>OY783194.1:12219634-12729999 GCA_963678675.1 Xiphydria camelus
GGCCTACACCGTCCAACGCAAACCAGTATCGAGTCGACCAAGGACCGTCGCGTTATGCCATATTTAAGGGTACTGACTGCTATTGGCTGGCATCAGGAACAGTGAAGGTGATCCGAACGATGCTGGCTACACTCAAGCACACCCGTCGCGACTAACACCGCGATGAGTGCGGCTGTTACATTTGCGGCATTAGAGTGATGGTGCACCTTCACCACCTTCACTGATCCTGACGCCAGCCAATAACGGTCGGTACCCCTAAATATGGCATGACGCGACAACCCTCGGTCCAGTAGCGACTCGATATAGGCTTGCGTCGGATGGTGTAGGCCACACAGCTAGAGTCCCTGGGTTACACCTTGTATATGAAGGGTTTCTTTCAAAAGCAACATTTGTCAAAAACGCCAATCCACGTAGTATTGGTAATAATGCCTACTTTTTCGTTGTATCTAGCCGTGTAGTGGTGCCTACTCTTTCATTATAAAATAATTATTACCAATACTACATGGATTGGCGTTTTTGACAAATGTTGTTTTTGAAAGAAACCCTTCATATGATCATATGTAGTTTTTCATATATAATCAGATAGAGGCAAATGTCGGATCTGATTTTATCCAATTATATACGATCATATATGATTATACGTAAACATTTTTTCCCGGGTGATTTCGCACATATTGGTTATAGATTTTTTATTCCTGAATCTAAATCCTGGTGCAGTTATTCTATCATTTAAAAGTTTCAAGAGAAATTCTATTGAAAATAGAGAAAACGCTGTTTTTTGAACCGTTTCCAAGATATTTTACCTGTGTTATATATATATATGTGATCTGATATGCGATAATTTAAGTTAAACAGTTAATCTTAAATCCGCGACAATGGAAACCTAAGAGATAATGCTGTTATTTTTTTATTAGAGTAATCTATTTACGTATAGGCATGCCACTTCTAATATCCGGTATTTGATAGCCTTTGAGTGCCTACCCACTAAATACTGTTATGTTGCCATTACATTATAGTAATGTAACCAAAAGTAGCAGATAATATTACAAAGATATTACACGTAAACTATACAGGTAACTTATTTTTCCCCACTCAACTATATAACATGTAATATAACATAATAATTATATAACAACAATTATACAACTGATGTAGTTTCCCGTTACTAGTCCCTACTAGAGCAGGTACGTTGGTTCAATGCCGATACTATGTGAAAAATGACGTGGGTCCCTATTGGATCGTCGAGTAGGTCCACACAGTTTGAATTTAATTCTTGCGCAAATTTTTTAAGCCCTCATACTCGCGACTTTATTGGTTGAACGGATAGTTTGTCCTCCGTTTAAGAGTTAAACTTAAATTGTGGAACTGGGCCTAAATTACGTAGAGTGCTTCAAACATCACTGTAGCTCCAGATATATATTTCATAAAATCTGATAAAGTAAATGTAACGGTTGCGATTGAGAAAGAAAAATATTTGGACGGTTGTAATTCATGTTTGTCTGACGAAACAACTTATAAGGTAGTTTACAGAGTTTGTGTCAGTTCAACTGAGAAAAAAGCAAACGATATTATTAAATCTTGGGAACAATTAAATTTTATTACAAAAAGTCAAAGTAGTGTTGCAAAAAGTAATAACGCGGTTGTTGCTAGAGCCTATGGTCTTCCTAAGATACATAAAAAGGATCTATATATCTTGGCGTATAATATTGTTTCATCTATTGGATTTTCTACTTATAAATTAGCTTCTTTATTAACTGGTTTTTTGGATACATTTGTTGGAAAAACAGATTTAACAATAAAACATAGTTGGTCTTTCGTTAAAGATTTTTAAAAAATGATCGTACCGGAAAATCATGTATTGATGTCACTTTATATTGTGTTGTTATTTACAAATATTCCTTTAGATTTAGTTGTTAAATGCTTAAAAGATTTGAAAAATGAGATTGAAAATATATATCATATGCCAATAGATGAAATAATTTGAGCTGTTAGCTTTGTTTTTGATAATACATATTTTATGTTTAACGGGGTGTATTACGAACAAATTTTTGGATGTCCAATGGGTTCTCCATTATTACCTATTATTGCAGATTTAGTTTTGGAAAGAATTCAGAAAGAGGCTTTGTCAAAATTAAGTTTTCAATTGCCAATTTTTAAAAGATATTTTTGCATTGGTTCCTAAAAATGGGATTGAAGAATTGGTGGAAGCGTTCAGTTCCATACATGAAAGAATACAAGTCACTTATGAAATGGAAGAGAATGGGTCAATTCCGTTTTTGGATGTCAGTGTAAAAAGGGAAAACAATAGATTGATTACGAATTGGTATCAAAAACCTTGTTGGCCAGGAAAATATATCAGTTTTCATTCTATGCATCCCATAAAACACAATATAGGTATGATAAAAAGGTTGATTGATAGAGCAATTAAGTTATCAGATCCTATACATCATGAGAAAAATGTTAGGATTATCAAAGAAATTTTAAAATTTAATGATTACCCACTTGATTTCATAGACAAGATTGTGAAACAAAGAATTAATGAAATTTATAATAGTTTAGCCACTACGAGTAATGAAAATAGGGCCAATGAAGGCATCATTGTTTTACCATATGTGCGTGGACTTAGTGAAAATTGAAAGCTGTCTTTAGAAAGTATAACATAAAAAAAAATTTTTTAATTCAGGAAAAGATAAGTTAAAGATAGATTTGAATAGCAATGTTGTTTACGAGATCAATTGTAAAGATTGTTGTAAAAAGTATATTGATGAGACAGGCAGATGCCTTAAAAAAACGCTTATATACGTACATCAGTACCTATAGTGTTAGAATGGGCAAAGAAAGCACTTGGTCTAAGCATGCAATTGGCATTAAACATGTTTTTGAGTTTGATAATCCTAAAATTGTGCGAAGAAAAAAACATTGGGCAAAGAGAAAGATATTAGAAAGTTTTTATATTAACACGTTCAATACGACCGGCTACTATAGTGGCCACGTAGTATTCTGAGAATGTCCCGCGGCCACACTATAGATGGTATTGAACGTGTTACCAAAATTAAAGACATTATAAATATTAAAACTGATAGTGTTGAACTTCATCAAATGTATCAATCAATAATTAAAAAATTAAAATGTAGATGTAACAATAATATTGATTATAGAGATTGGTTTATGGGTTATTAACAATACTTTCGTATTTGACATTATTAAGATGATAGTGTTAAGTGGGGAAGGGAGGGGATAACGGTTGATAGAGTTATAGATATAAATATGGAATTCAAGTATCTGTGGGTCATTACGTCTCTGAAGAGGGCTCGAAGAGGAACCGAAACGTCAGATGTGTAGTGATTCTTGTTGTTGTTTGGCCTGATTATTACCTAGTGAAAGTTAAGTTAAATTAATTTGAAACTACTACAGGCAACAGACGTATTATCTTAAGAATGTTTTAATTAAAGAAACAACAATAAAAAACTAAGATCACATATAACAATACGAAGGTCTTCTTTATGAGAAAAACCATGGTTTATATAGAGCGTGCATGATTTAGTATTCATTATTCTTATAATCCATTAATGACCAAATATTGAAGAAATTATTTTTTGCTTAACAATACCTTTACTTAATTTCGAAATACATTAAATAATATAAAACCAAAATAATTGTCGATAATCTGTTAATAATGGGATCTCATTTTCGTTTTATTTTTCACCATACTCAGATACGGTCTGGTAAAATTTATAATATTTGGCATTATCCCACTTTTACGTATTTAAAATTTTAATAATTTTTCATTAAACCCTATTAATTTTATTCATTAGAAGTAGGGCATGAAAATCACTGTTCCAGCCGCATCCATCCCAAAAGTCTATACAGGGTGATTCAGAAATAAGTGGCACAAATTTAATATGTCATAAATCTTGTCGAAATATGAAAAAAAGTTAAATGAAATTTTTTTCTACGCCTCACCGTTTAGAATATACAGGGTGTTAAAATTGAATGTTTTAAAAAGTTTGTCAATAATATCTTTTGATGGACGCAAAACAATTTTACGAAATTTGGTATACAGGTGTTTCTTGAGACAAGGAATCGAAATTTGATGACCTTTTTGTTGAATGTTGTAGAGGGCTCCACATGCAAGCCTTAATATTATTACAAATGTCTCAACTTTTTTGTGTTACACTGTATGTGACTTTTGACGAAATAAATTTCTTCTTAAAACCTTTTAATACAAAAAACGCACACTTATTTTATTTCAATAAATCCATTCGTTTTCAAGATATTTACAGTTTACTCTGTCGTAGCATACTAAAATTCCTGTGAAATTTTTCCCAGACTTAGAGGTGTTAAATAAAATTGCCTTGCATATGGCGCCCTCTACAAACCTCTGTATACCAAATTTCGTAAAATTGTTTTGCGCCCATCAAACGATATTATTGAAAAACTGTTTAAAACATTCAATTTTAACACCCTGTATATTCTAAACGGTGAGGCGTAGACAAAAATTTCATTTAACTTTTTTTCATATTTCGACAAGATCTATGTCATTAAATTTGTGCCACTTATTTCTGAATCACCTTGTATATTCTGGCCTATAAGACGTCCTATATCAGGTCGCCAGCTTTTGAGCCCGTCCATTTTTAATATGAATGATTTCTTTATGTATTATAGTTTCTGATCGAATGATCAGTTATGATTTTTTACAGATTTTTATCGCAATCCACATTCTCAACTGACGAATTTTCGAATATTCAATGACCTAATATTTCAACTCATATTCCTTGAAGTAAATAAATGATACCAAAAAAACAAGTACATATATTTGTTCATCTAGAATTCTACGTTAACACAAAAATATTGAAAAAAAATCTGATATACGGTCCCCCCTTTTTTCAATTTTAAATAAAAAATGTAAATTTTCATCAAGTATGTCACTTTTGATTTTAATGAAAAAAAATCTTTAAATTTTTTCAACTCATGTCTCAAGTTTTAAGTACCTACTGATCGTGGTATTTTTTTCTGTCTTTTAAATGTTATAAATTTTAAAAATTACGTGTAATAATTTACGTTGATTTCACTGTGCAACGTTAAACCGTAATACTTAAATTAATTATCCCTAATACATACAAATTATTATTGATAACATAGTCAACAACACAAAAGTGGGGTATACTTTTGATGCGATATAATGTTGTCCGTAGTAATTTTACCTCCTGATCAAAATTTGGCCATCACATTTTTTTTTAATCTTAAAAAACCAGCCAGAGATCATGATTTTCAAAAAGTTAATGGACTTAAACCAAATTCGGTATAGGAAGTTTTTTGGATCGCTGATCACGAATCTGAAGTCGGATTTCAAAAATTCAAGATGGTGGATCCAATATGGCGGACGAGATTTTCGAAAATCGACGAATTCATGCCAAATTTGGTATAGGGGGGTTTTTTGGGTCGCTGATTACGAATCTGAAGTCAGATTTCAAAAATTCAAGATGGCGGATCCAATATAACGGACAAGATTTTCAAAAATCGACGGATTCATGCAAAATTTGGTATAGGGTTTTTTTTGTCGCTGATCACGAATCTAGTTTTATTTGCAAAATTTCAAAATTTTCGAAAATCTCGTCCGCCATATTGGATCCACCATCTTGAATTTTTGAAAATTATTATGGATAACATATTATATCGCATCAAAAGTATACCCCACTTTTTTTTGTGTAACTGTGTAATTAATTTATTTATATCTATATTCTCCGAGTGAAGGGAGTGAATGGTCAAGTATAAACGGGAAGTGATTATACGAGTGGTGTGTATCTTAATGTAATCAAAGGATCGTTTTTGTTGCTATTACATTTAAAGAATATTATTATATATTATATTATACTAATTTTAGGATACTATGTGAATTATAATTTTCTGAATTTGGGAACTGCTTAACATGGGCGGTGTCGTTCAATTGAGGGATTACACAATGAGTCTTCTGCGTGGATGTAATACTATTACCATTTTGAAAACGAATTTTTAATTTTTGTGTTGCTTTAATGTAGTTCTCTGGGTGAAAAACGAACATCAATATTAGGCAAATTTGGGAGTCTTGAGGTTCAAAGAGATCTACAGGGTGGTCCAGGTTTAAGTACGTTAATTTTGATATGTGATAGAAGAACAAAAATAAAGTAGACTTTCATAAGAAAATTTTTTTAAAAATGTTTACTGACAAAGATAGGTACAGGGTGTCAAAGTTGTGGAAAAGAAATGGTTTTCTCATCATAACTTCTAAACCACCGAACCGATTTCCATGAAATTTCGCACACAGACTAACGTAGTACCTACACCTCTAAGTACCTAATGATTAAAATCGTTTTTAAAATTCTCCAGTGGCGTAGATACTGGGGGCCAGTACCCCCTTTTCCCCCTCCCAATTTTCGGCGCCACTGGATATTTTACAAAGAAAATCTAATTTTTGGATTCCCTGTTAAATTTAGAAAAAAATTACCCTGCAAATTTTTGATTTATTGCTTCGTTTTTGAGATATTTGAATTTATAGGGTTGCAGACAGGCCAAAACTTATGACTGAACTACCAAGAAAATACGATATGAGAGGCCAAAACTGTTTTCAACATTTTATTTTATGTTGAAAACAGTTTTGGCCTCTCATATCAAATTTTCTTGGTAGTTAAATCATAAGTTTTGGCCTGTCTGCAACCCTATAAATTCAAATATCTCAAAAACGGAGCCATAAATCAAAAATTTGCAAGGGTAATTTTTTTAAAAATTAAACAGGGAATTCAAAAATTCAATTTTCTCTGTAGAATATCCAGTGGCGCCGAAAATTGGGAGGGGGGAAAGGGGATACCGGCCCGAAGTATCTAAGACACTGGAGAATTTAAAAAATGATTTTAATCATTACTTAGAGGCGTACTACATTAGTCTGTGTGCGAAATTTCATGGAAATCGGTCCAGTGGTTTAAAATTTATGATGAGGTAACCATATTTTTTCCACAACTTTGACACCCTGTATCTTTGTTAGTAAACGTTAAAAAAACTTTCTTATGAAAGTCTACTGTATTTTTGTTCTATCACATATCAAATTTAATGTACTTAAACCTGGACCACCCTGTATGTTCAAACCAAGTAAAAGTTGAAAATTCGTTTTCAAAATGGAAAACGTATACCATTCACGCAGAAAATCCATTGCGTAATCCTTCAAATAAACGTTACTGTCCATGGTAAACAGTTTTCAAATTCAGAGAACTATTATAATTCGTACAGCATCCTTAAAAACATGCAACTGTATATCGAAGATTTTCTTTCAATATTTTGGTGTTAAACTAGAATTCCAGACAAACAAATTTAGGTACCTACTATTTTTTATTGATATCACTTATCTACTTACAAGGAAACCGTCCCAGGTGTAGCTCTCCAATTTCGTTCATTCTGAAATATGTTATTCAAAATCAAAATCTATAAGAGATACGTATTTTTACGTGAAATTAACCCTCAAAGTTAACAACTGCTAGGAATGAGTGCTAGTTTTCACATACTTGCAATTGATCTTTTGAAATGAAACAAAGTGGATAATAATCTACATAAAAAATGATGAAAAATGCAATTTACTACATTTCATTAGGGTGATTAATTAAAAAATTATAAGGGTTGACATTTTACAGTAATTTGGTGAATTTCAAACCCTTATAATTTTTTAATTAATTACCCTAACGAAATGTAGTGAATTGCATTTTTCGTCATTTCTTATGTAGATTATTATCCACTTGGTTTCATTTCAAAAGATCAATTGCAAGTATGTGAAAACCAGCACTCATTACTTGGAGTTGTCAACTTTGAGGGTTAATTTCACCCCCTAGAAATGTTTTTCCACACATAAAAAAAATACGTATCTCTTAGATTTTGATATAGAATAACATATATCAGAATAAACGAAATCGGCGAGGTACACCTGGGACGGTTTCCTTGTTACTTATATGCGATTGAAAAATTAGGGTATTTTGGATATTCGAAAATTCATGTCGAAAACGAATTGCGATAGAAATCTAAAAAATCATGAATGTTCATTCGATCAGGAGTTATAATGTAGAAAACAAAATCGCTCATATTAAAAATGGTCGGGGTCAAAACTTGGTGATTTGGCACGGAACGCCCCATATGTTTTTTAAAAATTCTAGAATAATTCTAACTAACGTACGAGATATTGAAGAATATAGTGTATACATTTCAGTAGCTTCTCCTCAATTCAACATAATGCCAATAATACTAAGCTGCTGCATTGAATTACAAAAAGGAAACATAAAAAAAATTGGAGTATTTAAATCTTATCTAAATATAATACAACGTTATATGGTTACTATCGGCGCATTAATATATAATGCCAGTACATTTTCGATTCAAATTTTTCTATAAATCATAACCATAATATATCAACCAAAATAAAACAAGAACCACTATTTTTACTATGCTCAACTCTAATTTCATCAAAAGCTTAAGGTGCTTCTGTAGCTATTGTTATAATCGTGGATTCTTATTCCTTAACCCTTCGTCACTCGCTATATGAGCACGGCGCCGCCGTTTCTAGATTTTAAATGATTTTGTATATTTTTAATATTAGAAAAATTCGAAAAAAATATAAATGCTTCCTTTAAACATTTCTGAAACGGCCCGTGGCTATAATTTTTCAAAAAATACACTTGCGCGACTAAAAAAAAATAATAATTGTCCGAGCGAACGGAAAAGCGGCGCCGAGCCGCCCAGTGCGAGTCGCTCTCCGACAAACGCTCGAGATACAGTGTTGCCACGACGCACTTACATTCGTCCTACTCCCGCGCATCACTGAACGTCAATATGGCAACAGCGTGCTCCATTTAGCACGGCGGCTCAGCGCTCGCCATGCGACCACCTAAGGTCGTAGGTTTCTAGCGAGTTACGAAGGGTTAAATATCTATATTTCTGCATATTTTCATGCAAGTGAATCTGAGTCGATTATCCATATAATTTACTAGGCGATATGAAATATGTTGAACAAAATCGTCTAAAAACAAATAAGTCGTTTATAAAATATGGACAGACGGCTATGGCAGTTCGACGGCTGCATAAATATTCACTGTTTTTAGTGTTTTGACTTACTTACGTCGAATTCAGGCTTGTTTCCGCCCCGTAGGATGCTCCGCGCCATACCGATTCTTAATTATTTGCCGTAGCTGCCTGTTTCTTCCGAAGAAATACCATAGAATCTGCCAGTACGTAAATACGCTTATCGCCGCAAATCTGGGAAATATCGAGCTCAATTGTTTTCCACAGAAGCTGTGTCATTTTATCTTTAGGCATAGATGATGAAATTATTGGCAATGGAAAAAATGAAATAAATGATAAAATAACGAGAGCGGGGAAGATTGTTTTACTGGACGATGACGTATCTGCATTTCAAAATATCGTTTTCCAGTACAGTTGAAGTGGAAAATGGAAAATGAAAACATATACGGGGTTGATAATTTCGTCCAAATTTTTCGAATCTGCAATAAAATAAATTATCGTTAAAACCAAATTCGAGTACGCTCAAATACGGGTTTAGACCGGATACGACAAGATATGTCTTCGAGTCGTCTAAAACCATATTTATTTTCGATACAGCGAATTATATGGCTTTATTAGGCCTCAATCCGCCAATCTGCAATTTTTTTCAGGGTTTCATCAAAATCGACGAGGGTCAGTCGGGACAGTTTTCTTCAGAAGCTTCGGCTTTTTAAATTTTGCTTTCCCATGATTTCTTTTTATTCCAAATTTTAAAAACTTGGACAAAATTATTTACCCCGTATTTTTTAATTTTTAATTTTGAGCTTGATTTTTTATTTAATTTTCAGCTAGAAAATGATACTCAACAACACAACTAATGTCATTATATTATTTGCCTATCTCTCTTGCACTCGCTATTTGACATAAATGTATCTTCCTGTGCAATATTATTATGTCAGCGAAAAGCCTAAATTGCAACTGTTCTACCTTGCCAATAATTATTTTTTCGAACATTTTCTTTTCGTTGTGATATTATTTTGACATATTTTGACTTTACAATTAATCAAATAGCAATCGAATTGTAAAAATGTTTATCTAAACCCAACAAAAATTATTTTCAGAGTCATTTTTGAAAAAAAGTTGAAGTCATCCAGCAGAGCATTGAAAGTAACTTGTACAAATTTTCATTCAATCTTGTCAACGCACAGCAAATTTAGAGCACAAAGAAAAATCTAAATTTGAGCCGATTTACGTAATTTACAACTCTATTTTCGACTTTTCTAAGTGTTATAATTTATTAGGTGTATGTTGATTAAATGTAATGAACATTTACAGCTCGGAGTTACTTTTCATGTTTCGCAGAATGAATATTTCAGACTATTACTAAATTGACCCAGACAAAAATTAAAATATTGTTATATTTCAATTGTCATTTGATTTCTTCAAAAAAGCCAAAATATTTCAACCGGAGTCTGAATTGATCTAATTGATCTACACCGTCGTACTTTTATTATTTCATTTATATTGTTCATTTAATAAAGTTATGTGAAGAAAGAAGGCGTAGGGAAGAACGGTTACAATTGTAACAATTTTTATATTTACATTTTTTTCGAAGTGGTAAATAATAATTTCTAAAGAACAACAGCACTGTAATATAGATGATACATTAGGCTATAAAACGAAGATTCAATATTCGAAATTATTCATAATTTGTAATGAAAAGATCGATAAACGAACGCTTTCGCGGTATTACAATTGCACCTACTAGGGAGACAAATGCAACACGATGTTTTTGTGTGAAAATAAATCGTATTAATACGTTATATATATTACCGTCGTTTTAGTAATAAGTCTTTGCAATGTTGAGAGGGAGGGATTATAACAGCAGTTGAGTGACACATGGCATAATTATATTAAATATTTGATGTAGTTACTAGCCTTTTGCTCGGGTGGTGTACAATGGCTAAATTTGCAGCCTTTTCTTGTAAGCTCTCTGAAGAACTTCTATCCATTTCCTTCTCGTACTAAACAATTTATTTATTAAGTTTATCACAATTGTCCTTATGAGCAGTGTTACAATTATCCCCCGACGTACTTTTTTCAATTCGAATTAGGTAATTACATTTGAATCGAATTACATTTGAATAAATTTAGCCGAATTTTTATGAACCATCAATTGTAGAAACTATACGATATACCAAAAATAACGAAGATGGTTAAAATTGACTTACGTGCGGTAATATTAATATCTCACTCGTTCATCAGGACAACATTTTTATATTCTGCCAAAATTCTTGGTAAATCTTCACTACCTATTCTGGCGGCTTTCTATAAATTGATAATAACGTAGATCGATCCTTCATCGAACTATGTTCAGCGTTACAATTCTCCCCTGCCTATAAAGATTTTCTTCATCCATTATGTATACCGGATCTTTCACTGTCGAGGGATAGTAATAGTTGATGTGGCCTAATTTATCAATACTTATGTTACCGACCAATAAAGGATCAAAAAGACAAGCATTGACCACACTCCTCCTCCGAGTGCAGTTGATAATCGGATGTAACAGGGGGAGTGTAGAAGCCGGTCAATTTATGTTCCGTCGATTCTTCATTAGTCAATAGGATAAGTATTGACAAATTAGGCCACACCGACTATTACTATCTTGAGCGAAGGACCCTGTAGATACATGTTTATAATCCGACTATGGCCTCAAAGTAATTTTCGAATGTAAATTTACACACAGGTACGATATCCGAGGTGAAGCCCGACGAGGAAGAGCCGGCGCCATCGAACATCTCTAGCGGTAGCGGCGAAGCAGCTCTCATGAACAATGGAAGTCGTGATACTTCCAACAGCGATATTCAGAAATTACAGCAGCAGTTGCAAGATATCAAGGAACAGGTACTTGCTTGAACTGCTCTCGTCTGTCGCGAAAAAGCGATTCAGACGCGACGGTAGTAATATTCTCCCCCGTATAAACTCGCAGCGACGAAATGATCCATAAAGCCGTGCGTTTCCTCTTTTCTTTTCTAGACGATGTGCCCCGTTTGCTTGGACCGCCTGAAAAATATGATCTTCCTTTGCGGCCACGGCACGTGCCAGATGTGCGGCGACCGCATGTCCGAGTGCCCGATATGCCGTAAAGCGGTGGACAAACGAATCCTGCTGTACTAAAAAATTCGCTGTTGAATGCGCGTACAGGAGATTCCCAACGGATGGGCCTAATTGCGATAGCACGACCGATCGTTTCGGCTTTATCATTAGTGCGCTTTCACATGGGACCGATGATCAGCGCTGACGATCGGTAGCAACTGATCATCAGTTCTATCCAAATGCTTTCATATGAGACGTATGGTCAGTCATCAATATGTATCTGGAAAGTGAGGAGCATCGCATCGTTGTCGCTTTGTGCGTAAAAAGGTTGATAGAGAGGCGAAAAAAAATCGCAAAATCGACAACGCTGTTCCTCCATACGCGACCGATGTTTTTAATCGGTCGACCGACGGTACGCATTCATGTGAAAGCTACAATTGAAATAATGGACCCTCCTGATCATCAGCGCTGATCATCAGTCCCATGTGAAAGCGCACTTAGAGTAGAATGTCTATTTTCTAACGACAATCGAATCTTTCGATCGGTAGAAGGAAAATTTCTACTCGTGGACGCCGTTCAATTCATCTTCGCATGTACTTTGGTCCTTCAAAGGAATTATATACGACCGCTAGCATCGGTGATAATATGTATAATCGACGAGGTATTCAAAAAAGAAGCGATCGTCGTTCACGAATCGTGCGACCAACTGCATCGTTACGATCGAATCGACTAGGTTTGCAACGGTGGGGAAATAGAAATGAGATGCGAGTGAAATTAAAGTTTTAACTAATCATAGTTTTTTTTTCATGTACCGTCGATTTTATTTTCACCAGTAGTAAATATTTTCACTCACCTCTGTTTCATCTCTATTTCACCTTTGTTGTAAATTTAGGTATTCGATAACAACAGTCGTATTCTTTCATTATTTGAGAAAACTCATGTATCGTGAAATATTCCGTAATAGATGTAACAATATTATTCCATCGATTAAATAAGAAGTTACGTCCGTTTTCTACCTCGTCAATAACGTAGGTATATTAATTCGCCAGAGGTTCGATCGACGAAGACTCCTTTTATTGCGGCTTTCCCATAGACGTACGTTAATTTTACGCACAACAATAATTCTATTGATAGTACTTGCTACTAATATTATAACTATCAGTAACTATATATATGATTGTCACATTTTTAATACAGTGTCGATTCGATTAACTGCCCTGGTAAAAATGTTTCCTAAAGTTTTTTCAGAATTTCTCAATATATATATATAGACGACCTAGAATTTCTTCGCGATATCTTTAAGCGTGCTGATAGTTTTTCTGAATTTCTGCATAATTTTGGACATTTTTTAGAGAAATTTCAGAGATATTTAGAAGTTTTCAGAGAAGTTATGGATAATATTTGATTTAGAATTGTTTCT
Organism: Xiphydria camelus; assembly: GCA_963678675.1. NCBI lineage: Eukaryota > Metazoa > Arthropoda > Insecta > Hymenoptera > Xiphydriidae > Xiphydria > Xiphydria camelus. The sequence goes on from OY783194.1 coordinate 12,233,163, forward strand.
CTACATATGTATATTAAAGTTTATTTGCGTAACTAAAGAAAAGCAATTCGTAGCGAAGGCTCAGTAAATATTACAAAGTCAAATGCGAAAACACCTCCAATATCCGTATGGATCCTGTGGTTTCTCAAAAATCTTCTGAAAATATTTTCAGCAGTTTTTTCCCTAAACTTTCATTATTTTTTCAGAAAAATTACGTTAGCTGTTTCTTCAATTTTTTTTAGTTCTTTTTCCACTTTCTCCTAGAATTTCTATAAATTTCTCAGAAAAACTGCAACTGCTTTTTCATTAAATATCTTTTAAATTCTTCTCTTCAGATGTTTCAGATTCTTTAATTTTCTCCAAATTTGTGAGAAATACATTTCGCAGAATTTTCGAGAAATTTTAATAATCTCCCAAAAAAAATTCGGAATAACTTCAGAATTTCATTGACTATTTTCTTTTAACATTCTTAGAAATTTAAACACTTCTAACATTCCTAAGAAATGCTTTAAAATTTCATCTTTGGAGAAATTTTGAGTAATTTCTGAGAAATCTTAAAGAAAAATTTCACCAGGGTAGTCTGTGGTATGGTTATGGGTTTAAATTAAGGTTTCTGTCATTGCAGTTATTAACCTCGTTAGTAGTACTATATGTATATTATCGTTTAGAAAGGTTCGTACATCGGTTGCTCCTATTTTATATTTATGCTCACTTATTCTGACCACTTCTTATATGTTCTTTATTTTAACAGTTATCGGAAAATGTGTTTGAGGTAAAAGTTCTTTTTTAGAGTTTGAAGAAGAGCATATGACGTTATAAATCTTGTATCACATGCGTTACTTGAAAGATATGAAGTTCTATTTTACCTATTAAAAGGAAATCGAACCGTTCGTAAAATATCGTCTCTCAAAAGTACAAGAGTACACAGAGAAAAAAAATTCTTTGGATCAAAGAAATCGAATTCTTTGGTTTTCAATTCTTCCACTTAAAGAACGCGTCTTTAAGTCAGTGATGTTAGTATTTATTTGAAAAGACTGTATTTTTCACATGAAAGAAATGACTTTATCGAATTTTTTTCTTTCCCCGAAAGAAATATTCTTTCAAATCAACAAGAAACGTCTTTCCGTCAATAACTCCGACGTCTTTAATGCTAACGCAGTTTTTCTTTAACTGAAAGAAGTATAGTATAGTCATTGTGAATTACGTATTTCTTTGAAACAAATTGTTTCTTTAAATCAACATACGAATTGTTAGAACCAAAGAACGCAGAATAATCTTTGTAATAATTTGCTTCATTCCACTTGAAGAACGCATCTTTAAGTCAATGATTTTACTATTTATCTTGAACACTACATTTTTCACGTGAAAGAAATGACTTCATCGAATATTTGTCTTTCCCCAAAATAAATATTCTTTCAAATCAACAAGAAACGTCTTTCCGTCAATAACTCTATCGTTTTTAATGCTAACGCAGTTTTTCTTTAACTAAAAGAAGTATAGTATAGTCATTATGAATTACGTATTTCTTTGAAATAAATCGTTTCTTATCAACACATGAATTAACACGTAACATCGAGGGAAAGTGAACACGAACCTAACTACCTACCGTAGTGGTATAGGTAGGTACTGATCGCTACCGGCAGAGCGTGAGATCAAAACGTGAAATTTCGAACTCTATGATCAATACTTATAAAATTCCTTCAGCGAGTGTAAGAGGCTTGACTGAAGGAATGACTAGAAATTAAATCTAAGCTAAAAATGGGTATAAAGGACCCAGAATACCGTATGCCCCACTCTGTACGGGCCAGTTTGAAGTTACCTTCGGGGAGGCTTGGTCGGTACTTGAGTCATTTAATACCGGTAGAAGTCGAGTCGGTAGTTAGAGTTGGTGTCAATTCGGGTGATCGAAACGTCTAACTTCGAAATTATGAATTTGTGAATAATGGAAATTACTCACCATTATTCACAAATTCATAATTTCGAAGTTAGATGCTTCGATCTCCCGAATTGACACCAACTCTAACTACCGACTCGATTTCTACCGACCCCGATAGCAAAGTGGCACCACAGTGACTGCACCCTGCTTTCACGCGGTGCATTCGAGTGCATGCACTGGGGTGTCCATCTGTCTGTGCACCGTGAAGCCACACTGCAGTCACGCAGTGTAAGTACGATGGTAAAAGTAGAATTTTGCAAAAAGGGGGCGATAAAGTAGGATTTCCCGCCTGCCTTATCCGCCTACTAGAGAGAGAGAGAGAGAGAGAGTGTCGTTTTTTTTTTTCAAACCCGACCCGGCCAGGACTCGAACCTGCGATCTTTAGAAGACTGGGAACGCTTCTCGCATTCTACCAATTGCGCCATCGACTCTTTGTGGTGGAAGTCGACTAAGTTATACATATAATTATCGATACCTGAAAGCAACAGTACTGTAACTAGTGAGATAAAGCCGAAAGCCGATTTCGAGCTATGTCAAACGTAAACTAAATTTTAAATATTTTTGCCGAGATATCTTAGTGTTGCATTGTGTAAAGGCCGGTTTATATATATATATATATATATATATATATATATCTCATTAAATTTTTAAAAATAATTTGATACTTTCTTTTTCAAAACAGTAGCGATTATGATAATTAATTATTCATTATTTATGAAATAATTCAGTACAATTTGCACTGTTTGAAACATTATTATAATATCAATTTTGTTATTTTCTAATTTAAAAATTCTTCTATCGGGGTGTGAAATCAATTAATTGTAAATTTACAACCGCACACATCCGCAGATCAAAATTTGTAACTAGTCACAAATTGCTTTCTGGGAACAAACCTATTATTATATCAATTTTGTTATTTTCTAATTTAACACATTCGCTGCCACTTTTAGATTGATTGCATCGCGCTCAGTGCCGGTAACAGACTGAATAATTATATATAATGTGCACGTCAATGTGTCTCCGATCGGAGCCGGCGGCACAGGCGCGAAGTGTCGACTGGCTCCGATCGGAGCCGGCGGCAGCAAACGTGTTAAAAATTTTGTGAAGACAATGAAGTTACCGACATTCATGGTCGGTAAATTTACGAAGTGTGCACGTCGAAAAGGCACCTTGACTGCACTGAGTGTAACTACTGTGTCTTTACGCTGTGAACCACTCAGTGTGTTCACTGTGTAGCCACGGTGCTTTTAGTTTGTGTACGCCACGCGATCTCGCCACGGTGAGACCACAGTGGTGCCACTACGTGGCAGCACTGCGTGCGGCTAGCGTGTAAATCCACGCTTTGCTGTCGGGGGATATTAAATGTTTCGATTACCGACCAAGCCTCCCTGAAGGTAACTTTCAAACTGGCCCGTACAGAGTGGGACATACGGTAATTGCAAGTCAGAGGAACTACCTACCGTATGTATCATGCCAAATTAAACAAGCAGATATACCGACACTGCCGAAACTTTACCAACGGTCAAGAATTTTATATAGTTAGAGTTGACTTGAGAAGAGTGCGCTGTGTGTGCTGCGTGAGAGCGAAAAGTGTCAAACGTCTGATTTCCCGATAGCTGTCAATTCGGAAAATCGAAGTATTGAATAATAGACGAAACACTTCGATCTCTTGAATTAACAGCTATCGGGAAATCAGACGTTTGACACTTTTCGCTCTCACGCAGCACACACAGCGCACTCTTCTCAAGCCAACTCTAACTATAAAATTCTTGACCGTCGGTAAAGTTTCGGCAGTGTCGGTATATCTGCTTGTTTAATTTGGCATGATACATACGGTAGGACACCGCGCGTCACCGAGGGTAAAATCGGTCACTGTCGGTAAAGATAAAATCGCTGTGCTAATATCCCGTTTGCCCGCTATGTGGCGAATATTCTCGGATGCAAATTTATGTTTTAGTATTTATAAGAGCAACGTTGAAAAGTGTAATGGTTGTCGCTTTATGGATCAATTGGGGCTTTGATCAACTGGTCTTTGGAAGTGGGTGAGGTGTCGCGAACTCGCTCCAGCCTTGCCGCTGATTGTCCTGGTACTACAGTGCTTCCAAGACCGGCCCATTAGTCTCTTGTAAATCTTAGCCTTCTTCGCAGAGCAGTCACAAACCATTGGCAAGCGGCGCTTTTAACAATCTGCGCATGCATGGATCAGTTGCGTTTTACTTCCAGTCAAATATCTCTTCAAAATACGGCGTTCATCTGATCAGTGACAATTTTACTTGGACCAAAGGAATATTATATTTTCAACTAGAAGAGATATTTCTTTATTTTAAATTATTATGTCTTTGACTAGATGACCTATTTCTTGCCGAGAAAGACGCAAGTAATTGTCTTCAATACAACTTTTTTCGAGGTAAATATAGATATCTCAGTTAGTAAGAAATATTCTGTTACGCCGAAGACATATTTCTTTGACTACATGACCTATTTCTTGCCGCGAAAAACGCGAGTAATTGTCTTGAATGCTACTTTTTCGAGTCAAATATAGATATCTCAGTTAGGAAGAAATATTCTGTTACGCCGAAGACATATTTCTTTGACTAGATGACCTATTTCTTGCCGCAAAAGACGCCAGTAATTGTCCTGAATACAACTTTTTTCGAGGCAAATATAGATATCTCAGTTAGTAAGAAATATTCTGTTATGTGCCGAAGACATATTTCTTTGACTAGATGACCTATTTCTTGCCGCGAAAGACGCGAGTAATTGTCTTGAATACAACTTTTTTCGAGGCAAATATAGATATCTCAGTAAGTAAGAAATATTCTGTTACGCCGAAGATATATTTCTTTGACTAGATGACCTATTTCTTGCCGCAAAAGACGCGAGTATTTGTCTTGTATACAACTTTTTTCGAGGCAAATATAGATATCTCAGTTAGTAAGAAATATTCTGTTACGCCGAAGACATATTTCTTTGTTTCAAAAACGCACTTCTTTTGCCAAATAACATCACAGTTCGAATCGAAGGTACAAGGATTCAAAATAAATAAATGCTCCTTCATTTGTACAACTGTTTCTGTCGGACCAAAGAAATATATCTTCCATTGAAATATTTGCTTTCGATGAAAGATTTCTTTGGACTAAAAAATATAGTTTCGGAGCTATACAAAGAAATATTTCTTTCTACCCGAATAAAATGTCTTTGATCCAAAGAATTTTTTTTCTCAGTGTACAATAATACTGCCCCGGTTCGCTATGGGAACTTTGACGCGCATAGCGTAGTTTACTTTTTATATGTACTTTGAGCAACATACAGACTGTCCCTTTCAATACACGCCAGCGTGGCGGGTTGCATATCGGTTATCCGCCTTGCGCCAACACAGGCGCCACAGGCGCATGGCCCCTGTAGCGGATCGGAGGCGTCAACCGATATGCAACCCGCCACGCTGGCGTGTATAGCGGGGGGGGGGGGGGCAGTTTGTATACATATCCCGCAAAGGGCTCATCAGCGGACATTTTTTATTGCAGCGAAAATATTAAGTTCCATTTAAAAAGGTACAGATTGCCTTTACATTTCTTAAATAACAAAAGTCATCAAAGATCTATTACATATATGGTATGCCCCCTAAAAACCATATAATTCTTCATAATCGTCATCGTAAAGTTAATTATTCTTAGGACGGGTTCGATACCGTTCTCCATCTCTCTCTAATTTTTTATTTTGCTGTATTTTGAATAATCTACATTATTAATATATAATTTCTGAAGCGTAATCTATATAACCGCAGTCTAATATTTTTACCTCTATTTTTCTTTGCTTCTGCTTAACATGCCACTGCGTCTTAGCGCGGTCTCTCACGGGTCGGTGTGGTTTCGGCGCAATAAGTATACGGTATAAATGTCGTCCTACCGATTCTTTACTAGCCAGCCTCGCTCACAGCCTCGGTATGCTGACGTCGCGACGCTTGCCGGCGCATTTCATTTCGTGCTATTCCGCGGCGGAAAGTAGTAGGAAACATGTCTACGTCTAGTGATTCGAGTGATGAAGATATTATTGTAATTTATAATTATTTCAGAAATCAAAGAAAAAAGATATTTTGGGTCCATCCATACATTGAACGCAACTACGGTAGCAGACTATTTATAGCAGCAGGAGAATTGAGTGAAAATGATAAGTTTAAGGCACTGTATAGAATGTCAAAAAATACTTTTCTAAAACTAGTCAGACTCGTTAAGCCATTGATAAGCAGACAAAACACGAACTTGAGGGAGTGTAGACCGTCCTTGGTACACCCCAACGGGAGGTTCGACCGGGAAAACCCGACTGCCTAGATGCTTACAGCCTGCAAATGTCGAGACGCGACTGATTGGTGATGTTGCACGTAACATACCGAGTACAAACCGCTTCGCGCCGATGCCACACCGACCCGTGTGCGAGCATCGATACAAAATGTATAGAGCAACAACCAGTCGGTATGCTCCACTGTTTTCCCTTTTTTTCAAAATCTCTTCATTTTAATTTTGTGTATCCATTTACCTTTTAACATCGCGTTATAACACCACATTTTAAAAAACTATGTTTTCTTATCTGCTGTTCCTACCGTCCAAACTTCGCATCCGTATAAAAAAGGACTACTCCACACATATATGTATGTATATTGAGCAATTTTTTCCTACTCTCCACAGACTGAAATATTTGATGAACACCACAAAAATTCTTATACGAAATATTTGTTTAAAATAACAGTAAAGTATTGTAGGAGGGATCTACCAATCGGATTATTTTGAAATGTGATCTTTCGACTCTACGGCTCCGCGCTTCGCTTAGAACTAACTATGCTTGCCCTTCGCACTTCAGGTAGACCCGCTATCGCTCTCCTCTTCTCATTCGCACTTTCTCACTCTCTCTTCTTCCGCACTTTCTCTTCGCCTACCGCAAATTAAGCCCAGCCCACACATGGCACATTTTCAGCCCACACCCAATCGATCTTTTCTACGTCCACGTTTTTATTCATTTACCGCATATTGAACCTAGTAGTGGCCCACACTAGCACCTCGCAGCATGGCATCCCTCGGTGAAATCTGTTTAGATTTATAATAGAATCTGATTCCCCATGAACACCCATGCTGCCCACGATCCACGAAATCTGTGCGGCGCGTGCACTGCACGTGTGCTGTGCGTGAACTGGGCTCAATTTGCGGTAGGCCTTGCTGATTTGCCGATTTGATTTGCCTTCGTTCGTTCGTTCGTTCCCACTCTTTCACCTGACTTTTCGCACCAACGATAACCGTCCTCGGACCCAAGCAACCCTAGCTCCAAGGCCTTGGGCCCGACCATCCGCCGCCTCGCTACCTAGCCCTCACGCCGCTTTCCTTAGTCACAAAACACTCGAAACCGTCATCCTTGCACTCACTCGTTCTTACTCGCACATTCGCACACTTCGTCCTTTTCCCCGATCCTACAGTATAGAAAATATTTGAAGTCCAAGGGCCCTATTTCACCAGGCGACTACGATCGGCCGATCAGTCGCGCGGCCAAACCAAATGTATACAACTCTATGGAGGGTACCTCACTTGGCGACCATGTGGTCGCTAGACAAAGGGTCTAGCGGAATAAGCATGTGAAATCTGCCCCCACGTGTATCAGCACCAAATTTATATGATCGATAGGCATCTATGAGAAACTAAATCTCCTAAATTTTTAGACCCCTAATCGCTATAGGGGGGGGGGGGGGAGTTATGAGGGGGGAAGTAAAATCGAAAAACAGATTTTTCTCCGGAACGGCTCGACCGATTTTCATGAAAAAAATATATGTTACTCTTCCTGAAGTCAATTCCAAAAAAAAATATCGAATTTTTTTTTTGAAAATTCGCCCGAAAAAAAATTTATGAAGTTTTTAAACAATTTTTTTTATGTTATAATTAATCGGAACCACTCCAATTCTTTTCTTATTTTTTTCTTTGGAATGTCCTTAATAATAATAATAATAAAAGCGATTAGGACGCTAATCATCCCTGAACGCCACCGAAAACTTAATAGTTTTATTGTAGCCCCGCTGTGATTAGGGGTGTACTTTAGATTTGCATCTTGGCCTTTTTGGCCAGTCCGCATATCCATTCCACCCCTAGCTCTCTAGCCCTTTCCAGGCTAGGAAAAGCCTCGCCTATCAGAAGGTGTCTAAAAGCCCCTAGTGCTGGACATTCCAGCAGCAGGTGCTGGGCATCTTCCCTCTCCACTTTGCAGTATCGACATCTATCCGTTTCCGATAGACCTAGTCTCCTGCAGTGTGAGTTGAATTTTCCGTGACCAGTTAATAGTCTGATTGTAATGCTCAGGCTTATCCTGTTCATGTTCACCAGTAACCTGGCTCTCTTTTGTGCTAGGCGAGGCATTAGATTCCTCGCCTGTCTGCCCGTTCCTAGATTAGTCCACCGGTGAAAATGCTCCCTGTGGAATTTCCTCATAGGGCCGAAACCACCAACTCTGATTAAATTGTTAATTCCCGATTAGCTTAATTTAATCATGCTCTTGCGTTCCACCAATTTTTAAACCATGATTAAAGTGAGATAATCACCGTTGAACTTAATCAGCCATTTTTGGCCGATTAGGAACCTAACCAGTGATTAACGTGGATCAACATAACCTCAAAGTCGAAGTTTCACTGCTGTGCAATACTATATCGGACATGAATTTATTTTACGACGATATTTTATTATCATCTGATGATGAAAATGGTATCGAAATTGATAGAAGGCCACATTTAATTAAGAAACGAATTAATTATTTCCAAACTTTGGATGATTTGGATTTCATTACGCGTTTTCGGTTATCGAAAGACAGTGTTGAAGCTTTGCTTCTTGAAATTGTACATAATTTGCAACACGCTACAGAAAGATAAATTACTTCTTAAATAATATATAATCTATTTTAAAATAGCGCAACATTATCATATTACGTTAAAAATCGCGTAGAATTTTCTGTATCTTTACTAAATAAAGGGAGTGCACATTTCAAAAACCACGCTATTGCACCCAGAGTACAACTCCTGCTTGCTCTCCGGTATTATGCAACTGGTTCCTTTTTAAATTCTGTTGGAGATTTCGGCAACTCACTGAGCTCGGCTTGCGGCGCGTCAGTTGATCACGTCAGGTTTTCCTCCTACTCCATTACAAGTTCCGTTGATGAACCAATCAGAATCACCGTTATAACAAAACCAAAACGTATTGCGAAGAGGGTATATGATTAGATAATCGGGGGTTAAAAATTCATGGTGGAACGAATTGTGCAGTTAATCATGATTAGAACGCCGATTAAATATAATCGTGATTAGGTAATCAAGCATTTAATCAGAGTTGGTGGAATCGGCCCTTAATCTCTAACCTGCCCATGGCAAAGGGGACTCCCACCGGCATGAGGTTCTCCTTTCTGGTGCCCTCTTTCGCCAGTACGTCCGCTATCTCGTTACCATGGACTCCTATGTGTCCGGGGACCCAAGCAAGAATAATCTTGTTGGTTTTCCCCAGAATCTCTAGCACTTCCATAGTCTCCCACACAATCTGTGAATTTGTGCTTATCCTGTGGAGTGCTTTTATAGCAGCTTGACTGTCAGACCAAATATATATATACTTGTTCGCAGTGCGCTGCTCTACAAGTAGTTCCAGGCAGTGTTTTATTGCCAAGACTTCCGCCTGGAACACTATGGCTTTGTCTCCCAGGGCGATACTTACCCTGAGATCTTCTTGAGGTCCAAAGACTCCCGCCCCAAAGCGACCCCCGTACCCCGACCCATCGGTGTACCAGTGCCTGACTATGGGACCCGGAGTCCTCTTACTAGTTTCCCAGTGATTCCTCTCAGGTAGGTAGACCACAAAGGCCTTCCTGATCTGGTATTTCCTGGCTATCTTATCCTGTCTCAAGGACATAGATCCTTGATCAAGCACGCCTAGTCTGGCGTGTGCTGTCCTTGCCCTGGTCCACTCCCCAAGGCAGTTCATCCTGTATGCAGAGAGTTCCGCTCTTTCTCTTATCAAAAGGTCAAGAGGCAGCACATCAAGTGCCACCTCTAGGGCCTCAGTTGGTGTGGATCTCATCGCCCCTGTTGCAGCCCTCAGGAACACGCCCTGAAGGGCTTTCAACCGGTTTCTTGATTCGATCCTCCCTACTCTTGGCCACCAAATCACTGCTGCATACAGTAATCTTGGCAGTAACACCATTTTGTACAGCCATAGACAGACCCTGGGACTAAAGCCCCAGTTTCTGCCCATTGCTCTTCTGCGTGCCCATAGCGAGGCATATACCTTCGCGATCTGGCATGTGATATGTTCTTTCCAATGCAACTTGGTGTCTAAGACGACACCCAAGTATTTTTGTGTTCTGACATACTCGATGTTTGTTCCCCTGAACCTTAATGGTTCCGGGTACTCCACCTTGTATTTTCTAGTGAATATCATAGCAGATACTTTCTCCGGGTTCACCGAGAGATTGGTCTTTTTACACCATTCATCCACTGTTCGTACGGCACAGTTCATCCTTCCCTCCTCAGTAGTTCTAAGAGTTCGTCCACTACGAGGCACCACAGTAGAGGTGATAAAACCCCTCCCTGCGGACATCCTCCCGATGGTCGCCCCCTTACCTCTATAGCATCTTTCTTGGCGATCACCAATCTGTTCGCCAACATGCTCCGAGTCCAGTCTATTAGTGTTTCTGGTATCCCTCTACCAGACATGGCCTCGGTTATTACATTGTATCCGGTGCGATTAAACGCTCCTTCAATGTCTACGAAGAGTGCCATAGCATAGCCCCCTTCCTCTATCTGTTCCCCCACCCTTGCCACAAGGTGGTGTAGGGCAGTCTCTGTGGATCTGCCCTCCCTATAGGCATATTGTGCAGGGGATAGAGGACGTTCGGCTATGTATGAACTCTTAATGTGTCTATCCATAAGCCTTTCCAAGGTTTTCAACACAAAGGAAGTTAGGCTTATGGGTCTGAAGTCTCTTGGCTACAGTGGTACTTGGCTCTATGGGTACAGTGCATATCATATATATATAGAAGGTAGGTGATGAGCCGTGTACATTTGTTAATATTTTTCAGTGGGGTACACTTCCGATGAAATTGGAAAAATTATATGTTATTAAGGACATTCCAAAGAAAAAAATAAGAAAAGAATTGGAGTGGTTCCGATTAATTATAACATAAGAAAAATTGTTTAAAAACTTCATACATTTTTTTTCAGGCGAATTTTCAAAAAAAAAATTCACGATATTTTTTTTGGAATTGACTCTTCAGGAAGAGTAACATATATTTTTTCATGAAAATCGGTCGAGCCGTTCCGGAGAAAAAGCTGTTTTTCGATTTTACTTCCCCCCCCCCCCCTCATAACTCCCCCCCTATAGCGATTAGGGGTCTAAAAATTTAGGAGATTTAGTTTCTCATAGATGCCTATCGATCATATAAATTTGGTGCTGATACACGTGGGGGCAGATTTCACATGCTTATTCCGCTAGGCCCTTTAGTCGCGCTGCCAGCATCGACTGGTCAACGAAAAGTTACTAGCGGCGCGATCACGGTGGTCGGGCGGCCAGTAAAATGCATAGCGCTGTATGGGGTCTCACTCACTCGGCGACTAGTTGCACTACCAGTGACCCTTCTGCACTCGCCCGACACATTCAGTTGCGTTACGTTAATTGCGTTATTTGTGTTAATTGCGTTGCGTGTTGATACATCGAAAATGGATAATAATTTTGACACAGAGAAGTTTATTTTTGAAATCCAAAGTAGTCCAGCTGTTTGGGATACTTCTTCGCAGGATTATTCCAATAGAGACTTGAAAAAGAAATGCTGGGAGGATATTGTGAATTTATTTGGAGGACAGGAGCTAACTGTTGTAGAAAAAAGAGATTTAGGTAAGTGTTAAAAACTATGTTTTTATTCATAAATACAATTATTCAGCCATGGAAATGTCTTTTTTCTTGTGTCTGCACTGGTTGCGCGGCTGTTGTTCCTAATTGCGCGACTGATCGACCAACCGTGGTCGCCCGGTGAAATAGGGCCCTAAGAGTAATATTTGATCATTCTTTATATAAGGATTTTTCTTAGTACATACTGTGTGTATTTAAAGCAAGTACCTATATCAAACCCTTGAAGGCTTCCAATCGCCATAGTCATATAACAAAGGCAACTTATCAGAATATAAATGAGAAGAAACTGATGCGATTACTTTCGTTGCGCGCCCATTGAACACAGTTTATAAAATACACGTAATTAAAGAGGGTCTGGCAGGGAGGTATGATGTTTTTGAAAAGAATAACACACGCTTGTTTTTGAACGAATTTTAAAATCTATTATTTTTAGACATTAGTCGCATATTGACATTGTAGAATACATAACATAATATTCAGCTGCGAAAAACCACGTCAGTTAGGTGGCGTCAATTTTTGTCGAGGCATTCTTGTAGATGGATAGCAAAATCATCCATACTCCTTTCGAGCATGGCACGAGGAATCGTTTCAATAGGAAACTTGAATAAAATTTTATTTTGTATGACACAGCAAATATAATAGTTAAAGTCAATCCAAACACAGTACCAATAGTAAAAACTTGATAAAAAAAACTTCTACCTCAAAAATATTACTTTAAAAGTAGCATGGCCACGCCTCCCCAGTGAAACTCCGCGTTATGGGCGGCACTATCGTGACGTCACCAGCCGCTAACAGTTTGCCTGCGCTAGATATCTAGGGTTAAATATCTCGAAATCTATTGAGAAGTTATCGAGACATACTGCGGAAAAAATTTAGAGAATTTCAAGACGAAACGATTAGTTTTTATCTCATTTTGTTACGATGAATAGTTCTCGAGATATCGCATTTTGTACATAAATTTTATGTACAAAATGCGATATCTCGAGAACTATTCATCGTAAAGAAATAAGATAAAAACCAATCGTTTCGTCTTGAAATTCTCTAAATTTTTTCCGCAGTATATCTCGATAACTTCTCAATAGTTTTCGAGATATTTAACCCTAGATATCTAGCACACGCAAACCGTTAGCGTCTAGTGACGTCACGGCGCGGCGTGCCGCTCGACCGGCAGTTTCAAGTGGGTGGAGTTTATCGCAAACTTTATTAATCTTTTACGGCTTAATTTCGCGTCAGAAAAAAAAATAAAAAAACACGTCCCAAATTTGTTTACGTGCTCAATCCATTTATGGCGTTAAAAAAATATGTGCAAGTTTCCTATTTAGAGTGTTATGGTTTCGGAAAGATCCTCAAGAGTTCGCGGTTTGTTTATGTAAACTTTCAATTTTAAAATAGTATGGTCACGAATCGATTTCCAAGATTAAAATATGAAATAATTTTTTTATGCAAGTTAATATCAATAGAAACCTCCTGGTGCAATTTGTGGTAGATTGATCGTTTAGTATGTTTGATAAAAATTAATTACCAATTACGAAATAACCCAGTCTTAAACCGGGTCTTCACTGCGCGAAATTCTACGCGAAACTGTTGCACGAGTCATGTCCCCTCTTTTTCTCGCGCTCCCTCTTCTCACTCACTCTCTCTTTTTCGCGAAACAGTTTCGCGCAGTGAAGACCCGACTTTATGGGCAAATCACACTTTATGGGGTTTTTATGTAAGATCCAAAATTAAAATATACAAAAAAATTTCCAAAAAACGGAGAAAAACAAAAATTTATAACCATCGATGAAAATTATTGACCGTTTGATACTTTAGTTATAATAATTTCTGCTTCTCGGTGTTTGGAAATGGCGTGTCGCGTAGATGCGGCAACATCGCGTCAGTAGAGTGGTTTCATTTGATGTTTCAGGTGAAATTTTACGTTCTTTATTCGCTACAATGACATTTTCACGCCACTCAGACTTTCTTCTCTCAAATTTTCCCTTATATCGTGGCTGACTAGCCATGGTGAGAGTATATTTAGGTTATGGCGCTCATGTTATTGAGAGAGAGGAAAATATTTAGAAGTTTACAGCGTTGCCACATATAAAAAGACGCTAGTCAAAGGAGGCACATTATTTGAATAATAAGTGAAAAATAATAAAAATAATCGACTAATTCTTATGGTCATATATTTTATAATTCACAAAGAGAATTTTCAATTATAAATCATAGTTTTTTGATGAATTTTTATAAATTTTCTTTTACGGATACTCAACGATCACTGGAGAGTGACCATACTACCTTAACATGTTGACTGCCGTGTTGGTCCCATGGGACCAACACAAGTAATGTACCTAAACCGGCCGTGTTGGTCCCATGGGACCAACGCAGGTAAGGACGCCTCCCAGACAGTTGATTCAAATTTGACTGTATTTTGCTATGGGAAGGGATCAATATGGGTCAGGAGAACTAAGTATAGAGGAAAGTCGCCAAAGTCGGGCTCCGGTCTTTAAGGAGGAACATCAGTACTCTACGGGGTGAGGCGAGAGGAGGGAAAGAACAAATATTCCGACGCGTTTTGCCAATATCAGATAATGAAATTTTAATTCATTCAAAAACTATATATACGTTATTAAAATGTCACAAAATGTGGCTTATCATTGCACTATTATTGATTTGAAATCAATGTAATATTTATTTAAATTTATTACTGTTAAATTTTACATTATTTATTCGAGTACGAAAATGAGAAAAACGTGGCAACACCGCAGTTTTTGACCACGAGGTTGGTACGAGATTTGTCAGTAAAAACGGTCACTTCCCAGGTAGCACACTAACGTCGAAATGACGTTTTTTGAAGGTCAGTTTTGACGTCAGATGACGAAAAAAATGACGTCATTTTAACGTCGCAAAGACGGCTTAATTGCACATCCACACGACGTCAGACAAATCACGTAATAATGACGTTTTACCGTACGTTGTGAAGACGAAAAAAATGACGGTTCTAAAAGGTTAGGTCTGACGTACACCCGGCGTCTCGGATTATGTCGCTGGTGACTTTTTTTTAAATGTTATTTTTAAACGTACTAACCAATGAACAATTAATTCTCATGCCCTCATTAGCTACGGTAGTGTCTACTCTCGTTAATAAAAGCATGAGAATTGATTAATCATTGGTTAGTACGTTTAAAAATAACATTTTAAAAAAGTCACCAGCGACAGAATTCGAGACGCCGAGTGTATATCTTTTCATCGTGAGCGGTCACCCATCCAGCTAGTGTCTGCACTTTTCGCTGCTTAACTTCGTTGATCGGTCGGTGTCCTCGAGTCCTCATCTGCTGCGCGCTCCTGTGGTTAAAAATATTATTACTATGTATTAGTGTTCATATATAAAGTTTGATGAATAAATGTATATTACTTTTCAATAAGAAAGAGCTTGAAAAAATAAGATTTTATAATTGTATTATTCTTTTCTCAACATTTTTCTAAATTTATGATTGTATCTTTTGATAAATATTCTTGTATAGACGCAAATTGATACTAATATCAATTTGCGTCTATGCAAGAAATAAATAATAAATAAATATAAATAAATAAATAAATAATTATATGAATGTTTATTCATCCTACATTAATTGATTGTCTTTCATTTACTTTAATAATCTGTGCTTTTTAATAAACTGTATAGTTTATAACTTGCTCAACATACTCTGGAGACTAAATGAAATAATTTATTGATTTAATAATTGAACAAATTACAATTTTTGTCCATTTATTCACAAATAAATTTTCAAGTCCCTATATATGCAGGAGACGGAAATTTTTCTAAGTCTTGTTCGTCATTAAAAATGACGGAAAAGTTCCGTCAAAAAGACGTTGAATTTTGACGTCCAAGGTACGTCGTAAATATGACGTCCCTGCGACGTTAATATTACGACAACTGACGTCTGAAACCCTATACTGACCAAAAAATGACGTCTGAGACGTTATTCTAACGTCAGTGTGCTACCTGGGTTGCCGACAGAATTCTACGTGTGACAACTGCGTACATATTTTGATATTCATAACCTCAAAGCTATATGTTTACGTGAGTTCTATCAGTAGCCAAATATTGCTTTCAAAATGTATAATATCACGGCACAATGTTATCGTTAGAAAGGAAATTACTCACCATAACTCACAAATTCACGATTTCGAGATTAGACGCTTCGATCTCCCAAATTGACATCAACTCTTAACTACCGACTCGACTTCTACCGGTATAAATGAGAGTACCGACCAAGCCCGGTCGATTGTAAATTTCAAGGTCCCTGCAATTGTGCGGTGCTACGCGGGTCATGCTGTATTAGTCTCGGGTTTGAATCCTAGCGCACCGTCTGACCTCTCCTCTGACGTCACGCGCTATTGCCACGTTTTCCCCTATTCGTTCTAAAATTCCGTTTTCTCGAAACCTTACGTAAAAACTACTAAGTGACATTGGTTTAAACTATGCAGGATAGAAGTTTATAACTACATGCAAAATAAAACGTTTTCTTTTTACCATTTCTTCCATTTTAAGAGCCAATATTATTACTATCAAATCATCGGTCCATAAGGTTCCATGTTAATCAGTGAATTTTGAAACATAAATTTAAAAAAAAACGGTTAAGTGAATTTATTTCAAATTTTGACAGTAGCGTTCTGATGAAGTGAAGATTATAAGAAAAAAAAATCTTAGTAATTGGTCCATTTTCATTTCACTGATGTTCCTCCTTAAGTTAGTACCTCCACGAGATCGTTGAATTAAGAAGTGGTTGAAATTTGACATATATGTTATTTAATGCATTATCCAAACATCTGTGTAATTTAAATAAGTTTGACCACCCCAAACCTGAGATATTTACACTCGAAGTTGGCTTGATTTACACGTAACAGATACGTTATGATGGGCAAAACAGTACGTCATTAATTCTACCGTCAAAACTAAAATTAAGGAGTTGATAAAAAACGAGGATAAGGTAGAATAGGATATCACGAATAATGTGAAAAAAAATGAAAATGATTCACCATCTAGTTTCCAAGATATAACCATAAGAAGCCCTCACAATTTTGGTCGTATAGCATATATCTGCAAGGCATGCAAGCGAACGAGTGCGTGGAGGGGAAACGGAACAGCGAGCCGCGATCGTCGCTCGCACGCATACAGAAGAGTGCGTCGTCTGTATATACAAGCTATTTCGTGTATTGGGGCAAAGCCCGGACAGTCCCGGCAAAAAGTTTACTGGCAATGGTAGATCAAAAACACAATATAGAATATATTTTACGGCAATAAATGATATCCATCGTATTATCTATTAGTACCGAGTTAATATTGCGTAGTTTTTAATTTTATTTACTACTAATTAAACCAATTATCAATATTTTAAACATGAACATGATATGTAACTTTTGGTTGAGGTCGTCGCGGAGGAACTACCTTAAGCGGGCCGCTCTCTTTATTTTCATATATAGGTCTCTATACCCACAAAGTCACCTGCTTGTGATAGTTTTGGATACACCCCGACATATGTCTCCACCATTGGTTTTAATCTTTCATGGTTAACAATTGACAGTTCAAACAATTTCTTGCCGTTGTGGGAAACTTTTTCATGCGTTCGTATTTGTTTTATTGTTGACATCGTTTGACCGGTAAGTAGTTCAAATTATTTGTATTTTTGAAGTGCATGGAATGATTGATCAGTTTATGGTGTTGAAGGTGTGGTTGGTTGCTCGAAAAAATAACTGTAACCACAAAATGAACAAAAACGATTGTGCGTAAGTCGGGCCCCTTATTTTTTCTGTTCCTTATGTAGGCTCCTTGTTTTTTATGCTCAATTCCTCTAAATTATTATTGTTCCGTCGCATCGAGCGACGGAATTCGGAAGGTTGACTCATAGCATCACTTATAATTAACTCGCCGACTATAATTAATCGCGTCATCGGCGAAGCGACATATTTCGGTGAACATAGGTCGTTAATACCTCGGTTCCGCACCTTTCCGGGAAAGAAGTTAAGGTCGATAAATAAAAAAAAAACAATGTTTCATTTCCGCTCACTTTTTGATCTTTTCCGAGTATTTAGGTAGGGGGCCCACTTTAGGAGCCCTTTTTCCAGAACCCGAAAAATGCATGTCGCAAGTTTTTTCCCAATTTCTCAGAAACAAGTCTTGTCTCAAACTTGTGTCGAATGTATGTTACAATCAATTGTTTACAATTTGCAATACAGGTATTGTAACTTCCATATGTTGATTCCTAAAATTTGTAGATGCCAAAAAGTAAATGGGGGCCCAACTTTGGTGACTTTCCTCTAATGATGTTTCGGGAATTTTTGCAAACTGATGCCTGTGGTCAGAATAAAAATCGAAAAATTGCAGTTTTCATTATCTTTATTTTTTTCAATTTTTTCGGAAATTTTCTTGTCGAAAATTAAATCCACATGAATTATTGCGTTTTCTAAGTTATAATACATTAGAATATATCATTGGCCTATGGGTACTATTTTTTTTAAATCCCTATGGCAGTCAACGTGTTAAGTAGCCCCATAAAAAGTAGTCACAAGGTGACAGGTCTGGTGACCAAGGAGGCTATTCCAAATCCCCACGCAACGAAATCAGGCGTTCAGGGAAACGTTCCCTTATAAATTTCATTGTTGCCCTTTGACGTATAACAAGTCGCCCCATCTTGTTGGAACCAAACTTTATTGAGATTAATGCGTCGTCTTCTTAGTTCTGGCAGGAAATAAGCACACAACATGGCGAGATAGCCATTTATGTTAACAGATACAGTTCGTTCATTTTCACACAAAAAATACGGCCCAATAATGCAAGTTCGAGATACGCAACACTAAACAATTACTCTCTCGGAGAGTGCAGAGATTGTTCATGCTGTTCTTGCGGGTTTTCAGATGCCCAGTATGGACAATTCTGTTTGTTTACCATCCCCAATAAATGAAGATGGGCCTCATCACTCATGAACAAAACGTTGTTTTCGGCCAGCAATTCAAACATCCTTTCTGCGAACCTACATATGTCGACTCACAAAGTCATTTTCATGCAATTTTTGGACAATAATAATTTTATATGGATGGAAATGAAAGTCCAAGTGTAAAATTCTGCGAAGTGACCTGTGATATTCTAAGAGCGCGAGCGTGACGTACCGCTGAACGACGAGGGCTGTTTTCCATTGCTTGTCGCACCCTTTCAATGTTTTCCGGGGTTCGTACAGTTCTATCTCCTCCCCGTACAGTTCCAGGTCTCAAGGATCGTGTTGTTTGAAATTTGTTTATCCACTTCATAATGGTATCCCGTTTTGGAACACAACCATGCCGACCAACATTAAAATTGTTCCGAAATCGTCGTTGTGTGAGCATCACAGAACGACCAGTTTCAATGAAAGTGTTGTAAATAAACGCACAATGTACCACAGACCACGGCTCCATGGCTATTGAAATGGCATCCCGCAAGGAATTGATATCAACCATCCTGAAATCATTCACTCCACACAAGCGCGCATAACAGTCGTCTCAAAAACACAATACCTCCATGCCGGACCCTGTATAACAGTTACACTTTTATACAGCTGCTATGTAATTATGTAACGTTAAAGCTTCCACATGATTATTATAAACTGAATTTCATGGATTATATGCAATATATTGGAAATTATGAAATGTTATACTTATCCGTGTATTGTTAAACTGTTCATGTATGAAAATCTACATATAATTGCCTGAATAAGTTTGACATGAAATCTTGATATTTTAGAAAATGTGTTTTTTGAAGTGAAACTTCTTTGCTGAGGGTACTAAAAGCGCGCTCTATACAACGAAAAATTCCTAAAATACCGTAACGAAACCCACACACTCCAGCGCTACCGTACGTGCCTCACTCATACACCGATCTCGACCCTGCCCCATTAAGGTCGGGACATACATTACCGGGCCGTGCCAGGGCCGAGACACGGCCGTCATTCGACCCTGGCACGGCACGTTAAAGGGTGAGACATACATAACCGGGCCGTGCCAGGGTCGAACACGGCCGAAGAGGAAGAAATGATCAGAAGCCTTGCACGGCGCGTGTATCTAGGAACCACACATATCCGTCAGTCGTCAGTTGTCTTGGAAACTGCTAGGTTGCTAGGCGCTAAAACACGTAAATTACGGAAACACGAGAAGCGCGGCCGGACCGTCACCGTGAAAAAGTAAAACTGAACTAACTGGCCCGGCCCGGTGATGGTCCGTTAGCGACGCCCGGTCACGGCTCGGTAAAGTGAGAATAAAAGCATTTGATTCTATTGGACAGATCGTCCGCCGGACGACGGACGATACTCGGCCGTGCTCCGGCCCTGGCACGGCCCGGTAATGTATGTCCCGACCTTAACACCACCCTCGGCTCGGCCCCATCCCACCGCTCTCCACCGTTCCCCATTCCGCCGCTCACGACCGTGCGTTAACTAAAGCCATGTGTCGACTTTGCGCGGTGGCCTCGCGAGCCAGCCTCGCAAAATATGTATTCCCCGTCGCAAAGGGGATTTCTACGTCATTTCTTACCGATTACTATTATCGCAACCTAAGTAACGCGTTAATCTAGATCTCATCTGTACATCGGTCGCAACAGCGAGGCGGGCGGTATGCTTGGTGAATGTAGGTTGCGAATGCGTTCGCAGTCCCTCACATTTCCCTTACAACAGCCTCGCAGTGTATCTAATTGTAAACCACGGCTACATCACGGAATTACTGCATCTCTTTGAATCCAATATAATCACCAGTAACCCAGATAGAAAAGTTCCTCCAGAATTGCGGTACAATGCCACGGCAGAAATATCAGGTTCTACCGACACGACGTGCTTCGACAAGGTCAGCATCAACTTTGGCGGTATATTGGCGCACTGCACTAATCCTGTGGCACTTTTCTATCTGGGAATATTGTGAGTGCAGTGTTAAATCATTTCAACTAACCGATACGGTTTAAATCCACCTCTCCACGTTTTCGGTCACTAGTCGTGTCACGCAGTAGTGTCTTCCAGATTTACGACTCCGAGGAGATCTACTCTTCATCGCAACTGTTATAGTTATTAACTTGAAACTGAAGAATAAATGAAATAACAACAATGAAGAATGCAGAAGATTTTCAAGTTCAAGAACATGATATCCCTTACACTGCATTTCATGCACATAAAAAAAAACAAAACGTATGGCCGTCACACGCGGAAGAAGTGAAACTTCGATACCAGTTTCTCTGAATTTGATTCCGGTGGTATTAGTTTCAATTGGCTCTATACAAGTCTTTTACAATGCTTCTTGGTAGAGCCAATTGAAACTAATACCACCGGAATCAAATTCAGAGAAACTGGTATCGAAGTTTCACTTCTTCCGCGTGTGGCGGCCACATATTTTGTTTTTTTTAAAATGATCATAGGTACATAAATTGCATGACGAAGCTCCCCGAAGCTCTTGAAATTAATTAAAATATTGTTAGAATATTCCAGCTTCTCCGTTTGTCTTGCATTTTTTTTTCCAATCGATACATATAATATCTTAATAGTTTACCGCTACTGTGTTCTTACACGTACAAAGGTATCACTCAACTAAGGCCTATGAATTACAACAGTTATTCAGACTTGATTCTTAATTTAATTGAGTATACTTTTCGAAAAAGTTTCCAAATATCCAAAGAGTTCAGTGTCCCAAGAGTTCAATACAGTTATCAATAAGGCAGTTGTGAGTAAAATTAGCCCAGATAGACAGCAATGCTAAAAATAGTATTTAGAAACTTTATTCCTGCATTTTAAGATGTCATTGTGAAAGTATAAAATGCTGGAATTTATGATACGATTTTGTATTGCTAAATTGTAGAAAATATATAAACTGAAATATACAGGGTGTTCGGAAAAAACACCGACACAGAAATAGAGGTGATAGGTTACGTCATTACAAGTATTTTGATATAAGGGACCTATACCCGCAAGCGCCCCCTTCTGGAGATATCAACTTTTCAAGTTTATAACGACCGAGGTTGATCAAAGTAGAATAATATTGAGTTTTTTGTCTACCTGTACAATTGAAAAACAAATGAAAACTCCTTGTATCCGCATCATCTTCGAAAAGTACAAGGACTTGAGCCAAGCGGTTATCCTTTCCGCAAGCAGTTTGCGCAGTGGCACATCTATCCAGAATCGTTTCCGATGTTGCATGGACATGGGTGGCCGTCATTTTGAGCATTTGCTGTAGTACATTGTTTTTGTATCTCATAAAATTAAATATTCGTTACCATCTTGATACGTTTCTAAAAATATTATTCTACTTTGATCAACCTCGGTCGTTATAAACTTGAAAAGTTGATATCTCCAGAAGGGGGCGCTTGCGGGTATAGGTCCCTTATATCAAAATACTTGTAATGACGTAACCTATCACCCCTATTTCTGTGTCGGTGTTTTTTCCGAACACCCTGTATATTAAACAGCATACTTTCGACATTTAATTGCGTGGTAATGCAAGCATGAGTCGCAATTTAGCTGCAATTGTATGCATATTAATGCTATTTTCAAGGTATTCCATGTTGTCTTTAACTTCCGGCAAATTGTATAGTATACGTGGACGTATCTGTACATAATTCTGCAACCATTTTTCAGTCTGCAATGTTGTCATAATGCAGACAATATACTGCCAGGTGTATATCTAGGTAGGTTCTATACGCTAGGCAAGTACCTCAAATTACCGACGCGCGCGCGACCTCGTGGACATTCCACGCAACTCTAGGGGGACTTGGTAACGTTTTTTAAATATCATTTTTAAACATACTGACCAATGAACAATGAATTCTCATGCCCTCATTAGCTACGATGGCGTTTACCCTCGTTAATGAAAGCATTAGGATTGATTAATCATCATTAGTTAGTACGTTTAAAAGTAACATTTAAAAAAGTCACCAGCGACAGATTCCGAGCCCCTGGGTGTACGGTCACCGGTCTGTTGGCAGTTGAACCAGCTTAGTTTTGGTAGTTTTAAATTAATACAAATTAATTATGAGTCATAATAACTAACGGGTTTAATTAGGTTGGCTGGTGGTCAACGAAGTAAACTTAGGCGCCACCGAGCTAAACACCCTTATTTACCGCCTGATTTGAAATATATCAATATGGCAGGAGTCAATGCTTACTTTATAAAGTATAGTAGGCATTGCAGGAATCAAAAACGAAAATATAACTTTAATTTATGAATCTGTATGTAGTGAAGTGAATTGAAATAAAAAATTTAATATAAAACGGTGGCTGTGGAGCCTCCGCAGCCGCTTCCCACCAGCGATAGCGGCCGACCCACGACGAGCGACAGTGTCGCCACCACCAAACGACGGAAACAGGTCCTTCTCCCGCGCGAAGAGGACCTGCCGCCTCAGTTGGAGATCCGCTGAATTCCTTTAACGGTTTCACTTTCATAATTTTCTTACCAGTCACATCAGATACAGTCAAATCTGCAACAGTGCAGCATTAATAATATATTATAACCGTTTTAATTTGCCCACGGGTGTTTGGCTCGGTGGCGCCACCTGCTTCAGTTTGGCCCAGCCAACCTAATTACTGACTGTTTCACAGGCTCCATTACACACGAATTGGAGTGACACAGTCACCCTAGAGTTACGAACTCCGACCACCTCGTGGCGTCACTAGAGTTACTTGCCTAGCGCATAGGTCTTACTTATGCGTAGTAAACCATAAAATTCACCTTAGTAAAGTTGATTGCCTACATTTATTAGGAGTGTCTTCATAGCTGATAGTTATGGATAAAACGAGAAGCTTTAAAATTGTAATTTTCTGTTTCAATATGCACGATAAACGTAGAATTCTTGAATTAATTAATTTATGACATTTATACCGCCCAAATTGACACCTTTAAGATTCCGTGCATATGTGACGACATAAAATCGAGAAGTTTTCATTTACCAGATCTCTACATTACCACTAACTACCAACTTTAGCCACGCTTACTCCTCCATTATAATAAACTAGCAGCCCGTCCCGGCTTCGCACGGGTAGATTGTGGATTGATTTTGGCCGTCATTTGACGAATTTTTAGCAGATATCTATAGGTAGGGAGCCATGCTACGCTAAAAAAATACATTTAATTTAAATTGGAAAGTATATTTCTTTTATTAATTTATCTTAAGTGTAGCGAATAGACAATGTTTTTCATTTTTTTATTTGGAGTAATCAGCCGTACCGGGTAATCAGGGGAACACCCTGTATAAGGTTTACTAACTCAGAAACTTCGCGGACATGCGTCCAACCATTCCCCAAAGTTTCATCTCAATCGGATGAACGGTTTAGGAAGGCATAAGAGACATACAGACAGACAGACATAAAGGTCATGGTCAAGGTCAAGTCCAATATGACCATTGGATAGCCATGCAAAAATCCTAAAAGTTTTGTATTAAACATTTTTCTCTAAAATGATTTCACGCTGAGATAATCAGCCGTACCGGAACTTTTTGAACACCATGTATAAGATTTACTAACTCAGAAACCTTTGCGGGCATGCGTCCAACCATTCCCAAAATTTCAATCGAAATCAGATGAACGGTTTAGGAAATCATAAGAGACATACACAGACCGACCGATATTGAAGGTCATGGTCAAGGTCAAATCCAATATGACCATTGGGTAGCCAGGGAAAAATGCTAAAAGTTTTGTATTAAACATTTTTCTCTAAAATGATTTCCCGCTGAGATAATCGGCCATACCAGGACTTTTTGAACATACTGTATAAGATTTACTAACCCAGAAACCGTCGCGGACATGCGTCCAACCATTCCAAAAAGTTTCATCGCAATCGGATGAACGGTTTAGGAAGGCATAAGAGATATACAGACAGACAAACCTTGAAGGTCATGGTCAAGGTAAAATCCAATATCACCATTGGGTAGCCAGGGAAAAATGCTAAAAGTTTTGTAGTAAACATTTTTCTCTAAAATGATTTCCTGTTGAGATAATCAGCCGTACCGGGCCTTTTTGAACACCCTGTATAAGATTTACTAACTCAGAAACTTTCGCGGGCATGAGTCCAACCATTCCCCAACTTTTCATCGCAATCGGATGAACGGTTTTGGAAGGCATAATAATCACCAGTACCTGTACTTTTTGAACACCTTTTATAAGATTTACTGACTCAGAAACCTTCGCGGGCATGAGTCCAACCGTTCCCCAAAGTTTCATCGCAATCGGATGAACGGTTTAGGAAGGCATAACAATCATCCGTACCGGTACTTTTTGAACACCCTGTATAAGATTTACTAACTCAGAAACCTTCGCGGGCATGCGTCCAACCAGTCCCCAAAGTTTCATCGCAATCGGATGAACGGTTTAGGAAGGCATTTGATATTACCTTAAAGGTCACGGTCAAGGTCAAATCCAATACGACCAATGGATAGCCAAGGTAAAATCCTTAAAGTTTTGTATTAAACATTTTTCTCTAAATTGTTTTCCCGCTGAGATAATCGACCGTGCCGGGACTTTTTGAACACCCTGTATAAGATTTACTAACTCAGAAACCATCGCGGGCATGCGTCCAACCATTTCCCAAAATTTCATCGCAATCGGATGAACGGTTTAGGAAGGCATAATAATCATCAGTACCGGTACTTTTTGAACACCTTTTATATGATTTACTAACTCAGAAACCTTCGCGGGCATGCATCCAACCGTTCCCCAAAGTTTCATCGCAATCGGATGAACGGTTTAGGAAGGCATAATAATCATCCGTACCGGTATTTTTTGAACACCCTGTATAAGATTTACTAACTCAGAAACATTCGCAGGCATGCGTCCAACCATTCCCCAAAGTTTCATCGCAATCGGATGAACGGTTTAGGAAGGCATTTGATATTACCTTAAAGGTCACGGTCAAGGTCAAATCCAATACGACCACTGGATAGCCAAGGGAAAATCCTTAAAGTTTTGTATTAAACATTTTTCTCTAAAATGTTTTCCCGTTGAGATAATCGGCCGTACCGGGACTTTTTGAACACCCTGTATAAGATTTACTAACTCAGAAACCATCGCGGGCATGCGTCCAACCATTTCCCAAAATTTCATCGCAATCGGATGAACGGTTTAGGAAGGCATAAGAGACAGACTGACAGACAAACATTCATTTTTATATATATAGATTGCAATGTCGTTATACAACTTCCCAGTGAAACATAAATCGTCGATCGAGGTCAATACATCGTTTCTACGTTGATCTACATTTCGCACTGGGTTCTTCGTATTTTCGTTTCTAGGAGAAAAACAGTACGTAAAGAAAGTTCAACGCTTATGGAAAAGTACTATCGATGCGTCGACGATGATACAAACACATTAAAGTTGATAGTTGATCATGAAAAGTAAATTATAACTACCAATTTTAGGGTATCCTTGAAACGTCAATGAATGATTCTGGTGATTTTTTCTATCAGAAATATTCCATAAATGCGAAACTCTATCCAAATCACTTTTTTCTAAAATTAGTAGATGCTAATATATCAATTGATATTTCTATTTTTACAGTTAAATTTAATTAAAAATATCTCGTAATTATTGGAAACAAAGTGGCGAGTTCTAAACTTTATAAAGTTTATAAACAAACATTTGCTCTGATTATCTTAACTATCCCAGCAGCACTTTCTGTATATGTGACTTGGACTATAAAAAGGGGGAATTGTGCCAAAACACGTTTCGCTCAGAAAACGCGTTTAAAGTTAGCGCTACCCCCACGTGCTTTTATTTGTTGTTTATCGTGATGTGCTCGGCTTCGTTCTAGCGCCTTGCGGTATTTCGGTACGAAGTCGGTTCCCCCCTCTCTTCGACGAGTTTACTGTAGTGTGTACCATGGTTACCGACGATATTCGTAGGATTAAAACGACGAGGAACGGAGCAAAGAGGGAGGCGTTTAGACTGTTGGAAGGAGAACTAAATACGACGTTCGACGTGTCTTCTCGCGTACTGTGTCTTCTCGCGTACTTTTCACGTATAGCCGCGTGCTACAAATAATTATAAACAACTGATTTCGTTTGCCTAATTTACATGATAGTTATTATTTTTCTGTTGAGCGGTTTCTAATTTGGATGAAAGTGTGCGTCGTTTGGAATGGACCCAGATGATACATTTAACGATCTCGAGGAGTTTTATGGCGCTCCAAGAACGCTTGATAGTGATGATGATGATGATTTGTTGAATACGGATGAAGAGACGTCGCGTGATTGTTTTTCAATGTATGATTCCCATTACGGAGATAGTCCGTGCACTTCTGCCGCTGTACCTACAACTTCGGCATTAGATTGGGATACACCACAGACATCTGCCGCGGCAGCTTCGCTTAAACATGACGTCGAAATTGAACACTCACACGCAGACCTGATCGAGTACAGCAAAATTGCCGTGATGTTTTCGCCTGATGCGCAGGCCTGTTGCTCTATGAAATGCAATCAGGTTCTACCGCAGGAAATCGTGCAAGAAGTTCGTGACACATTTCTGCAATTATCGAAGGCGGAGCAAGATCTCATTGTGTTGGCGCATCTTGAGTCGTTTCGGGAGCGTTCTGATATGATATCAGTTTACAAAAATCGACGACGGTACCGTGGTACTTCGCAGAAGGCAGACTACTTCCATAATCGGTATTCTTTTTTTGGCGCTGACATTTGTAAGGCCATGTACCTCTTCATTCACGACATGGGTAAGAAACGGTTTGAAAACCTCCAGAAACATTCCCTCGACTTCGGTATTGAACCACGACGCCATGGCTTTACTGGCAAGGCGCACCGCCCCGATGCAATGTCAACTGACACCATAAATCATGTGGTAGAATTCATCCGTAATTATGCTCGACAGTTTGCGGTACCATTACCAGGCAGAATGCCGAATCTTAAAAATTGGAAGGTAATGAAATTACCCTCCCACGAAACAAAGTCCTCCATCTACCGAATATATCTGAAAGCAGTTGGACCTGAAAATAAGTAATTAACCATCGGTAATCGTTCGTTTCGACGAATCTGGAAACAATACTGCCCTGCAATTACAACCATGCGCCCAGCCTACGACTTATGTGATACTTGCAAAAGTAATTCGCTAATCATCTATCGGAGCATGAAAGCGAACACCGAAGAACAACACCTGCAACTGACAAATGCCTTAAACCATCTGAATGACGCCAATATACAGCGATCGTATTATCAGGCCTGGTGTGCAAGAACAGGTTTGTACCGTAAGCTGTTGCTCTCGTACTTCTCGATAAATTTCTGACTCTTTCTTATAATGGCCTTTTTTCAGATCCAGAAATTGCTGTACTAGCGTTTGACTTCGCGCAGAACGTTGCATATCCGAGTAGTCCGCAACAGCCTGCCTCTGCGTACTTCAAAGCATCGCGTATGTGCTCAATTTTTGGAGTAACTAATGAATTAGCGCGCACACAGCACATGTACCTTATTGACGAAGCAGTAGGCGTTGGTAAGGGGCCTAGCACTGTCATAAGCCTACTCCATCATTATTTCGAAAACTACTTGTCGAAAGAGGTACGTGTTCTTGTTCTCTTTGCGGACAACTGTACTGCACAAAACAAGAACAACACCATGCTAGCGTACTTGTCATGGCGAATCGAGATGGGTTATCCAGATAGGATTCTCCTCAACTTCCTAATGACGGGCCACACTCGGTTTAGCCCAGACCGCTACTTTGGCAAGTTTAAGATGCCATTTGGTAAGATGGACATTGATTGCTTTCTCGATGTTATGAGGGTTGTACGGGAGTCGATACAATTATAATTGATGGTCGAAATGTTCCGGTTGATGGAGCGACAGTGAACTGGTATGAATGGGAAAGCTTCTTCAAAAAACTGTATAAGAGCCTGCCAGGTATCTCGAAATACCACCATTTCATTTTCAATAAGGATGGTGTTCAGTTCCGCTATCTCGCTGATAGTGAATCAGAGCACACTACTCTCCTCCTATCTATGGCCGACAGATCGATGAGGCCCGCTCAAATTCAGCCGAAAGGGCTATCAATTGAGAGACAGTGGTACCTTTTTGAAAAGGTCCGTAGCCTGTGCTCTGACTCAGCAAAGGCTGACCTGGTTGCGCCAGAGCCCTGTAGTCCGCGACCAAAGACGACGACTACTACAGTGAAAGAGACTACTGAGCCTAAGAAGAAGACGGCACCTGAGGTCGGCATACGTACGAAGAAGGCACCGACTCAAAAACTGAAGGAGAAGTTGAAGCCGATGTCTGCAGCCGCGCCTGCGTCCGCGTCCAATCCCAGGAAGCGAGGCCGACCACGCAAAAATGAACTGCCGCAAACCGAGGAAGAGAAACTGGTGGAAGAACCAACGCCTACGCCATTTAAAAAACGAGGCCGACCTCGCAAAACTCCACAGTATGACTGACCTGTTTAAAGTACTTAGTAGGTAGTATCGTTTGTTCATTTTCCTGTAATAAAGACTGATTTTTTGCTGACGTACGAGGTTTCCTCACTTAAACTACGACTTAGAGGTGTAAAATTCAATAATTCGTATTCGGCGATGATCTCACGTGAAAGAGCGTCAAATTTTCTACAAGTGTCCCAAATTCCAGACATTTTATAAGTTTAATCCACTTACTATAAGTTTAATCCACTTACAAGGCTTTTTAGGGATGAAATATCAACTTCCTGACTTCGGCGATGGTTTCATCTGAAAGAGCATTGAATTTCCTACACTTTTGACCAAAAAAACCAAAATTGATTTTTTGGCACAATTCCCCCTTTTTATAGTCCAAGTCACATATATCCAAATGTAGTATTTGTGGAGAAGTTGCTTTCATACGCTGTGCATGGTGTGCCGAGTATTTTTGTTTTGAACATTTCTATGAACAACATCACTTCTGTACAAATTATAATCCGTAATTTTAGTGTATTTGCCGTTTTCTACCATTACAACTGTTTTAATGTATAATCCAGTAATAAAATATGTACAATAGATATAAGTATTTTGTTTATCAGGATTCATTGAATGAATGAATGAATGAATTCGTTTATTTATATGTCATAATTTGATTAATGTAACTGCGGATAAGCTACATCTTCCAGTCACAAATATGTATGTATAGTATAAATATAATAATCATAAAACGTACTTACATAAGATTTTTAACGAATGGTGAAGGGATATCTCACCAGCATGCAGTGATAATAGTCACGAGTCAAACACATTCCCATTATGCAAAACGTTATCGGCTTCAATGTCGACATAGATCCTGCGTCATTCAACGTTATCATTGAGGTTCATACGATATCTTATTTGTGCCGTTTGAAAAGTACATGTCATTGATTCATTTCAATAAGTTTCATTTTTCATGTAATTGTAAGTACGTGTTTTGCTAAAATAATTAAAAACTGTATGAAATGTATATAAATAAAAAATGTAGATATCGTTTCATAAGACCGTTTCACTGTTTACATCAAACGGCCTTAAATTTCGAGGTTTTCTAAATTAAAAAAAAGGAAACATAATAAACTGGGGATGTGTAAAAAGAGGACATTGAGAGGTATTTTTACATAAACTTAAGAAATCCAAAAACCCGTTTTGGTCGGTGGTGGGGGTCTTAAAAAATTTTTTTTACAGAATTTTTTCGCACCAGTTTTATAGATCGAGAAAAACCATAAAACTTTTATTTCAACTTTTTCCCCTTATCTTTCACCGTTCGGGAGTTATTCCGTGAAGAAGAAAAATCTGCATTTTTTTCAGGGGATGATTTCACCCCTTAAAACCGTAATACCGCACCAATGAAATGTATTTTTGTATTACGCTTGAACTACTCTACTTGCACACGGAATGGCGGAATTTTCTGAATTTTCGGGTTCCCTAACTTCCCTTGTAAGTCTGATATTAAATAAAAAGATTTTTGTATTTTGGATGATTTGTAGTCTTATTAACTAGACTAATATTGTTTCCTCCTTTCATATTTATCTGCTTCGTACAAGGCACTTAGCATGTTTCTTTTATCACTTATTTTCCTTCTTTTTTTTCTACGACAATATAAATAAAATTATGTTTGCGAAACACATTACAATGATATTTTAGTCTATTCTACTTAAATATTAAATCTAAATTCGTTTATATGTTACCCTCTGGAAAGTAACCCATAGAAATTTAGTTTTTCGACGATATCTTAGTATTCCGATTTTGGCACTTAGCATGTTTGAACTGGACGCCCTTCAATTAGTTCTCTGCTAAAATATTTTTGATTAGAAGCAAGATTTCATAATTACTCGGTTAGAATTCTATTTTACCCTGGCAAGTACTGCTTTCCTAACAAAATTGAAATCTAGCATCAGAAGTTTGAGGGGGTTGTTTACACTGCAATTTTTCTTCTTTTATTCGATATGCGCATTGTGAAAGTTATTCCATTTGAATGATTTTTTCATTCAATATCATCATAAATTTTCTCTTTTTCTAGCTATCGTCTACTACTGCGCTAAATTTCATCCTTCGACTAAAATGCTCTTCTGCAAGGGGAAACGTAAGCACTTTTTGTTTTTCCTCCAGCACATCCATGAGAAGCTTGCGATTAGAGATGCAAGAGGAAGTTAGCGTACCGTATCGGAGTGGCGTCAGAAACAGACCCGGGGGAGGAGCTGGCCAATGTTAAGCCATCAAATAAACCCTTTATATATTCACCAGAATGAGGGTAAGAACCGCTTCGTTGCAATTGGCCAGCTCCCCTCGCTTCAAAGTTTAATGTTGAGTTTAATTCTTGGCTTACTAGGGTAGGGTCAGCTTAAACCAACTAAAATTATGTCAAAATTATTAGGTTTTATATTTTGCAAAAAGGAAAGACTCTCTCTTTTGGAATTTCGAAGACAATAAACATCGCTTTTAGTAAGAAATCTATAATATTATTACGGGAAATTATCAGAACTTTTATGAATTTTCTTCGTAAGGTTGCTTCATTTATTTCAGTAACATTGGTTACAGGTACATGAATAATTATAATATTAGTGGTAATGTAGGTATATACGGGGTGTTCTCGAGCCTCTGACAAAGAGGAAAATCCTATGTTCATTAAAAAATTACGAACATAATGCAATTGATTTTATTGAAATCCGTTAAGAATTTACGGAGAAATTAATTGTTATAAAGTAATTAATATTTTGAATTTATTCGGCATTGATGACGTTATATAGAAGATAATCGCAATTGCTATCGTTTTTATAAACATTATCTTCATGAGCCTTGATATAACGTCATCAATGTCGAATAAATTCAAAATATTAATTACTTTTTAGTAATTAATTTCTCCGTAAATTCTTAACGAATTAAAAAAAAATCAATTGCATTATGTCCGTAATTTTTTAATGAACATAGGGTTTTCCTCTGGGTCAGAGGTTTGAGAACACCCGGTATGAACATGTATTATAGGTAATGAAAATATTTAAGTACCAATACTCTACAATTTAATCATAATAATTTCTTTTGTTCATAATAATATCTGCAGTCATATACACAGAGTGGGTCTATCCAGGAATTAATACTGGGTGTAACTGAATTCATCATTACTTATTATGCCGACCAGTGATGAATCATCAGGACAATTTATTATCCTAAATGCGAACTAATGAATTCAGCTATACCCAGTATTAATCTCTGGAGGGATCCACTCTATATAGAGCAATAATATCTATTGTTCGATTTAGCGAATTGAGAATAACCGTTTGCGTATATTATACATGCGAAATACTATAGAAGGTTGCATTGAAAGTCGCTGTTCTCCGGTAGATGGCTCTAATTACATATGTGCGCAGTAACTAATACTCCTCTTATATCACTTTCAATTATGAACATTTCTCATTAAGATTCAGTCATTAAACTGCCATTTTTTCTTAATATAAGTATATGTCTATAACCAAAGAAAATAGAACGCGACAAGTTGTTTTTTCGATGTGTACTTCTACACTACTTTGATTTTTTAAAAAATGCTGCTCTGCAGATCATCAATTATTTGTGTAAACTTATGCTGAATCTGCTCCATCAGAAACAGTATGTAGAGACTGGTTTCTTCGCTTCAAAAGTGGAAACTGTGATGTTCACGACAAACAACGGCCAGATCAAACAAAGAAGTTCGAAGATGAACAACTCAAACTCTATCAGAAGAAAACCCTACTCAAACGCTCCCAGAATTGGTTCGACAGCTTCAAGTCGACATGCCATGGGAAAGATTGAAAAAGAAGGAAAGTGGCTGCCATATGAATTGACCGAAAATGCCACAGCTAATCGTCCGAACATCTCAATTTCTTTACTTTCATAAGCTCTGTTTTCATAAGCTCTGTTTTCATAAGCTCTATTTTCATAAGCGGTTACTTTTTTGGAATCGAGAAATAATCGAACGATAACAATCCAGCGTAAATTTGAGCTATCACAAATTAATATGCCTACCTTAGTAGCAATCTGCCGAAAAACTGTGTAATATGTTGAAAACGTTACTATCTGTCTGCTTTTGCAGGTAACTGCAGAATTTGTGGCAGGCCAATTTATAGAAGAGACAGCTGTAAACCAATACCAAGCACGCTAGACTATAGATTGCAGGCCATATTGTACAAAACATTGAAGAAGGTTTTTCATATTTCTGTTGA
The DNA here is from genome assembly GCA_963678675.1 of Xiphydria camelus. Lineage (NCBI taxonomy): Eukaryota > Metazoa > Arthropoda > Insecta > Hymenoptera > Xiphydriidae > Xiphydria > Xiphydria camelus. The sequence continues at coordinate 12,266,615 of OY783194.1, forward strand.
ACAAATTTGTCGAAAGACAAATGCATATGTGACTTGGACTATAAAAAGGGGGAATTGTGCCAAAAAATCAATTTTGGTTTTTTTGGTCAAAAGTGTAGGAAATTCAATGCTCTTTCAGATGAAACCATCGCCGAAGTCAGGAAGTTGATATTTCATCCCTAAAAAGCCTTGTAAGTGGATTAAACTTATAGTAAGTGGATTAAACTTATAAAATGTCTGGAATTTGGGACACTTGTAGAAAATTTGACGCTCTTTCACGTGAGATCATCGCCGAATACGAATTATTGAATTTTACACCTCTAAGTCGTAGTTTAAGTGAGGAAACTTCGTACGTCAGCAAAAAATCAGTCTTTATTACAGGAAAATGAACAAACGATACTACCTACTAAGTACTTTAAACAGGTCAGTCATACTGTGGAGTTTTGCGAGGTCGGCCTCGTTTTTTAAATGGCGTAGGCGTTGGTTCTTCCACCAGTTTCTCTTCCTCGGTTTGCGGCAGTTCATTTTTGCGTGGTCGGCCTCGCTTCCTGGGATTGGACGCGGACGCAGGCGCGGCTGCAGGCATCGGCTTCAACTTCTTCTTCAGTTTTTGAGTCGGTGCCTTCTTCGTACGTATGCCGGCCTCAGGTGCCGTCTTCTTCTTAGGCTCAGTAGTCTCTTTCACTGTAGTAGCCGTCGTACGGACCTTTTCAAAAAGGTACCACTGCCTCTCAATTGATAGCCCTTTCGGCTGAATTTGAGCGGGCCTCATCGATCTGTCGGCCATAGATAGGAGGAGAGTAGTGTGCTCTGATTCACTAACAGCGAGATAGCGGAACTGAACACCATCCTTATTGAAAATGAAATGGTGGTATTTCTTATACAGTTTTTTGAAGAAGCTTTCCCATTCATACCAGTTCACTGTCGCTCCATCAACCAGAACATTTCGACCATCAATTATCGACTCCCGTACAGCCCTCATAACATCGAGAAAGCAATCAATGTCCATCTTACCAAATAGCATCTTAAACTTGCCAAAGTAGCGGTCTGGGCTAAACCGAGTGTGGCCCGTCATTAGGAAGTTGAGGAGAATCCTATCTTGATAACCTATCTCGATTCGCCATGACAAGTACGCTAGCGTGGTGTTGTTCTTGTTTTGTGCAGCACAGTTGTCCGCAAAGAGAACAAGAAAACGTGCCTCTTTCGACAAGTAGTTTTCGAAATAATGATGGAGTAGGCTTATGACAGTGCTAGGCCCCTTACCAACGCCTACTACTTCGTCAATAAGGTACATGTGCTGTGTGCGCGCTAATTCATTAGTTACTTCAAAAATTGAGCACTTACGCGATGCTTTGAAGTACGCAGAGGCAGGCTGTTGCGGACTACTCGGATATGCAACGTTCTGCGCGAAGTCAAACGCTAGTACAGCAATTTCTGGATCTGAAAAAAGGCCATTATAAGAAAGAGTCAGAAATTTATCGAGAAGTACGAGAGCAACAGCTTACGGTACAAACCTGTTCTTGCACACCAGGCCTGATAATACGATCGCTGTGTATTGGCGTCATTCAGATGGTTTAAGGCATTTGTCAGTTGCAGGTGTTGTTCTTCGGTGTTCGCTTTCATGCTCCGATAGATGATTAGCGAATTACTTTTGTAAGTATCACATAAGTCGTAGGCTGGGCGCATGGTTGTAATTGCAGGGCAGTATTGTTTCCAGATTCGTCGAAACGAACGATTACCGATGGTTAATGACTTATTTTCAGGTCCAACTGCTTTCAGATATATTCGGTAGATGGAGGACTTTCTTTCGTGGGAGGGTAATTTCATTACCTTCCAATTTTTAAGATTCAGCATTCTGCCTGGTAATGGTACCGCAAACTATCGAGCATAATTACGGATGAATTCTACCACATGATTTATGGTGTCAGTTGACATTGCATCGGGGCGGTGCGCCTTGCCAGTAAAGCCATGGCGTCGTGGTTCAATACCGAATTCGAGGGAATGTTTCTGGAGGTTTTCAAACCGTTTCTTACCCATGTCGTGAATGAAGAGGTACATGGCCTTACAAATGTCAGCGCCAAAAAAAGAATACCGATTATGGAAGTAGTCTGCCTTCTGCGAAGTACCACGGTACCGTCGTCGATTTTTGTAAACTGATATCATATCAGAACGCTCCCGAAACGACTCAAGATGCGCCAACACAATGAGATCTTGCTCCGCCTTCGATAATTGCAGAAATGTGTCACGAACTTCTTGCACGATTTCCTGCGGTAGAACCTGATTGCATTTCATAGAGCAACAGGCCTGCGCATCAGGCGAAAACATCACGGCAATTTTGCTGTACTCGATCAGGTCTGCGTGTGAGTGTTCAATTTCGACGTCATGTTTAAGCGAAGCTGCCGCGGCAGATGTCTGTGGTGTATCCCAATCTAATGCCGAAGTTGTAGGTACAGCGGCAGAAGTGCACGGACTATCTCCGTAATGGGAATCATACATTGAAAAACAATCACGCGACGTCTCTTCATCCGTACTCAACAAATCATCATCATCATCACTATCAAGCGTTCTTGGAGCGCCATAAAACTCCTCGAGATCGTTAAATGTATCATCTGGGTCCATTCCAAACGACGCACACTTTCATCCAAATTAGAAACCGCTCAACAGAAAAATAATAACTATCATGTAAATTAGGCAAACGAAATCAGTTGTTTATAATTATTTGTAGCACGCGGCTATACGTGAAAAGTACGCGAGAAGACACAGTACGCGAGAAGACACGTCGAACGTCGTATTTAGTTCTCCTTCCAACAGTTTAAACGCCTCCCTCTTTGCTCCGTTCCTCGTCGTTTTAATCCTACGAATATCGTCGGTAACCATGGTACACACTACAGTAAACTCGTCGAAGAGAGGGGGGAACCGACTTCGTACCGAAATACCGCAAGGCGCTAGAACGAAGCCAAGCACATCACGATAAACAACAAATAAAAGCACGTGGGGGTAGCGCTAACTTTAAACGCGATTTCTGAGCGAAACGTGTTTTGGCACAATTCCCCCTTTTTATAGTCCAAGTCACAATTATGCTTTACACTCCTAAAGTAACAAAACTCTACAGGGTTTTGAAATTCTCCGGGATGCGTTTCTAGATATCCGCTTTTGAACCAAGCATATCGGAAAAGATTTCTAAATCTAGGCGACGAAAGCTGGTTGTGTGTTAATAATTGCAATATAATTATTTCATTGCGCGAGTGCAAACTAATATCTTTCTCTTGAAGAAGTACATTATCAGAAAATGTTCGAACGAAATTCTTCCAAATCCGGAATCCAAATACATCTAAAGGTTGAATGATGCTATTCGTTTTTTTCGGAATCATTGAAAACTGTACTTCTTTGTCTTTTGGGATCAACGTCTCTAGCTGACTCGAACAATGTCCCGTCCATGAGTCGAGTAGTAGCATGCTTTTGTGGCCAGTATTCAGTAAATACACCTGGAAGAACCCAGTTTTAAAATGTTCAAACGTAAGTTTACTTGATATTGAAGCTTGAATGTAAATGTTAGCTGGACGAAATAGAGATTCTTCCACCCCTGGGCCAAATGTTCCTGTAGACTCCTTCAAAACTATGTACAGTGGTGAAACAAGACGTCCACTTGCCGAAATGATAGGCATTATAGTATAGCTGTGTGTCGTAGATGATACTGATTTGACCGTTGCTTCTACCGTTTTACTCCTAATTTTGCCAATGCTCGCCCTTTATGTACTTCGAGGTTGAAGCCACTCTCGTCTGCGTTATATATTTCTTCAAATCCAATAGTTGGTATATTTAATTTTACGTTTGATACAAACGTCTTTGCAATATTTTGTAGGTTGTCAATATCTTAGAACGTAGATTGCGTCCTGAAAATGTTGTTATTTTACGAGACACGATTCTGTGCACTCTTTTAAATTTCCAAATCCACCATTTACTTGCCTTGAATTCGGAAAGGTCCACCAAGTCCTTCGCCCTCAAAGCCCATAATCTTATATCCATATCGTGAATAATAGATCTTCTGTCACAAGCTTCTTCAAATCTTTGCAGTGCGTATTCCGTAATAAATGTAATTTTATGTGCATTCATTCCAACTTTTTGTACACTTTCTTCCCATCTATATAGCCGTGGCAAAGATTAAACTTTGCGAAATTTTGTCTGCACACTAGTGAGTGGTCATCGGGCTTTTTTTCCGCTTTTCCAAAGTTCAACAGCTTTTCTCTTATAACTTAAGTCGACTTTTCCACCTTCGTCATCAACAATGCATTCTGCAGGTTCAAAATTATCTTCCTCTTCTGCTGAAACTGTAGGGTACTCTACAACCTGTGCTCCATGGGATTCAGATGGATTAGCAAAATCCAATACGTAATCGTATTCAATTAATGGTACGAGATCTACGTTTCTAAAAAGTGTTTATAATGTTACGAATTTGATTATGAACTTCAATTTCATCTGATGTTATAGAGATCTGTGCCAACTCCGTAATTTGAAACGTAGTCGTTAACATGTTTATTACATTTGAAACGTTAATCAGCGTCATTTTATTAGTATAATGAAAAGCCTTTGGAGCAATGATTAATAACTGTTTCTAATAAAATGGTAACTAATTGCAGTCGTAAATGTAAGTGGAAATAAGCTACATCTTTCAGCCATGTTTATATTATACTAATAAAAAAACATGTTTACATTAGATTTTTTACGAACGGAAGAGGGATACCTTAACAGCATGTAACGATAATAGTCACGAGCCAAACATGTTTGCAATACGCAAACTGGGATGTTTGCTAAAACATTATCGGCGTCAATGTCGATATAGATCCTGCGTCATTCAACGTTATCATTGAGGTTCATACGATATCTTATTTGTGTTGTTTGAAAAATACATGTCATTGATTCATTTTAATAAGTTTAATTTTTCATGTAATTGTAAGTACGTGTTTTGCTAAAATAATTAAAAACTGTATGGAATGTATATAAATAAAAATGTAGATATCGTTTCATAAGACCGTTTCACTGTTTACGTCAAAACGGCCTTAAAGTTCGAGGTTTTCTAAATTAAAAAAGAAGGATACATAATAAACTGGGGATGTGTAAAAAAAGGACATTGAGAGGTATCAAGAGACACGGTAGTGTCTCGCGGCATACTCATTCAAGTCGTCAGAACGACGCCGCCAACGCTGTCGCCGCGAGCACCCATGTATCTTTACAGGAAAAATGTCTGCCCCCTTCACCCCTCAATTTTAACATCGAATTTTCTCAATAAATATACGGTTATAACCAAAACTATGCTTAGTTACGCCATCTAAATCGACTATTCTCTATCGATAGAGACCAGAGTAAATGTTGTAAGTTACATATTAACAGAGATTTTTCCTTAGCAACGCGAAGCCACGCCCCTCGCGCCTCAAAAGTCCAGAATCCGATTTCTCGGATATATGTCAAAATCTCACAAAAATTCCGCCTGTCTTCGGCGATATTCGGCCATGGTCGGAAATGTGTACACAGATGCGGCCACACGCATACGCCATCAAAAATGTATGTGAAAGTGTGTGAGAGAATATATTCCTTGAATGTTTAGTTATTTTTCAAAATTAATAAAATATTTCCATTCGCGAAACGATTTCCCTCGCATTTTCTCGATCCTCGGACGCGCTTGTTAATAAAAAGTACAAATTCAGTGTAATCAGAGTAGTGAATCTCAATAGTGATGAATGTGACAGACGCTCTGACAGCTAGCTATTATCAAATCGTTTGGATTTTTTTAAAATAATCAAGATAGTGCACGGAAGCAGTGTCATTTTTCTCTGGTTGCTGGTGCATGAAGAGCAGGAAAGGAGACATCTGTATCTCGGAAGAAGTGGCATCAGATAAGTTACTTCCTAACTGACTGTCTTAACCTCATTTTCATCCCTTATAGAGAACAAATATCTTTGTGGTTATTCTATTTTTTGTTTTCAGCGCCATACGAGAATGGGACGGATTGATGGAAATTTGATTTTTCTTCGCAGTCAAAAATCAACCTAGGTAGAAAAGAATTCTCTAGAATTGGTGTACAATGCCACGGCATGAATATCAGGTTCTACCGACATGACATGCTTCGACAAGGTCTGTATCAACTTTAGCGGTATATTGGGGGCACTGCACTAATCCTGTGGCACATTTTTCTATCTGGGAAAGCATATTATTATGGTAGTACAGCTGTACAGCGTTCCGATAATATACCGGCTTATCGCTTTTATCTATAACTATTCCGGGTTGCCAGGTCTTGTCTTTGGTTTGTATTCGTATTGATTCGCCTGGCGTGAACTCTGGAAGATATCTTGTTCGTTTGTCGTGGAAGTATTTCTGTGCATTTTGCTTTTCGACCAGTTTGTCTTTAGTCGGTTCGTTTTCGGGACGGTAATTCTCTATAAAATACGGTAGTTCTCCGCGAACATTTCTATTAAACATTAATCTGTTTGGGGACTCGATGTTGTGAGAGATCGGCGTGTTACGAAGCTCTAGTAACGCTAAGTATGGATCCTTCCTGTCCTCTTTTGCTTTTTTTAGCATGTTTTTTACTGTTTAAACAAATCGCTCGATTAATCCATTACTTCTCGGATACGCGGGACTCGACGTTCCATGCTCAAAGCCCCAGGCATTCGCGAACTCTGAATTTTTGGCTGCTAAATTGCGGTCCATTATCAGAACGTACTGTCTTAAGTATACCGTGTCTCGCAAACAGGGATTTCATTGTTACAATTATCGTTTCACTCGATTCATTCTGGAGTAATCCTATCTCTACGTATATTTTGAGTAATAATCGACCATTATTAGATACGCCGAGCCTTGCAAATGGAATAGATCTACAGCTAAACTTTCCCAGACGTTATTCGGTACTTCACTTGTAATTAATGTCTCATTCTGGTAACTTTTTTAGTATTTCTGGCATATTGCACATTCTGAGATCGTATCTTGTATATGTTTATTCATTTTCGGCCAGAAAACGATGTCGCGAGCTCTATTCTTAGTCTTTTCGATGCCCATGTGATTGTAATGCAATTTTCCGAGAATTTCCCTACGCAATCGACCAGGTACTACTACGTATTTATTCTTGAATACCAATCCCTCCGACTTGAAAAGCTTGGAATGGTAAGTATGGTACGGCTTGGCAATCTCGGGTACGTCTTAGATTTCTTTCGGCCAGCCCGTACGAACCAGTTTAAGCACTGTTTGCAATTCGTTATCATTTTCAGTTTCGGCTACGAACTCTTGCTTTTTCTTATCACTCATACATTCAGACAGTGCTATATTTAAGATGTGCGTGTTTATATCATCGTCGTCATTCATTTCCTTAAGGGGTAAGACCACTCTAGCGACCGGAAAAAAGACCTAAATTTTATAGTGTTTTACGGGAGTATGAAAAAAGGAATCGAATTTCTGTTTAGAGGGTCTATTAAGCATTTAATGAAGTACGAAAAACAATTTTGTTATTAGTAATTAGATACAAAATGGCGGCTATACAGCCAGTCTACTGAATCGCCTTTTTTTTAGTACAAAAACGGGCGGACACATATCTCGGAAAGTATAAGACCTGGAACAAAAAACCAAAAAGATTATTAATCTACATACTATTGTCTACGTAGGGACTTTTCGTTAATCCAATTCTTATAGAAATGGTGCACTCTTGAAAGAAAAAAATCGAATTTTTGCCAAGAAGTCAGCCGTAAATTGCTAATAAAAAAAAAGTTTACATTCAATCAAAAAACGGCTACGTACTTCTCTAAAGAATGTATGTGTGAAGTTACTGTTAATATTTCAAATCGACCCGTGCAATAGTCTAGACGTAGCGTGTCCGCCCGTAAAAAAGGCGATTCAGCTGATTGGCTGTATAGCCGCCATTTTGTATCTAATTGCTAATTTAAAAATTGTTTTTCATACTTCATTACATGCTTAATAAACCCTCTAAACAGAAATTCGATTCCTTTTTTCATACTCCCGTAAAATACTATACAATTTAGGCCTTTTCTCCGGCCGCTAGAGTGGTGTTACCCCTTAAGATGTGCTCGCGAGAGACTGTCTGCGATTAACAACTCTTTACCCGGTTTGTAAGTGATCTCGATATCGTACGGTTGAAAACGCAATCTCATTTTTTGGAACCTTACAGGAATATCTGCTATTGATTTCTTCGAGATTGGTACCCCAGAGGCTTATGATCACTTTCTACAACTATGGGCTTTCCCGCTATATATTGGTGGAATCGCTCGCACCCATAGACGATCGCGTACATTTCTTTCTCGATCTGTGCCCAGGCTCTTTGGCACGTTGTAAATGCTTATGAAGCATAAGCTATCGGTAGGTTATTTTGTAAAAGGACTGCTCCTACCCCGGTTCCGCTGGCGTCTACGCTCAGTATACAGCGTTTGTATCGTAATACTGTAGCACGGGAATGCTAGTTAGCCAATCTTTTATTTTATTAAACGCAATCTCGTGATCTTTTCCCTATCTGAATTCCACGCCTTTTCCGATTAATTCTCTCAATGGGGCTGTCATTTCGGATAAGTTAGGGATGGATTTAGTTACATAGGTTATCATGCCTAACATTCTTTCTACCCCTTTGGTGTCGCTCGGTTTTTCCATTTTCGTCACGGCTTCGATTCTATCAGCGTCAATTCTCATTCCCTCACTCGTAAAAACATGGCCTAAGAACTTTACGTTATTTTTCCCGATTTGCCATTTACTCAGATTAAATTTTACTCCCTTTTCTCGAGCTTTATCGAACACTCGTTGCAAGATTTTACTGTGTTCTTCTTTGTTCTGCGCCCATATTATTATGTCGTCGATATAAATTTCGACGTTCGGAATGTCGCTGAATATTTATTTATATAACCTGTGAAAGATTTCGGGGGCCGTTTTGATACCATAAGGCATTTGCAGGAAGCAGTATCGACCGAAGGTTGTTTGAAAAGTCGTAAATATAGAGGTCGCCTCCAATAACTCAACCTACCAAAAAGCCTTGGACGCGTCTAAAACTGTGAAGATTTCCCCCTTCGACATTTTCGAAGCTATTTCCTCGAACGTTGGTAGTTTGTATCGCTCCCGAAGTAGCCACGAGTTCAGATACTGAGGGTCGAGGCAAACTCTCAATGAATTGTCTAGTTATTTTACAAGAACGACCGGGTTCTCGAACTCTGTCGGTTCGTCGATTCACCTGATTATTCCGTCTCGTTCCATTTTTACCAATTCGGACCGATATGCCTCTAGTACCTTGAAAGGGATTTTCCTGCAGGGCTCTACTTTTCCTACGTACCCTGGCTTCATTTTGAAGTCGTAGACATACTCGAGCTTGCCGATGCCTTCGAAGAGATCTTTATTTTCCGTAATTAAATTCTTTGTACCCTAAGTCTTATTTATGTTTACGTTTGCTACTGAGTTAAGAGATTCAATTTTTTAATACTCGGTAATCCCAACAGGGCCATCGTTTTTTCGCAATCTACTACAAAGAACGAGGGATTTTCAGTTTTGTTTTTTACTTTGCACACTAACTCTACTTTACCGACAACTATGAGCTTTGATCCATCGAAATTTAACAATTTCTGCCCCGTAGATTCGAACTGTTTTTTCAGACCCGAGTTTTGATATTCGTTTATTCTTATCACGTTCGCTCCGGCACCCGTGTCTAGTTTAAATGGTACTGATTTTCCGGTTTCCACGAATATTACTTCCTCATACCAATCCGAGGTTCCGCGATCATTACCGATTATATTTTCTAAGAAAATTGTATTCGACTCCTCTGTTACCGCGTCTATTTTTTGTTGATTTCGGCAAACTTGCGCGAAGTGGTTATACCCATTGCATGTCTTGCACTGTTTGTTATAGGCTAGGCATTTCTGGGCCTGGTGTCGGTATCCACATCTTCCGCACGATGATTGGTTCTGCTATTGGTTCGGTTGTCGTCTGGGTGGCTGGCCTTCGAAGCTGTTTTGACGTTGGTACTGCTGCTGTCTCTGCTGCCCTCTACCTCTGTTACCACGGAACTGATTGCGCCCTTTACCAAGCGGTTGCTGCGATTACGTCATTTTTTCCTTTAGTTTTACCCGTACAACGTCTATCTTCTCGGTAGTTTTCAGCGTTTCAACTCGCTGACTTGCTAATTCGGCCGCTCTGCACAACTGTGCGCACCGATCGAAAGTCAAGTTTTCGTCGCGAAGAAGTCGGTCCTTCAGTTGCGCGTTCCGTATGCCCTTAATTATGCGATCCTTTATTAAGCTGTCCTTCATGGCCCCGAACGAACAGTCTTGACTGAGTTTCTTCAATTCCGTCAAGAAATTTTCCAAGGGTTCATCTGGTTTTTGAACACGCTGAAAGAATACGTGTCGGCACACACTCTCATTTTTTTTCGGTACACAGGAGTTCTCGAAGGCTTCTACAACTTTGTCGTAATCCTTGGCGTCCTCTTCACTGAGCTCGAATGTCATATTTTTCTTGCCCCTCCTCCCCTATCGCATGAAGCAAGATGGCTATCTTTTCACTTCGTCTGCTTTGTTCTTGACTTCTGTGGCTTGTAGATATATGCGAAATTTTTTGTGCCACCTTTTCCAATTTTCCGATATGTCCCCACTGAACGATAAGGGTTCTGGCGGCTTCAGGTTCAATGAATGCTGCACCATCTTATCTTTGTCGCTTGCGATTCTCGATGACTCGTCTCCTTCGGTAGTTTCGTTTTCGTTGCACACTACCGTGTCGTCTAAGGCGTCTTCGAATTCACTGGTACTGTCGTGTCCAGACTGCGCCATGTAATGAATGTACTCTTCATTGATAACTTTATCCTTTATTAATTAATACATCGGAGGGGAACATGTGACGTGTGCCTCTGATCTTCGGCCATCATGAACTGCCGTCGTTGCTCGCGCGGTTACTTGCGTTGCCAGGTGGCTACCAAGCTCGATAGTACTCTTTATGTTCTCTGTTTTCGAGAAAATCTATCATGGTCCTTAAGGATTTCTTCTTGTTTTCTGATATTCTACTTTCTAGGGGTAAAAGCCTTAGGTTGACTTTTTTTACGTCTTCGAGTTTTATTTTTCTTTAAAACGTATAAGTACCTTTTTCCAAGACTCGATGTAGCTATAAGTCCGCTTCACGTTTACTGCTGTAGGATCTTCTTTATCAATACAAATCATACACGAGGAACCATAGCTTTCATAACCCTTTTACGCTTTTCTATTAACGCGAAATCACGGTCACACGCCATATAAGAGTGGCCACTAACTACAAATTTGTGTTGAATATTGTCTAATGCTCCATGAGCCATCAGAAAAGAAAGAAAATCATAACTTTATTTTTATTTCGCCCCGCACAATTTATTGTCAGTACAAAGAACAAAGCGTTTTTGTGGGACTACAGAACTATTCAAAAGTTTAAGAACACAACAGATTTCATTGCTCCCCTGCCGGCCATCCCCTCATTCCAAGTGCACATATGTGCGGTGTTTGTGTTGCTATAATGGATGCCCAAATTGTATAAGAACCGCTAAGATGCCTCGAATAAAACATATTAGTATGAGTTAAAGTTGGTACGTTCGCCGAAATATACCGCGTTGTCGATGGCGGAATTAACTCTAGCTATAGCGAGGTATTTATGATCGCGATGCTATCAAGCAGTAAGAACCGATACTCAGAATTCCGTCTATCGTGCGACGGAACAATAAATATAAACAAAACACGATGCACTAAAATGTACGCACTGCATGATAAATATCACCAATAACGTCAGGACTCGATGGCACTTAGCTTATTTGTACCGAAACGAGACATGGCATTTGTTGCAGCGACCATCTTTGGTTCCTCTGTGAACTATTCAGGATGAGTTTGGCACTTGGCATCTGTATAAGATAGGTATAGGCAATTATATATGTAGAATGTATATACCTTAATATCTCAAAATTAATAAAATAGGCACTTAGCATATTTGAACCGGACGCCCTTCAATTTTCTTGTACAAATTTTGAAATATAAAAATTTTGAAGAACGACATTTTTAGTACAAAATGCTTAAAATAAAAAAAATTTCTCTGAGAATATAGATTCAATCTTTCTACGCGAATTGATAAAAAAGAAAGTAAAAAATATGCATTTTTCAATTTCTTACGATTTTTTGAATTCTTCGAATTATTCCAATACCTTCATCCCCTCATAGCGCTTAGGATATTGCATAAAATGAAGAAGGCATACAACCTTTTTTACGTATTTTCACCTACTCTATAACTTTTATTTGAAACATTTTTTCATTTTCTTTAGTCTTCGCGAGATATTTAAAAACAATGATGTTCGGTGGTAGTTTTTATTGTTTTTCTCGGTTTCCGAGGTGTTGTGAATCTTGGGATTTTGGGGGTAGTTTTGAAACACCTTCATATAACTTCAGTCAAAAATCCAGGGAGCAGACTCAAAATGTTAGGTTAAGAGCAATTTTGACTGGACAATAAATTCGCCGAAACATACCGCTTCGCCATTGTGACAAACTGTATCAAGTGACTTAAGTTTGTGTTAATATGTGTTCCGTCGCAAGGGGAATTTTCTACATCAATTCTTACCGCTCACTATCATCGCAACCTAAGTAACGCGCTCTCTAATCTAGATTTAATCTCTACATCGGTCGCAACGGCGAGGTAGACTAAAGGTACGTTTAGACCGGGATACAAAATGTTGGCAACATGTTGGCAACACGTTTATGGCTGTTGACAACATCGCTGTTGGCAACATCAACATCGCTGTTGGCAACATCAACATTGAGTGTTGCCAACACGATGTTGCTGTTGGCAACATACTATTGGATACATCGACTTGTATCCGGATACATGCGGTCAGAACCAGTTGAGCGTTCAAACGAAACGGAGTGTTGATGTTAAAAAATGGAACCGTCCATTGCTGCTGGTGTTAGTGCTGCTTTCATCATAATAGCCTCCCAGAAGCGAAAAAGAAGGTGGAGGCAGCGACAGTTTTTACAAAACGGGACAAGCTATGGTGACAATTTAATGGCGGAGTTACTTTTGAACGATGGTAGTTCGTTCCGTAATTTCGTTAGATTAACAAAATCTGATTTTGAAGAAGTTCTCTATTTGGTTGCTCCTAAAATCTGCAAGCAAAATACGAACTACCGTGCTGCGATTCCACCATCAATAAGATTGATGGTTACTCTGAGATATATAGCTACAGGCGATTCGTATACAAGTCTCATGTACCTATTTAAGATATCAAAACAGTCAATCTCCTTAATTGTACCCGAAGTGTGTGAAGCCATCATTGAAGTGCTCAAAGGATACTGTCAGGTAAGGAATACATAAACAAATAAACAAAAATAATTAAATAATAAATTATTCATAATGTATTGTCAATAGAATCTGTATTTAAAAGTATTTACAAAGTATTTACAAAAAGTATTTACAAAAATGGTTCAATGAGAATTGTCTTTTGGCAAAAGAAATTCGCTATGATGCTGTTGAGTGTCTGGCGGCGTATTTAATGAATGTGGTTGCCACGGCATTGTTACCTGAGTATGTGGCAAATGAGAAGAGTGTGGTTGATATTGTGACTGTGACTCATGTTGTGGAGTATGAAAAGAATGCTTTGATGGAATCGATGACGGGAGTGGGATGGGTGATGAGCTGGATAATGAAATGGAACCTGAGACGGTGTAGGTGACGCTTGCGAAGAATAGTTAATACTCGAGTAATGTGTAGCGTCCCCGTGATTGGCAAATTCTCCCATCTCTAATTGAAAGAGAATATTATCAATACGATTCTTTGCTATTGATACGGCTCGATTGCTTTGACGTGCTTCACGCATTCTACTGGCAACGTTTTCACCGTATACTGTAAAGTCGTCTTTCGATTTTACATCGTTCTGAATTGTTCGCATAAAATTGTACGCTTCGTCTACCCTGCTGTCACTTCTCGTTGATCTGATTCTCTTCCGGGGTACTGAATCTGGGTACTTCTTGGGTTCTTGAGGTCTTATCAGTTCACTAATTGATGAGTGTGTTGCTGTAGAAGGGTTACTTTCACCTTCATTTTCATTTTCCTCGTCGTGTTGAGGGGATGACATATTGAAGTCGTCGTCATCCTGGCTGTTTCCTTCTTCGGCGTTTTTCTATAACACATTGAAATATATTAATATTAATGCTGTTTTCACAATTAATATGCTTGTTATTCATTGCTGTTAGTTTTGTGCCTATAAATATATATCGTTGTTTACAGATGCCACGATCGGAAGACGAGTGGCGTCAAATTGCAATCGGCTTTCGATTAAAATGGAATTTTCCACACTGCATAGGCGCAGTTGATGGGAAGCATGTGCAAATCGAAGCACCAGAACACAGTGGAAGTATATATTATAACTACCTTGGCACATTTAGTGTCGTATTGATGGCTATTGCTGATGGGGATTACCGTATACGATATGCCGATGTGGGATGCCAGGGGAGAATCTCAGATGGCGGTGTTTTTGCGAATACAACATTTCATAAGAAGCTTGCGAGAAATGAATTGAAACTCCCAAATCCAACACGCCTATCAAAGGAATCCAACGCGCAGGTTATTCCTTATGTATTAGTAGCAGATGACGCGTTTGCACTAAGCAAAAACCTTATGAAGCCTTTTCCAGGTCCACACCCAAAAGGTTCCCCAGAACGCGCGTTCAATTATCGATTAAGTAGAGCTCGACGTATTATTGAGAATGTATTTGGTTTGCTCGCGACTGTTTTCCGAGTGTTTAGAAGACCTATTCCATTAGGTCCGAAGAAAGTTGAGAGTGTAGTACTTGCTTGCATTTCTTTACACAACTTTCTTAGACGAAATAGACAGTCCGTACAAACATACACACCACCTGGTACATTTGACAGTGAAGATTTAGATACAGGTATAATAATACCTGGTTCATGGAGGCGTGAAGATGAGGGAGGTTTACTCAATTTACAGCGCATACCGAGAAAAAGTCCGAGAGACGCAAAAGAACTGAGAAGCGAATTAGCCCGATTCTTTACTTCAGACGAGGGGAAAGTACCGTGGCAGGATAAATATGCCTAACCCCTTCTGTACTGTTAATATTATATTTTAATCAGTTTCTGTGTATCAGTGGTCATATCGCTCACTTATTTCAACAACGTCATATCTTAAAATTCGGCGGTTTTCGTTTAATTAAACCGTTTCTTAATATTTCAACTAGCCATGTAATTAGAACAATTAATTTTGACTTGAACTAACTATATATTTAATTCGATTTGCAAAATATACAATGAAACTAATTCTTTTCGCATTTAAATATTAAAATCGCTCTCCCGAAAAGACACTGCAGTTTTTGAGACATGACGTTGTTGAAGTAAGTGAGCGATATAGTACACTGCATATAGATATATCTACTGGACAATAAATTCTGATTTGCGTGTATCTTGCATTTTTAATTCTTTTTACATCCTAATTAATAAAACAATAAAAATACCAACCTCCGCAGTGGCGCGACTGCTTTTACAGATGTTATTTTCGGCGACAAAACTCATCATTTTATATCCGAACCATACATTGTCTTCGGAAATAGCACCCGCTCCACTTCTACTTTTGTCCGCCATTTTCTTCCTTTCCCGCTGAAATTGAGTCTTGAGGGATTTGATTTTTCGTGATACCTCCTCCACGTTCGTTTTAAAGTGCGAAGCGATTTTTGATGTTGCATCGTATTTGAGATTTCAATCACGATATTCCCGGCATGAAATGTCCCAAAGCGCGGGAGCCATATGCAGCATTTCAATTAGCTCCACTACTTCCTCTTTGTTCCAATTCATGTTGGCTGCAAGACATAACAACGTACTGACGAATTACATAAGAATTCGCTGCGGCCGTCTTCAGTTAAAGGACTAACATCTGAATATATTACTTACGTTACGTTCTGCAATACCAGATGGACTTGATGTAGAACCTTTGTTGATTTGATAACTACGAGTGAGGTTGAGCACGAACACAACACTTAATGGTTGACAGTACATTGAAGGATACACGTTTAGTCCCGGTTTATATATTTGCAGGGGTTCGGGGGGGGGGGGGGGGGTGTCACACGATGCGTCCTCATGACGAACAGAAAATGACGCTGGGGAACATGTGCCGCGGGAATCAAAAGTGCAAGAGTACCGTTAATTACGGTTTCCCGACTATCGCGCTTCACGATCGAGAAAGCCGAATGCTCCTTCTCCCTCTCCCTGACCGTGAGGATCAATAGTGAATTGAATTCCTGGATAAGCTTGTCATTAAGTGCTCCCTAATTGGCCATCAACTGCATCGGTCATGTATTGAATTCATTTCTCCCCTTTACAAAACTGATTTAATATTCCAAGTATAGCGGTATCTATTACAATGGGTATTGTGTTAAGGGATTCATTACGACTCGTCCGGCAATTAACCCTTCAGGTAGCCCGAGGCGGGCGATATGGGACAGGTCAGAATGAGTCATTTTCTGCAGTGCCCGCGGTAATAGATACCGCTATATTTCGAAGCTCCTTTGACGCGGCCCAAATTTACCGACAGAAGCCTGAACGTGGCTTGATATTCGCACGTGCCACTTGGCAGCCGTATGCGCGAAATCACGCATCGGGAGAGTGCCTCTGCCGAGAGAAATAATTACGTGCCTTTCTTTTCAATCTAGAAAGAACATACACATGTAGTGAGAGAGTACTGCTTTGTAAAATGAGAAATACGATACGCCGTCCGATCTGCCATGTGAACACTGTGCGGCCCGTATAATGTGGCATTCAATGAAAAATTTATGCAAGAAATATATGTTATTTATGATCGATACTATTAAAAGGTTTCAATCGACCTTCTGAAATTCTGTCCCTCGTGCGACGGAACATTATCGTATGTAGGTAGGTAGGTAGGTAGGTAGATTCTAGTCCAGAGAGAGCGATGTTTCCGATGTTTCCCATTTCAAATGGGAAACTCGGATACAAGCAACAGGCAACAGCTTTCTTTGATGTCATGCCGCCCGCAGTTTACGAGTAGCAATTAAATTGTCGCTAGTCGACGGGATACTCGTGTTGCCAACATGTTGCCAACATTTTGTATCCCGGTTTGTACCTACATTCGGATAGTGGCTGTTGCCGAGTATCCGTCGGCGAGTTGCAAGTCGGCGGGATACATGTTGACAACACCGGATTATCGTGTTGCCAACACCGGATTATCGTGTTGCCAACATTTTTGTATCCCGGTATAGACTTACCTTAAGAGCTAGCAACGTCACGAAAAAGTTAATTTTAGTTCGGCTAGTTTTTTGATATTTCCTTTCTTATTGAAGTTAGGTAGGGATGCAGTAGGTCTGGCACCTGGGAGCGGTTGCGTTTACTTCTGCGCATTCCTTCTGTACAAGTAAAAAATAGGGTAAAATATAGGATTATCTCGAAATTGATTGCAGGTATCGAAGAAAAGTTTAGATAAAAAGTGTTTATCTATATTTTTACTGTAAAAAAGTTGCTACGCATTTTTCACATATCTCCTGCGTTTCGAGATAATCGAGTTCAAAGTTAAACAGAGACTGCGGCATCTGTCCCACTTTTACCCTAGGCATTTTGAAATCATTTTAATATAAATTTTTGTTTTCATAATTTTGCATGTCTTTTTAGTAATAGAAATTTATAATTGCCAGACAGTTTTGTTGTTGCTAACAGTGCGCCAGATCCAATTTTAGTTATTAAAAATAATAATTTTCAAACCATTTTAGTATAGCTGAAATTTTAACATAATATAGTTCTGTAATCAACGAATACACTATTAATTAGCCACATGGAAATTCCGTTGCTTAATTAGGAATCAGACCAATTTAAGTCTCGGGGAGAATAGGTGAGTTAGAAGAGTGCGGCAGCTTATTCGTTGGTTGCGGGAGAGAGATAACTGTACAGAAGGGATGCGCAGAAGTAAACGCAACCGCTCCCAGATGCCAGACCAACCGCATCCCTACCTAACTTCAATAAGACATGAAATATCAAAAAACCAGCCGACCTAAAATTCATTCTCGAAAACGTTGCTAGCTCTCGGTCTAAGGCGGGCGGTATGTTTCGGCGAACATGGGTTGTAAATGCGTTCGCAGTCCCGCACCTTTCCCGGAAGGTTAATTACCGGACAAGTCAGAATGAGCCATTCCCTGCAGTGCCCACGCTAATTATACACGTTTGATACCGTTCGCCACAGAAGGCCTTGAACCTGTGTGACGTAAACGCTGACCCTCGGTCACCGATGATACGACTTGGTACACCAAAAATTGCAATCATTTGACCTAGTGCTTTCAAAACCCCTTTCTCTGACGTATACCGGACAGGCTCAAAAATACAAAATTGTGAATGCTTCCACAATGACAAGAATTTGAGTATTTTTACTCTTACTCTTTACAAATGGTCCAACGTGGTCTAGGTAAATGGTATGAAAGGAATCAACACCTTCTCAATTCGGTTAATAAACCGAGTTTAAGACCCGTCGACTTCTGAATATACAGATAATTCAAGCATGAGTTAACGTATTTAGAACCAAAGCTCCTCATACCTTGAACCAGTAATTTCCGTGAACCTTCGTAAATTCAAATATCGTATCAGGTACACAAACATTTATCCATTTCCATTATTACATTTTGACCGATCACATTTAATTCAAAATATGATGAATTGTCGGTGGTGATTCATTCCGTTATTGTATTAAGCAATTATTAATACTAACTAGCTGAACCGGCGAACTTCGTACCGCCTCAGAATCAATAAATGTTGTGTTAACATAAAAACGAAATGTATTTTAATTACTTTAAATTAATTGAATTCACTTTGCAGCAAGGCATTTGCTTTATTGAAACGAATCGAAATGATTCCAGAAAAAATAATTTTCTTAATAAATTTTCGTAAATTTTCAGATGTTTTAATACTTATTCTCTCTGCTATTCGCGTGGCGGAGACAAATCCAAGAATCAAAGGTTATAAAAATCTGTCCAGCCGTTCTTTAGTTATAAATAATGTAACTAACCCGTCTTTGTTTTATATATACAGATATGTAGATCGTTGAAACCGAAAGACGAAATTACGTGTAATAAATATAAACCAACGCTGTACATTGAAATTGAAACTGCTTAATAATTTGAAGAACCGAAAGGATTATTTCGAACGGAAATAATGTATGAAGCGGCTATATCTGGCAATGAACATTACCCGAATTCTTTTCCTGAAATTTAAACTGCAATTCTGAAGCCGTTAGGCCTTCGAGTAGCGTTTCTAGGATTAACGACGCTATACCGTACGCAAGAACACTTCCGTTGTTGACCAGAGCAGGTCATTGGGACGAACAACGTAGAAAAGGATTACCTCTATACATTATTATCGAATTATTTCGCTCGATTTGGACGCTCACATGTTTACTTGAACAACTCGGGTAAATTCTTGGAAATGCTAATGCCTAATTAAAAGCTCGTCGTCTGCATACAACGAGAAGCGATATCCCGGAATATAATTTTACATTTTCGGAATAGAAACCTGCTATTAACGGAACTTTCTTTCTCTTTCTTTTCTCAAAACAATAGACTTCGAAATGTTAACCCGGTGTACTCTTGAATGTATCTGCGAGCACAAACAATTTCCCGAAATTTCCTTCCCCGGAAAACTGTCTAACTATTGCTACTTTAAAAGCTTCCCAAGACACTGGAGGAGGTTTCAAACCATAAAACCATCTTTTTGCAATACCTTGCAATTTTAGTTGTGATAAAAACCGTTTATTAGGGTCAGTCCATATATACATTAATGCGTATTTTTCAATCCTTTCCAACCATTCCCTAGCCGACAAGACTTTCTTCTCCGGACCAAATTCTGGCAAAATTCCGGCAATATTCCGGAGCAAATTCCCTCGTACTTTCTTTAATTATCGTCGAAAGCACTTCAGTTAATTTAGCAAAATCGGACTCACTAGATGTTGTCGTACCACTACCTGACAATCAGTCATCACCAGCGCCCATTGATAGATCTCCCGGTCGGTCAAGGTTCTGCCACCTCCGACAATCTGGCATTTTTCCCCAATGCCTGTCACTTGATCTGGAGCGGTGACGATCTCGTATGCTCTTCTGCTTCTCTCGTTTACTGCTACAGAAGTACGAACCCCATGAACGTTCTCGATGATAGACCATCTGCTTTGACGATGACTGCAACGGACAAGACTCCTGCTGCGATGACGCCTGTTACGTCGATTCGTTGAGCTCTGCATGCTACCCCGACGTCGTCCTCGACGTTCCGGACTCCCAGATTTGCTGCGATTTCGGTCGCTATGCTCGGAACTCCTCGAATTCCTTTCACGTCGTCTGCTTCCTTCGGAGCTTCTTGCTCTGTCCCGACGTTAATCGTGGCTCGAACTTCGCGAATGTCTTGGACTTCGCGATCGACTTGGACTTTGGAATCGTCCACTCCGGTCGTCCATGGTGGCAAGTTGGGAAAAAAAAAATTAAATTGTCACTCCAGAACCCGACGCGTGAATTCACTAACTTGGAAATAAGACGTGTGAGTAATCCCACTTCTGATCTGTAAGCTATATTCGACGCGGTAGACTCAATGAGGCTGCACGATAAGTCCTGAAGCAATCCTCGATGAAACTCTCGGATCACGATCCGATATCCACGCTGGTTGTCGATCGAATGGCCCCCTTCGATTGCCTGAAGGAGCACGAGTCCTCCTTACTCCTTTGTCCAGGGCCTTCGTTTGAAACCTCCGTCGCCTTGATGTCACTATGGGGGAAACTGCCCGCTTCAACCTGGCTTCGTGAATCACCCTTGCTTGACACGTCCACTCCTAATGGTGCCTTGAAATACACTTTCAACCCAGAAAGGTTTTTTCCAGTACCTTAGAATGAGCATAGACACGTTTGACTTACTCCTAAATAAAATTGGAACAAGTATTGTAAAAGAAATAATTGGAATTGACCGGAAATGCCCGTAATTCGGATCCCGGTTCGTCCTCTCGACACAGACGACGAAGTCAAGGAAATGCCTCCGTTTCGGGAAAAACCCCGCGCGCAGCTGCATGCCCCCTCTCCCTGATGCATTGATGTGTCGCATCAGGGTAGAAGCTACTTTATTAACTCGTTGCCGAAGCTATTTCTGTTTACTGGGTGTGGACGGACTTCCCCGGTCAATCCCTTCTCAGGTACGCCGAGCGTCAGCAGACCGCTGCCGGAACATACCGCCCGCCTTACCGAAACACGTCACACTCTGCGTTCGACTCAACTACTCTTTGATGTTTCCCGACAACGCGTGAAAAATCAGTCAACATGACGATCGACAAAATATGTCAATCGACCAAGTCAGTTGCCGCGTATAGGTACACTCTAGTCGATAGCGTCGATCGACAATGTTGACTCAGTGAGGATGCGGTTTTAGGCTACCGAGGAATTTATAATCAAGATATTATTAAGCGATGTACGGCCTTCCGTTTTCCGTCCATCGTGCGATGGAACAGTGCAGTTCACAAGACAAAATGCAGCTAAAGTCGCTGGTCGCTTAAGAAATCAAACCAAATTGAAAACAGAGCGACGCGCTTAGCCGCCAAGCGATTTCTCGCTAAGCGACTTTTTAGGTATGGCCACTCCAATAAGATTCAATGGGTTTGTCGTGAACAATTTGTCTCTCGCGATAAATCGCTCGCAAGCGTGGCCGAACCCTTAGAATGTATTTCGGTAGTCGCCACGATACTCGAGTCGTCGAGTATCGGATACCTGTGTAGCGTACCTAGTGTGCGAAGGGCCTTAGTCAGCACTACTAGTTAACACTACTGGCTGGTACTATTAACACTCTTGCAATTTAATAGTCAAAAGTTACTCTTAAAGTACAAAGGTGTCAGCTGTTTCAATAAAGTTTGAAACGTAGTAGCACAATCTATATAAATAAAAATGTAACTGTTCGTTTGTACAAAATCTAAGGCTACGTCCACATTTGTGACATTTAACCGTGACATGTCTCCGTGACCGTGTCAGTAAAGTGGATCCACATTTGTGCGTGACATTGTGTCGGACAGGGCTGTGTGGCATCCTGATAGGACTTGTTACGCTAAATGTGGACGGTCTCGGTACTGACACGCGTTGCTGACACGGTCACTGAGAAATATCACGATTAAATGTCACAAATGTGGACGCTGGTACGTGTACTGTCATGCTTTAATGACACGTGTCATGAGCCGATCCAACGAGAGTCGGTCTGTTCAAAGGATGTCCGCTATTATCAGCATGACCAGGAGACGTCCACACTTTCATTTATGTCACGCGTCGAAGTACGCAAGTCGACACAGTGGCATTATTGCCACGGTCACGGGGTATCGGTGGATCCTGTCGGATCTTGTCTCGACGTTCACTCGCACTATCCTCTCCTCACTACGCACCCTCACCGCGTCACTCGCTCATTTGTATTCGTGCTGTGGCGACTTGACTTGTGCGATTGTATAATACTTGTGCGATTGTATAATACTTGTGCGTTGCTGACACGGTCACGGAACCTTGTCACGATTAAATGTCACAAATATGGACCCACCTTTACTGAAACTGTCACGGAGACATATCACGGTTAAATGTCACAAATGTGGACGCAGCCTAAGATCTCCGAAAGTTTTGCACCGATTGCTTTCAAATGTTGATACAACGTTGCACTCGAATACCGTAAAGTGACATAACTTTGACCGAAATTAAACTTAAAATATGAATATCTTTGTTTGGGCTTTAGCTTATTTGTTCGTTTAGTGGTCCACTTGGGGGCTCAATATAACCCTTTAAATTGCACCATTAGGTTTTTTATTTGCAAATTGTATTGTCATTTGTTTAAAAAAAACCCTAGTGATCAAAGTTAGGAACGATGGACATAACTTTAACCGACCCCTTAAAATAGACGTTATATTAAAGTTAAAGCCTCTGTTCTATAACATTGACCGTCAGATGCGCTTTTAAAAAATATTAGGAAGGTAGTAAAACAGTTTCCGCTTATTTTAAAGCAAAACATTAGACAAAAAATTAAAAATAAATCATTTTATTCTTATAAATCTTAGGGGTAGGTACCTACCAAAACAGTGAAGTCTTAGTAAAAACAAAATAAGCATAAAATAAACAGACAAACAAAAACTTTAAAGAACCAATGTAAAAAATTCTAAACATGTTTGAACAAAAATAAAACTTGAAAAAGAGATGAACAATAAAGGGGGAAAATAATCATCCTATTTTTAGTTGTAGGTTGTCAATATCTTTAAATAAAAATCCGCGTTTAGTATCACAAGGGGTTTATTCGATTTAAAAATAATAGCGTCTTTAGACACTACTGATATATCATCTGCTATAGGCCAAATAAATTTTAATTTTTTATTTCGCATGAATTTTATTTCGAATTCGTGTCCCACGGAAATTATTTGACCAACATAATATTTTGGTTGGTTATTTATAGTTTTTAAGGACGCTACTACATAGTCATCCGCCGGTCAAAGTTATCGGCACAATTTGAGATTTTATGTTATATTCACATTTTTTTTAAAAACATTTAAAAATACACGGAATATTTGGTTTAAAGTTAATACAATTACATCGCAATAATATAAATAACTTACCTGCGCAATATTGTTGATTAACACGTTCATCGCCCAACGCGATTCGGTTGAGTTTCTCACGGGACCCAAATCTGACTGTCGCACTATGGGGGGAAACGCCGAAAAGTTATCGGATTGACCTAAATTCGGGTAATCCAGGGTTTTCGGGGTCGCCAATTACAAATCCGAGGCCAGAATTGTAAAATTCCTAGATGGCGCCACAATACGGCGCATGCGCGGATCAAATCTCGACGTAAAATTGAGTAATTGCCCTGAATTCGGGTACCCGGAGGTTTTTGGGGTCGCTGATTACGAATCCGGTATCCGTTTGTCTCCATCACGTCACGTTCAAGGTCATTTCAAGGTCAAATCCTGGAAAAATAGTCAAATCGATTCAAATTATTATTCCTATATATTTTTGAGGTCGTTGAATCCAAATCCGATGTCCGTTTGATCCGGCAAGGTCAAATTCAAGGTCAAATATATTTATTCTGCCAAAAATGAATTTTTGACTGCAGATTCTGAAAGAACGGGAAATTTTACGTCTAGATATGTATTCAATTTTTTTGATAACAACCCCCAAGGTCATTTCAAGGTCACTTCATGTTATTGTATGGAAGGTTCATATGACAATTGCAAAAATAAGAAAATGTGTCTTCACGGGAATAAACTACTACGTCAATATGTTTTCGAGGTCACTGAGTTAGAATCCGAGGTTCGTTTGCCTCCAGTATGTCAGGGTCAAGTTCATTTCAAGGTCAAATCCAGCAAAAATGTTCAAATCTAAAGTCCAAGCTGACCCCCTCCATGGGAGTGCCGGTCGAGGTGTTTCTACTCATAGGACGCCGGGTCGCGCGTGAAGTGGATAGTGGAGCTTCGATCGCGCCGGCTCGGGTCTGTGGTAAGAGAGGCCATGGCGGAGCAGTCAGTCGGAAGGCTGTTATGTCGCCTGTGGCGGTTTCCTGCTCTCTCGTGTCTTCAATGCATTACCGCGGATCGGCGTTCATGACCGAACGATCCGTTGAGCGGTACACGTCTTTGACATTTAAAAGACGCGGAGGTCTCTTTGGAGATCTGCCAAGCTTTTTTTCCAAGCATCAACTCACTCAGTTCCGAGCGAGAATAAATCTGTTCTCGTACCGCAAAATAAATTTTGAAATCCAGTCACGTGATCTCTCAATTCAAGTGAATTGGAGCTCATCGTTGTAAATTTGATACAGCGAATATACGTGGTGTGTCTGCACCCAGAGTACCTCCACGCGGAGACGGCGAGCAACGGTTTTTTTTATTATTAATTTTTCCGGCAAAATCCCTTGATGAAAGCGTCCAAGCCGTCATGGCAGGTACACGGAAATGTGTTACGATACAGGGGTTCTCACAAAGAACCCCAGTATCGGCGATTGGTCAGGGTGAGCAAGCGGGCCCGCAATCGTCGTCATAATGCGACCGCAGCTTCGTAGAAGTAGGTTCCTTGGCTTCTACGGAGTATAAATCTACAAAACACGTTCATGATGATAAAAACAAGCCGGACAGCTTTTGTTACGTCTGCGGTTTGTTTACCCCTCCTAGAACCACAAAAAAAATCAACGATAAAGTTCAAGATGCATACGAATATTGTTTTGGATCTAAAATTTCGAATCAAGATAAAGACTGGGTCCCTCACACTGTCTGTGCCAACTGCTACAGAATTTTAAAGATATGTCACAGTACGAAGAACCTTTCTAATTTGAAATTTTCATCGCCAGTCGTATGGGGCATACCAGACAGAAGAGAAGATTGTTTCTTCTGTATGACAGTTACAATGGGATATAATTCCAAAAACAGAAATCAAATCAAATATGTATACACAAACAAAGTGAATCCAATCATTACTATTCAACAGAATAGTGGTCGTCGGAAGAAACTTTTAGAAGTATAAGCCAGCTATTGATGTAAGTGAAAGAGGGTTTGATGAAGACAGTGACATGGAAGTGAGTGCAAGTGATCTGGAATCAAGTTCAAGCGATGAGGAATTCAAAAAAAGAAATGAAACACCACAGAAATTTAGCCAAACCGAATTGAGTGATTTAGGCAGAGAGCTGGGTCTATCAAAGGAAGCACATGAGCTTTTGGCGTCTAGGTTGAAAGAGAAAAATCTCTTGGATAAAGGCACTAAGATAACTGTATATAGAAATCGTGAGAAAGTTCTTTATACAGGATAAGAAATTAGATTTAGTATATTGTGACAATGTCAACGGACTAATTAATAGTTTTGAGACTGTAGTATATAAGCCAGAAGAGTGGCGTCTTTTCATAGACTCCTCAATCCGTAGTCTAAAAGCTATACTACTCCACAACACGAACATTCTAACTCCGATACCTATAGCTCATTCAACAGCCTTGAAGGCATCTTATGATAACGTGAGTATAGTTTTTGATAAAATAAAATACTCTGATCATAGCTGGCCTCTTTGTGGTGATTTAAAAATGATAGGGATCGTTCTCGGGATGCAGAGCGGAAACATCAAATATCCCTGCTTTTTATGTCTCTTTGGCAGCAGAAATCGATCAAATCACTATAAAAAGAAGGAATGGCCAGAGCACAAGTCTTTAGAACCCGAATCACCAAATGTTTTGAAATCGCCTCTTGTGGATGTATCAACAATTTTAATTCCACCTTTACATCTCAAACTTGGCCTAATGACTCAGTTCGTCAAAGCTTTGGATAAGTCGGGCGAATATTTTAAATATATTGCGCAGAAAATGCATACACTCTCTCTCAGTGACGCCAAATTAGAGGCAGGTATTTTTGACGGCCCGAAAATTCGGCAACTATTTAACGATGTCACTTTTACAAATCATATGACGAAAACGGAGCGAGCTGCATGGATAAGTTTTCGCGATGTATGCCAGAATTTCCTTGGAAATAAGAAAAGTCCAAATTATAAGAAGCTGGTGAGTGACATGATACAACAATTTCAAGTTCTAGGTTGCAATATTTCTCATGCAGTATCATGCCGTATCATGCCGTATCCTTTTCTATATCTATTGATGGGATGCACAAGATATTTTCTTGTGCACTTTAATAAAGGGTCTATAAATGGATCGTCTTCGAAGAGAAGGGTAATTCTACGGGTTCGTGTCAGAGGCATGACGAAAACTGATATTTGAATCGCTTTTCTGTGGACAGGTTCTCGCCTGTCGCCCTCTACATTGTCGTGAACGATTTTTTGAATCGCTTTTCCGTGGCCAGGTTCTCGCCTGTCGCCCGCGACATTGTCGTGAACGATTTGTCTCTCGCGATAAATTGCTCGCAAGCGTGGCCGAACCCTAATGGAATTCGCACATACCACGCGACGCGACTTTCGTCGGCGACGCTAGTCTCCTGCGACCGGCACACAGTGGGTTAGATCTGGAAAAATGTAGACAAAAATATAATGGGTCATTCTTTACATTTAAAATTTTGCAGACAGCTATTATTTACGCCCCTGATGACGAATCCGTTTCCGCGTTTTTTAAAAAACAAAATGGGGTGGGCTAAATCTCGAAAAATTTGAACAAAAATAAAAAAACTGATGTCGAACTATGACGGAGTTTTTACTTATTTCTCAAAGAGGGAGCATCAATACATGCTTTATCAAAAAGTAAGATAGGTAGCTGTCAATCCTGCGCGTATGTGACGTGTGTGTGACATTAATTTGGCTCAATGGAAGGTGTTCCTGAAGGTAAGTAGTATGTTTGCATATATTTTGATATTTTAAAATAATGACCTTTTCTCATTAAACAAAATGATTAAAAACTGCGATTTACAGCATTTTGTAAAATAACTTATTGGTAGAAATCATTAAAAATAGTTTATCGCCCGCTACCGTCCAATCTAGTTTTATATTCATTGCATAGCTAATACCTTATGAAAAAGGAATTTTGGAGAAGTGTGTGCCAAAACTTGCCTATACGAATTCGGCACAGCCTGAATCACTACCGCGTGCATTTTAAAGTCTGTGAGAAGTTATGCGAAAAAGAGCGCGGAGCGTATAATCGGTCCTCTTCACGCCGGTATCGTGGGACTTTACCTAGTTACTTTTTACAAACAACAACGGATTTATAATCAGCGACCAAAAAAACCTCAACATTCTCAGTTTTGGGAAAAACTTAAATTTTTTTAAAGGAGTTCCACCATATTGGATTCGCCATTTTGTTTTTAAAACATACGAAAACGAATTCGAAATTAGCAACCCAAGAAAATCCAGAATCTGCAGTTTTTTAAAAATCTGATACGTTTTTCACGAAAGGGTCTGCCATATTGGATCTGCCATTTTGATTTTGAAACATATGAAAACGGATTTATGATCAATGACCCAAAAAAACCCATACTCCTCATTTTCGGACAAAATTGATAATTTTTTACAAGAGGGTTTGCCATATATTGGATATATTGGACCGCCATTTTGTTTTTTAAAAAATGCGGAAACGGATTCGTCATCAGGGACGTAAATAATAGCTGTCTGCAAAATTTTAAATGTAAAGAATGACCCATTATATTTTTGTCCACATTTTTCCAGATCTAGCCCACTGTGCGGCATGCTCAAGTCTCGAATACTCGCGTCGCCGAGACTGTTCCGTCGCACAATTGTTTTCTTTTATTTCACAACGATTTATTTTGTTGTTTGGCAATATGTTTATATGTATTCGAAAGAGCTCTTTCTGCTCTACAGAATTGTTTTAATTGTTATTTCGAATAAATGAGTTTTTTCTTATTTTTCTGTCTTAGAAATGGAATATCCAGGAGGCAAAAATCAGCAGTTTCGACATCTGCTTTTCTTCGCTTTTCATCGAGGTTAAAAAGCTGCTGAAGCCGCTCGGGATATTTGCGACGTGTACGAAGAAAGTGTATAGGTGAGTCTTTGACAAAAAAGATGTCGAAAACGCTGATTTTTGCCTCCTGGATATTCCATTTCTAAGCCAGAAAAATAATTAAAAATTGTTATTCGAAAAAACAATTATAACAGTTTTGTAGAGGAGAAAGAGCTCTTTCAAATAAATATAAACACTTGGCGAAACAGTAAACAAATCATTGTAAAATAAAAGAAAATAAAAGAAAACGCTACGAATTTATTTTCCAACCCAATAGCATCGCGATCATAAATACTTCGCAAAACTAGGGTTAATCTCGCTATCAGTGAAGCGGCATGTTTCGGCGAATCGAGGTTGCTAATGAGTTCGTAGTCCCGCACCTTTCCTGAAAGGGTTAATTACTGGACGATTCGGAATGAACCTTGTTTGCCATAATATTCGGTTATCTATTGAAATCGTCATTTCTCTCATTTACAAAGCTGAATGCATTTCGAATGCATTCGAAATATAGCGGTATCTGCGAGAAGTGATTCATTACAATTCGTTCGGTAATTAGCCTTCCGGGAAAGGTGCAGGACTGCGAACATATTAGCAGTCTTTGTTTGCCGAAATATACCGCCCGAACTGCGTGCACTATAATATAATTTGTAATGTATGTGAGATTCTGAGAAACAGCGATTAATATTTCATCACGGTCAAATTTGGAAGTAAAATTCCTTCATTCCGTTTATGATTTTCTAGAAATGTGTCAGTTTAGTGAATACTTCGTTAGCTCGATCAAAGTTACTTCGTATACTGAGAAAAGAGTTTATTTGCAATTAATAAATGTATACTTGATTACGGCGGTAAAGATACAGTAGTCATTATCGATGATGTTGGCGGAGGGAATATAGTGTTTTATGTTTTTATCACCCTTTCCTGATGGTTCCAGAGAAAAGATGTTGGTACCAGACATTTTCTCAAGGTACGGTAACAATGACTGGTGGCGACGCGGGTCTTGCGACTTCAGTAGCGTAGTGTGCGAGCTATGCATCTCCAGTTCCTTACGACTTGAGTTCGCAACTTAGGTATCGGATACCTGCGTAGCGTAGTGTGCGAAGGGCCTAATACTGACCACTAGTGTGCTAGCAAACAGCTTGGCACCGACTCCAAAAAAATACTATTACAGTACCTACTTTGGGACTTGGTTAGCGGTTGTGGAGGCGTGCGGTTGGGGTGTGAGAGGTAGTGTGTGAGAAGCGAAATAATAAGTGAATATAAATATAAGAAAGCAGAAAAATGAGGTAAGCGTGGAGGAAAGATAGGTAGTAAACGGATAAGATAATAGAATAGGTGAGGGAAGAGGAAGAAAGGCAGAAATTAAGGAAAAAGAAAGCGTGGGAGATATTGAGGTTAGGGCAAGTTTAGGAGGTTTGAACAGCGGGCGTAAGGGGTCAAGCGGGAAAGAGTTAAGGTAGGAAGTGTTCAACAAGAAACGATGGTCGATAAGGAAGATCGCGGGCGAGCGAAATCGGGAAGAAAAGGGGAAGCGGGAAAATCAAAAGTAGGGCGGCCATCGAATGCGGAGAGGCTATTAAAAGCATCAGGGAATGAGATAGACAAAATGTAGAGCAAGGGGAATTTGGAAGAGGTAGAACAAGAAGCCCAAGGAATTTCTAAAAGAAGGGGGGATGCAAAAGTTGAAGAGGAAAAAGGGGCGGAGATAGGGAAGGCAGCAGGCGGTAAAGACGAGATAATTGAAGCGATAAGGGGATTAGCGGGGCAAATAACAGATTTAAAAAGCGAGGTACGGGGGGAAAGAGAGAGCCTCAAAGAAGCAATAAGGAAAAACGGCGAGGAGCTAGAAAGGAGGGAAGAAAGCTGGGCTAAGGAGATAGACAAGTTAGAGAACAGAATAAAAAAACTGGAAAAGAGACAAACTCCCGAGAAGTTGGAAATGGAAGTTGCTGTCGCGGTGGGAAAAAGAATGGAGGAATTAGAAGCAAAATGGAAAGAAAAGGGAGAGGGAAACGCAGTAATGAGTGACGGAGAATTACGAAGGCTTAAGGGGGGGGGGGTCTAAAAATCAATTTTTTTTATTGCCTTTTCTTATAGTAAAACATTTAAAGAATGTTGTGTCCAAATTTCAAGTCAATCGGAGCAATACTCTCAGTCATACCGTATGTCCCACTCTGTACGGGCCAGTTTGAAAGTTACCTTCAGGGAGGCTTGGTCGGTAATCGAAACATTTAATACCGGTAGAAGTCGAGTCGGTAGTTAGAGTTGGTATCAATTCGGGAGATAGAAGCGTCTAACCTCGAAATTATGAATTTGTGAATAATGGTGAGTAATTTCCATTATTCACAAATTCATAATTTCGAAGTTAGACGCTTCGATCACCCGAATTGACATCAACTCTAACTACCGACTCGACTTCTACCGGTATTAAATGACTCAAGTACCGACCAAGCCTCCTCGAAGGTAACTTCAAACTGGCCCGTACAGAGTGGGACATACGGTAGACCTGTAAGTCTCCGCTCCTCTAATACTGCGGAGCGGCAAGAACTCGGCACTTTAAACGCTTGTTTCTCAAAACCAAGTTTTAAAAGTCCATGGACATCGTCATTTAAGAACTACTGCACCGATTCTTTTCAAATTTTGTACACACTTTCTACATATAAAATACCAGACCCCTACGTTTTTCTTTTCTTTTTTTTGTTACATTAAGGGGGTTTTACAGCAACAAAATGACGCATTTATTCGTTAAATATCGCAATTTTTACTTCAAACAACCACCAAAAATTTTAAAATGAAAAAAAAGATTAAAGAAAAACGTAGGGGTCTAGAACAACATCTGTTTTAACTAAATTGCTTTGATTTTTTGATTTGAGATAATTCAGCGCTGAAATATAGTGTCCACCGCAAATCATCTTTTCTAAAAGGCGTCCTCGAAAATGCTTCGTCACCGGCTTATTTCTCAATATTTTTCTACAAAAAAATTACAAAATGTTGTTCGAATGATGCTTTGTAACATGCGAAACATTAGAATATATCTACTTCAACAATAGCTCTAAGAAAAATTCGGTAATCAAAGGGCTTAAAATAAAGAACAATAACGTGAAAGAGGAAGTGAGGGAGTTCTTCTTAAATGAATTGGGAGTGGAAGTGGTAGTACGATGGGCAAGAATAATAGGAAAGACTGAGGGAGTGATTGTGGTAAAAATGGAGGAGTGGAAAGATAAACAGAAAATAATGAAAAGAAAGTATAGGCTGGGATCAAGAAGAATCTATATCGAGCAGGACTTAACGAAAGAAGAAAGGGATATTCAGAGAGAACTATCAAGCATAGCAAGGGAAGAGCGAGGGGTGGGAAAAGACGCAAAAGTGGGATATCAGAAGACATACGTAGATGGGATCTGGAAGTATTTGTCCAAAATAAGAAGGGCGCAGAGTAGGGAAGGAAATTTTCAGTAGGACCAGCAGAAATGATGTTAGAATGGAGGTTATGAGGGAAGAATGCATGGTTAAAAAGAACGAATGTAAGATGCTTTGTTTGAATGTAGCAGGTTTGAAGAATAAAGACAGAGACTTTTGGATATATATTCAGGATTATGACTACGTAGGACTTTGCGAAACTTGGATAGAAGAAAAAGAGTGAGAAGGACTGGTACGAATCTTGCCGAGAAACTATATTTGGAAAAGTCAGTTCGCAGTCAGAGCAAAAGGAAAAGGTAGAGCTAGTGGAGGAATATTAACGGGTGTGAGAGAGAATATAGAGGAAAATACAGAATTATATAGAACGTGCATTGGTGCAATTGGGAGATGTTTGAAGATAGATGAGGAGTGGTGGAATGTGTGGACGGTGTATAATAGGGACAAGGTGAGAAAGTTAATGACAGGCCTAAAAGACTGTATTGAAGAGAGAGAGGAAGTCCCCCTACCAGTGGGAGGGGATTTTAATGCGAGAATAGGGAGCCAGGGCAACAGCAATGAAAAGAATGAAGGACGAGAAGTAGGAAGATCATCAAAGGACCAAGAGATGAACTCAGAGGGGGAAAGTTTAATTAGACAACTGGAGGAAACATGATGGATGATTCTAAATGGCTGTACCAAAGGGGATGAGAGAGGAGAGTTCACGTATGTCAGCAAAATAGGGGCATCAGTAATAGACTACGAGATCACGAACATAAAAGGGAAGGATAAAATAGAAGAGTTTGTGGTAGGGGAAAGAATCGAGTCTGATCATCAACCATTGGAAGTTAAAATCAAAGGAGAGAGAGGGGGAGGGAGAGAGCGTAGGGAGAAAGGCGAACGAAGAAAGTAAGGACAAAGAAAAGGAGGTGATAATGTGGTCTGAAGAAGGCATAAACATGTTTAAGGCAAGGATGGAGGGTAGGCTATTCATGGAAGAAAAGTGCAATGAGGCGTGAGAAGAGCTGAGAGCGACAGTCTCAAGTAGCATGGAGAGAAAGAAAGTAAAAAGGAAGACCTGGAAGATAGGTCACAAGAACTGGTGAGACAGAGAGTTTGGTAGGAAGAAGAGAAAAGTGAAGAGGATTTACAAGAAATGTGGAAAAGGGGAAAAGATACCACAGACGGTTACGTGAAGGAGAGAGCTGCTTTTAGAGAGCTGTGCAAGGAAAAAGAAAAAATAAGAAAAGAAGAAGAATTAGCGGAAATTAAAGAAGTGAAGAATAGGAAAGACATATGGAGATATATAAATAAATATAGGAAGAAGAGATCGAATAGTAGTGACAGAATCAAGCAGGAGGAGTGGAGAAAGCACTTTATGGAGCAGCTAGGAGGTACGGACGAAGTACAATGGGCGCTGGTAGAGAACAGGAACATGGAAGAAAATGAGCCAGATAGACCAGTCGACAAGTGCATTAATAGCGGGAGCAATTCCCGACAAGCTGGAAATAATTTTAATTTATTTGATTTGGTGTTAAAAAGTACGTATTAAATTTGCTCCCCCCATAAAGCCCGGATTTGGCCGCCATCTTAAGAAAAGGGACTAAAAAACGTTTTTTCTTTATTATTTGTTAATAACTCGATTTCTATAAACTTTAGAGCAAAAATGTAGTTACAAAAATTAAAGCAAATTAAATTATCTATAAAAATGTTCTATGTCTTTTTTCCGTGCGACCATCTGGTTCGAAGTTATATGGGCATCAAAAGCTGGATATATTATTTAATATTTTCTTTATTCTAGGCATATTTAAAAACAAGCAACTGCTATCATGCTTTCATGATTGCATTCATATTTTGTTTTCTATCGGTCAACCCTACTCCTCCTCCTGTTATATACGGAATGTTTAACTCAAGGTCATTAACCCTGTAAGCACCTAGACAAGGAATGTCGGGTGTAAGCATCTGGACAGGGAAAGTCGGGCTTTCCCGATCGAGCCTCCCGTTGGGGTGTTACCAAGGACGGTTCGAACCATTTGATAAATCACAATTGGAAATATCTCGCGAAACATACGGTTAATCTTGCCAGGTAAAAGCGGTCTAATTCGGCGAACATAGGCCGCGAATGCCGCGAATGCCGCGAATGCCGCGAATGCCGCGATCGTCGCGAGCCATTTCTGCAATGCCTACTCGATGGGGGATCGCCAGAATGCGAATGCCGAGCCGGACTAAAGGGAGGGAATGTCGAATTCAGTCGATGGCCAGGGAAAATCCAATGATAGTGTATCCAGGTTACCAAACCTAGCATCGTTCCACCAACCAAAGATGCAGCTCATTTGCACTCCTTCCGTACTTACCATCAGATACAGCTATGGTATGGAAATGAAAAATCAGCTTTAAATTGGGGATGTAAAAATTCAAAGAATGGGTTAATGCCCATTGCTACTTTACAAGATGCAGCTCCCCAAGAATTACTGAAACTTATTTCTTGTAAATGCGCTAAAGGTTGTAATGCAGCTTGTCACTGCCGCAAAGCAGGTTTGTATTGCTCAGTACTGTGTGTATTTTGCCAGGGCAAATCTTGTTCGAATACTTCGGAAGTGGTCGAATTATCCGTCGAAGACTATGAGGAGAATTTCCCTATCGATATAGAAAGAGATATAAACCAATCAATAGAATATTCTGCACATTATGAACCATATCCGGAATATGAGACAGATGTTGAAGACATTCAGCATGATATTAAGGATTATATTGAACAACCAGTAACATCAAAAAGGCGAAAAAACTCTAATAAGCCTACAATCTCAAAAGAAACTTGAAGTCATCTAAGTTGGTGGCATAGTGGATTAGGCCTATTGGGGAGACCGCTTTAAAAAAAACGCGCCGGGTACTTTACCTCTATGTGCTATGGAAGCAAGTACAAGAGAGTATGTGATATGATTTCTTTACCAAATAAAAATGTATATCACCAAAAAGCAATTGAATGTGTTTAAGAGTGCCTACAATAAGAAAATTAATAAGTTTCGAGAGTTCGACGCCAATACCTTCAACACAGGTAGTCGTATAAAAAATGTACCTACATAACGTTTTTAATAGAGTATCTACTCTTCTTTAATTTTGATAACTACATATTTTGCTATAAAATTGATACTAATCGAGATATTTGCTAATATTAAGAAACAATTCCTGTTTTTGGCCCTTTTTCAGCATAGCGGCTAAATTCGGGCCGGTTTGAGGGTGCAAAATTAATAGGTATCTTGATGGTCAAAGGAAAGCAGATAAAAATTTATTCGAACTTGTCCGGATTTGCTCTCGCTATTAATGCACTTATCGACTGGCAACTCGAAATTTCGGGCATTAAAAAACACCAGAGAAAAAGCGATAGACCGTCCTTGATAACTCCCCAACGGGAAGCTCGATCGGGAAAGCCCGACTTTCCCTGTCCAGATGCTTATACCCGACATTCGTTGTCTAGGTGCTTACAGGGTTAATGACCTTGAGTTAAACATTCCGTATACAACAGGAGTAGGGTTGGCCGACAGAAAACAAATATAAATGCAATCATGAAAGCATAACACCAGTTGCTTGTTTTTAAACATGCCTACAGAATGAAGAAAATAATAAATGCCTATAATATATCCAGTTTTTGATGCCCATATAACTTCGAACCAGATAGTCGCACGGAGAAAATACATAGAACATTTTTATAGATAATTTAATTAGCTTTAATTTTTGTAACTAAATTTTTGCTCTAAAGTTTATAGAAATCGAGTTATTAAGAAATAATAAAGAAAAAACGTTTTTTAGCCCCTTTTTTTAAGATGGCGGCCAAATCCGGGCTTTCTGGGGGGTGCAAATTTAATACGTGCTTTTTAACACCAAATCAAAGAAATTAAAATTATTTCCAGCTTGTCCGGAATTGCTCCCGCTATCAGCTATTTTATACGACTTGGCGACTGGCCTAAGAAGTAAGTGACGAGGAAATAGAGAACCAGATTAGGAGTCTAAAGGCGCGTCCTGACTGAGTCGACAGTGTCGATCGACACTGTCGACCAGAACATCGAAAACCGCGTCCTCACTGAGTCGACATTGTCGATCGACACTGTCGACTCAGTCAGGACGCGGCAGTCGACTTGGTCGATCGACATATTTTGTCGATCGACATGTCGACTGGTTTTCCACGAGTTGTCGGTAAACATCAAAGGTAGTCGAGTCGAACGCAGAGGGTTCGGCAAGGCGAGCGGTTGTTTCGGCAGCGGTGCGATGACGGTCGGCGTACGGCGTACGGTTTTTGGCGATGCTCAAAGGCCGCCCCAAACTGTTCGCTTCGTGTAGACGCTAAATTACTTGGCTCATACTTGAATGCTTATTTTTTTATTCGTGTTCCGTCGCACGATAGACGGAATTCAGAATATCGGTTCGTACCGTTCGATAGCACCGCGATCTGAATACCTCACTAGCAAACGATATATTTTGGCGAAAGCGGCAAATGCGCTTGCAGTCCCGCACATTCCCCGAAAATTTTAATCGATACCGCTATGCGCGGAATACTAAATCTGTCTTGTAAAGGAGAAAATGACGAATTCAATAGATGACCGTCCGGAAAGACCAATCCAACCGGGGGCCCGTTTACGCCGAGGGTCGGAACATACCTCCGGAGGGTCGGGCCTTGTAGACCCGTCGACTCGACTACCCTTTGATGTTTACCGACAAACCAGTCGACATGCCGGTCGACAAAATCCAGTCGACAAATTCTAGTCAAAAGTGTCGATCGACAGTGTCGATCGACACTGTCGACTCAGTCAGGACGCGCCTGTAGACCGTACCACGGGACGTCGACGACTCTGCGTGCCTCCTCGGAGTTTTTCTCACGTTTTCAATTTCGCACTGTCTTTAATGCTGCGTTTACAGGCTGCTCACTGCCGCGGCGCAGCAGGGAAGTGGGCAGGGAAGTGGGCAGCGCGAGTCTGTAAACGGGTCACTCGCGCTGCTCATGCCCACTGCCGCTGGTACTTCCGGCATGCTGCCTTCGAAAATCTGCGGCAGTGAGCAGAAAATAGGGCAGGGAAGTGAGCAGCGCGAGTCTGTAAACGGGTCGCTCGCGCTGCTCATGCCCACTGCTGCTGCCGCTGCCGCACATCCCTTCGGTGGCGGTATTTGGAGCGGAAGTTAAAGGACTGGCAGGATCGTCGTAAACCGTCTCCCGCAGTGCTCATTCGAAGAGGCATCGCCAGATAGCGAATACGGAATCGGCTAACCCATTCGCATCATGCGCCTACTTAGCGTGCCGTACTCAGGTATCAAAGACGGTCAATTGACGACTAACCCCTATCGCCGCGGGGGGTTGATTGTACGTGTAGGAAACGAACCAGAAATGCTGATAGGGTATCATCGATACAACCCCATTGTTCCATAACATATTTAAATATATGTTCAATTCCTTCTATTATATAAAAGAGTTTTTGAATAAATGCGTGGACAAAACCGTGTCGTCAAAAAACGAATGATGAATTCAGTCGATAGACAATCGGGGAAACTTAATTCAGGTACGAAGTGCATGGGCTGAGTGTATGGCCGTTCTGCACTTGTCCGAGGCTCCCGAAATTGGAGAATAGGATCGAGGCACCTCGCGCTTTCCGAGACACATCGGCCGCGACCAGTGTCCCGACGTGAGGGTCCTGAAATTGGAGAACAGGGTCGGGGCGCCTTGCGCTCGCCGCGATGAGAGCGGCGAAAATAAATATGCTTGAACGCTTCGCTTTGCTCGACTATAGGCGTATTGCTTTGCGCTCCGCTATACGTGTTCCAATAAGAAAGTACAGATTTGTTTTCGCCGCTTTGTTCCCCGCTTTCATCGCTGCTTTGCCCTCCGCTCCACTATGTGCGTAGTGACCGCTTCGCTTTGCTCGACTATCAGCGTATTGCTCTGCGATCTACTATGCGTTGTTGTGTAACTGCATTCATTAGTCATAGGTACTGGGTTCTCCGGCGTGAACCGTTAGCATTATCGCGACTTAAGCCAGACAGATGTTAGCGCTGCGTGAATCGTCCCTAGCTTCGCGGACAGCCATTCGTTTTAATTATAGACAACCGATTGCAAGGGATTATCCGTCTCGGACCGATGGGCCCGCTACTACTGTCAGCCTAATCCCTCTGCGCTGTCGCGACCAAGAAAATCTAACCCCTCTCGGAATCGGTCCCATACGGCCGAAGCAAGGTTGAGCTTCGATCGCGAAAGGACGCGGCTACACGTGCCCCGTCGCACTCTGACCCGACACAACAGCCTTCTCCCCTAACGGGAACTACCCCTCTCGTTTCGGGGGAACCTTAGCCTATAAGTAACCGATCGATACGTCCGGGAGCGTCTTCCAATCGAGCCGCCGCTGTGAACACTTCTACTCCTTCGATTTTTTGCAACTGTTCTTGAAATAAAGTCATCTCTAACGACCAAGGGCTTTGCAATATATCGGTGGAACCCAACAGCGTGTTCCAATAAGAAAGTACAGGT
This sequence comes from Xiphydria camelus, assembly GCA_963678675.1. Taxonomy (NCBI): domain Eukaryota; kingdom Metazoa; phylum Arthropoda; class Insecta; order Hymenoptera; family Xiphydriidae; genus Xiphydria; species Xiphydria camelus. The sequence goes on from OY783194.1 coordinate 12,304,931, forward strand.
TTGTTTTCACCGCTTTGTTCCCCGCTTTCATTGCTGCTTTGCTCTCCGCTCCACTATGTGCGTAGCCGTAGAAGTGTTTAGGGCAGGGAAGTGAGCAGCGCGAGTGGCAGCCTGTAAACGGGGCTTGCCGTAGAAATATTTAGGGCAGGGAAGTGAGCAGGGAAGTGGGCAGCGCGAGTGGCAGCGGCAGTGGCAGCCTGTAAACGCCGCATTTACAAATTTTCTCCTAGCCTGGAGAGGAGAGAAGCAGCTCTTGAGCTATATACACACACGCGCGCGCGCGTGTGTGTATGTGTTTGTAAAGGTTTCGTTGGGGACACAATATGTTAGGTTAAATCGATGCAGAATGGCATTATATATGAATCGCTAACTGCAAAAAGGGGACATATCCATATTTAGAAAAGTGTGACATATCTCCTTTCTGCAGTTAGCGATTCATATGTACATATTATTTATGCACACTTCGATGAGTTACATCGAAACACGGCTGGCCAGGAGAAGGTGAACCAAAACAGTCGGTACAATATGTCGGCACTCTTTTAGAGTGCAATTATTTGCTCTCATTCTCCCTAGCTGTTTTGAATTTTTTTCGTGACATACTTTGTAAAATCGCTTTATATTTGGCACACTTTCCGGTTTGTTTCATTCGTGATGACGTTTTGTCTGTACGTAATAATAATTGCTTGATGAAATATAGAATGCACTGAATAAGACTAACAAGGGGACCCCGGTAGGTGTCAAATCGATCTTGGCTTGAGAATTTTTTTGGTGAAAGTATATCGAAGGGGTCCCTTGTAAGAAATCAGAGTATCTCTTTACCAACTGAAGCGCAATATTTTGAAACAATTGATAATCGCAAAAACGATCACCAGTGCCTTAGGCGTCACTGGTGACCCCCACCACGAACAATACATTAACCGTTCTGAGGTCGCGTGATGAGCGTGGCCCCGCACTTTTTTTTTAAATCGTCATAATTGCTGAACTACCTCGATTTGAACGATCACCGGCTACGTATTCCTTCATTGAAGTTTCGTGAATAGAATGATTATAATATGATGGCTCTGCATTCGTAGGAAAATGGAAAAAAATGTATTAATGAAGCGTGAGGCGGAAAATGCGGGGCCGTCCTCACTGTGCGACCAGATTCGCAATAGAAATTTGGTCTGTGACGTTGCTAGCGACAACGCAATGCAAGTCGTGTCTCGTCACTGATCGCTGTATGACGTGGCAACATCGCGCTCCTTAATAGACATAATATACATAATACACATGATATGCATCGCATAATAAATCATTTAAATGTCATGGTGATCCTTTAATATATATAGGGCATTTTGAATGAAACATATATACATTAATTTGATTCAAGAAACGTTTAGAGTACAGGTAGATAATGAAGTCAATATTAACCTTCCTCATCTTTATTAATGTAAAATTGCAAATCACTTCATAGGTGGCTGTATTGAATCGTTCATTGCCGTTTGCATTTATATTAACGGCGACAATGATTCATATGTGGCTTATCCAATAAATTCGAAAGACAAAGAATAAACTGTGCATGCAATGAAGCAGTATGAGGGGGGGGGGTTCGTTATATATAGTGCTGTCAATTCCGTTTCAAATAAAAACTTATGCGAATCTCTATCTCTAATTGTTAATAATAATAATGTATTTTCACTCATTGAGTTATAAAAGTGAATATAAATTAAAAGCAAAGAAAGAGAGAGATAATAGTTCACTTTCATATTCTCCATAACTGTGTACTAATATAAAGTATAAACTATTCTCTGCAGCAATAGTACCAGTGAAATTCAGCTGTTGAAATTCTATAAATGTGGTATGTAATATAGATAGATATATATATATATAAATATAAATAAATATATATATATATGTATGTATATATATTAGACTGTGCCAAAATTGACTATTTGTTTTTCTTGGCTCCCATGTGAAAAATACATTTTTTATTACGAAAAAAGAATACCTACCAAATCCGGGCCCGCTATCTTGATTTTTCAGTTAGCGCTCGCGTAAATAAGGATTTTGCAACAATGAAACATTTTTGAATAACTTTATGCCTTGAAATTCATGGAATATCATCTATAAAATAAAAAAAAAAGGCATCGATCATCGAGAATTGAATTCCTAACAAAGATAACCTTGGACGAAGTTAAAAAAATGGCCTACTCCTCTTGTAGAGCAAATAAAAAGTGAATTTTTTCTTGATTTACTACAGAAGACCTGCGCGCGCGAACCCGCGCATTAAAAATTTGTTCAGTCAGAATCTTTTTTGAGTTGCTGACTGAACAAATTTGTAATGCGTTCTTAGGAATAGGAATTTTTTTTGTCTGCATCCTCACGCACAATTATTGATCTTGTTATTTCTTTATCGAGGTTCTTCAATGTTTTGTAGTTGATGCAGAGAGTGTCCAAATTTATTCAATACATTTAGCAAATGCTTCGATTAACTTGATACTCAAGGGGGGAGGGGGGGTATAACTAAAAATTGATACATCGTAGGTTCTGGCAACATCCGAAATATTAATCTAGAAGCTTTCGCGAGCTTGAATCAATTGACAGAATGCGAGAGAGATGCCCGAATTTTGCATGCTCAAGTACCTACAGCGCCTGGACTATGAAATAGGTTGCCGAAGTATTTGGTCTTATTACGGTCCCAATGGGAGTAAGGCACTACCGACGGTTTATTTTGGCCGCCCGGTAATTTTCGGGAAGGTACGAGACCGTGAGTGCATTCGCGGCCCACATTTTGCCGAAACGTGTCGATTCACTGATCGCGAGGTATTCATGATTACGGAACTGAAGCGGTACGAAACGGCCTTTTGAGTTCCATCTGTCGTACGACGGAAGATACATGATGTTGAGATGTCGAACACAACGCGATGATGGTTGATAGTACCTACATTGACGAAGGCGCGGTTGACTTCGTCTTATATACCTGAAAGCCGGGTTGTCATTAGTCAATATCATTTATTAATAACGTTGAAAAACTGAATTTAGAATATAGAATAACAGTGGAACACTGAATATAGAATTGAATGCACAAGTCAATGCGACTGAACGCTTATTCTCACGGGCAAGCACTGTTCAACACAATAGAATCAATTTCGTTCATCAACCAAATCAACCAATTTTGCAACCATACTATAATTTTGTTATAAACTTTGCTGGGGGTGTGATTCTTCTTTTAACATGCTTCGCACAAAATATCGAGAAGGCATAATGAAAAAGGAGAAAGAGGAAAGCAGAAAGAGCGCAGGTATACCTACTAGTAGGTAAGAGACAATAGCTCGGGGTCTGTGTTCCGTCGCACCGAGAGCGTACACACATAGGTCGTAAATACCACGGTCTGAAACCTCATACCTGCGCTCTTTCCGACGGAATCATGAGAAGTGATTATCCGAGCTATTGTGTACATGAATTCGGTCTCTTATCTATGAGTATACCTGCGCTCTTTCCTATACTCTAATTTGAAATCGCCTGCAACGTCAAGCGCGCGCGCGCGCGCGAAATTTTCATTTCTTTTTTTGCTGACTGACGGGCGTTGTCCCACAAAATCGATAACTGACCATTTTGTTTATGTTTGATATAACATTTAATACTCTCACAAAAGTTTTGAAGTGTAGTAAACGAATTGCATAGTATTTATTTTGTGTACATACATTGCGCTCCACTGACCAGCTCTGTCCCGACATTCAGCTGACTGACTGTCATAACTTTTATTTATATGCAATATACAAATTGTATATCGATTTTCAGCCTTAGTAAATCGATTTTCTTACCCCGGCAGGAACGACAATTTTGATAGCGTCCCTAAAGGTACGTTTAGACCGGGATACAAAATGTTGGCAACATGTTGGCAACACGTTTATGGCTGTTGGCAACATCGCTGTTGGCAACATCAACATCGCTGTTGGCAACATCAACATTGAGTGTTGCCAACACGATGTCGCTGTTGGCAACATACTGTTGGATACATCGACTTGTATCTGGATACATGCGATCAGAACCAGTTGAGCGTTCAAACGAAACGGAGTCTTGATGTTAAAAAATGGAACCGTCTATTGCTGCTGGTGTTAGTCATGCTTTCATCATAATAGCCTCCCAGAAGCGAAAAAGAAGGTGGAGGCAGCGACAGTTTTTACAAAACGGGACAAGCTATGGTGACAATTTAATGGCGGAGTTACTTGTCATTAAGTGTTCCCTAATTGGCCATCAACTACATCAGTCATGTATTGAATTCATTTCTCCCCTTTACAAAGCTGATTTAATATATTCAAAGTATAGCGGTATCTATTACAATGGGTATTTTTTTGTGGTAAGGGGTTCATTACGACTCGTCCGGCAATTAACCCTTCAGGTAGCCTAGATTCGCCGAAATATACTCCCGGCGAGGCGGGCGATATGGGACAGGTCAGAATGAGTCATTTTCTGCAGTGCCCGCGGTAATAGATACCGCTATATTTCGAAGCTCCTTTGACGCGGCTCAAATTTACCGACAGAAGCCTAAACGTGGCTTGATATTCGCACGTGCCACTTGGCAGCCGTATGCCCGAAATCACGCATCGGGAGAGTGCCTCTGCCGAGAGAAATAATTACGTGCCTTTCTTTTCAATCTAGAAAGAACATACACATGTAGTGAGAGAGAGTACTGCTTTGTAAAATGAGAAATACGATACGCCGTCCGATCTACCATGTGAACACTGTGCGGCCCGTATAATGTGGCATTCAATGAAAAATTTATGCAAGAAATATATGTTATTTATGATCGATACTATTAAAAGGTTTCAATCGACCTTCTGAAATTCTGTCCCTCGTGCGACGGAACATTATCGTATGTAGGTAGGTAGGTAGGTAGGTATAGGTAGGTAGGTAGCTAGGTAGGTAGGTAGGTAGGTAGATTCTAGTCCAGAGAGAGCGATGTTTCCGATGTTTCCCATTTCAAATGGGAAACTCGGATACAAGCAACAGGCAACAGCTTTCTTTGATGTCATGCCGTCCGCAGTTTACGAGTAGCAATTAAATTGTCGCTAGTCGACGGGATACTCGTGTTGCCAACATGTTGCCAACATTTTGTATCCCGGTTTGTACCTACATTCGGATAGTGGCTGTTGCCGAGTATCCGTCGGCGAGTTGCAAGTCGGCGGGATACATGTTGACAACACCGGATTATCGTGTTGCCAACATTTTTGTATCCCGGTATAGACTTACCTTAAGACACCTGCTCTAAGTTTCGCTTGACTCACCGCAGTATGTTTGTCTACACAACCACTGTAATAAACTATTTAAAAAAGTAGGCTTAGTAAATTCAGAGACTTGTTTTGGCCTGGCTCTCCGTCTATAAGCTGAACAAAGTTGCTCCAAAGCACAAGTACGTTATATTAATCACTTCTCCTAAACGAATTTATCTTACTCTTGGAATATTATTTTTTAAAAACGATATTCCAAGATGCTCCGGAATATTTTTTCACTTTCCAGGAATATTCCTAGAATTTATCAAAGTCCGAGGTGAAAAATGTTCCTGTAATATTCTTCAAGAATATTCCTGGAATATTTTCAGCCTGTTCTTAGAACATGTTTAGAATGTTTTCAGTTTTACACCAGAAATGTTTGAGAATATCTCTGGAATATTCTTGAAACATTTATTGGAATACTCTAGGAAAGTTCCCGAAACATTTCAATACCCGATTTAATGAAATCCACATGATAATAAAAAAGTAAAAACTTCAAAGTTTGAAATTGAAAAACGAGTTTGGAGAATCAATTTTTCATTGAACAACATAGCGTACGTGTGTGTTACGTCTATTATTCAATGCTTCGATTTCTCGAATTGACAGCTATCGGGAAATCAGACGTTTGACACTTTTCGCTCTCACGCTGCACACACAGCGTACTCTTCTCAATCCAACTCTAACTATCAATTTCTTGACCGTCGGTAAAGTATCGGCACTGTAGGTAATATGTACTGTAGGTAAGCTTGCTTCGTTTCGACCCCCGACAGCAAAGCGTGGATTTACACGCTAGCCGCACGCAGTGCTGCCACGTAGTGGCACCACTATGGTCTCACCGTGGCGTGATCGCGTGGCGTACACAAACTAAAAGCACCGTGGCTACACAGTGAACACACTGAGTGGTTCACAGCGTAAAGACACAGTAGTTACACTCAGTGCAGTCAAGGTGCCTTTTTGACGTGCACACTTCGTAAATTTACCGACCATGAATGTCGGTAACTTCATTGTCTTCACAAAATTTTTAACACGTCGTTTGCTGCCGCCGGCTCCGATCGGAGCCAGTCGACACTTCGCGCCTGTGCCGCCGGCTCCGATCGGAGACACATTGACGTGCACATTACATATAATTATTCAGTCTGTTACCGGCACTGAGCGCGATGCAATCAATCTAAAAGTGGCAGCGAATGTGTTAAATTAGAAAATAACAAAATTGATATAATAATAGGTTTGTTCCCAGAAAGCAATTTGTGACTAGTTACAAATTTTGATCTGCGGATGTGTGCGGTTGTAAATTTACAATTAATTGATTTCACACCCCGATAGAAGAATTTTTAAATTAGAAAATAACAAAATTGATATTATAATAATGTTTCAAACAGTGCAAATTGTACTGAATTATTTCATAAATAATGAATAATTAATTATCATAATCGCTACTGTTTTGAAAAAGAAAGTATCAAATTATTTTTAAAAATTTAATATATATATATATACAAACCGGCCTTTACACAATGCAACACTGAGATATCTCGGCAAAAATATTTAAAATTTAGTTTACGTTTGACATAGCTCGAAATCGGCTTTCGGCTTTATCTCACTAGTTACAGTACTGTTGCTTTCAGGTATCGATATTATATGTATAACTTAGTCGACTTCCACCACAAAGAGTCGATGGCGCAATTGGTAGAATGCGAGAAGCGTTCCCAGTCTTCTAAAGATCGCAGGTTCGAGTCCTGGCCGGGTCGGGTTTGAAAAAAAAAAACCGACACTCTCTCTCTCTCTCTCTAGTAGGCGGATAAGGCAGGCGGGAAATCCTACTTTATCGCCCCCTTTTTGCAAAATTCTACTTTTACCATCGTACTTACACTGCGTGACTGCAGTGTGGCTTCACGGTGCACAGACAGATAGACACCCCAGTGCATGCACTCGAATGCACCGCGTGAAAGCAGGGTGCAGTCGTGTGGTGCCACTTTGCTATCGGGGCTGACAATTTGAGGTTAGAATCGGATATATCTTCCCCGATAGCCAAGCGTGACTTTCACCCGAGCGTCACGCGGTGGCAGCACGCCGTGTTGGCACGGGAGCTTCACTGTGCCGCCACCGCGTGATTGTCACCGAGTGACGTTACTCATACGTTACTGGGATGCCACGGAGTGATTGTCACTGGGTGATGTAACTGTGACGCCACTGTGACTTAATCTTTTAAAAAATCCAAATTGTTCAATAAAAATTAAAAATTATATATTAGGTGTTGGAATTAATTCGTAGCGTTCTTTAATGAAAAAATATGATCATGCCCAAACTTTTAAGACGTTTTCCTACTGGTGATAAGTCAACTCCCAACTTGGTTGGTACATAACCTTTTTTCAAATCATAAATAACAACATTTTATAATAATTTATTGAATATATCAAAATTTGTGCCTTATAAAGTGTTCTTGCGGGGAGTTTTGCTTCATTATTTTAATATGAACAAAAGTGCAGCTACGTATTTAGTGGAAGTGTACATGCTCTAGCTGCGAGCAAACGCGTCGGAAGTGGTTTGCACGTTTTAAAGCTGGTGATTTCGACTTGGATGACAAGGAGCCGAATAAATTTGAAGATAATGATGTCATGTCACACTTATGTATAAAGAATTCTTACAATTAAATTGTGATGTTTACGATATTACATTACTGTCGGTAACAACGAAATACTGTACTACCTGCGTGCCATTTAGTGTTAAGATCGACACTACAAATTAATTCCAACACCTAATAATACAAAAATTCCATCGTGAACTTAACCCATTAAAGCCCAAATTAATTTCTGGTGGATTTTCTTTACGAAAATTGCATGATTTGTTACTCAGAGGTTATGAGATAAAAATTCCAAATGGCCGTCCTCTACATAAGACGCTGGGCGCTAATGGGTTAACTTTAACATGATTCTTGACGAATATTCTACTATAAATAGTGAATGAATAATTATCATAATCGCTACTGTTTTGAAAAAGAACATATCAAATTATTTTAAAAAATTTAACGAGAACCTTCGAGAGCAGTCACTGTCATGTCCGGTTTCTATATATGACTGGAATCGACCAACATCTCTCGAAGAGTCGGTGGCGTAATGCGAAAACGTTTCCCAGTCTCGAGGCATCTGGCATAGGATATCCCAATGATCGCAGGTTCAAATCCCGGTGGGGCACGGAAAAAAAAAGAAAGAAGCGACACCTCTAGGCGGGTAAAGTCACTGTGTGCGTTCCATTTTTGCAAATCTTCATACCGACAATTATTTTGAAAGCGCACCGCGTGACTGCACAGTGCTGTTGTAGTGACGATCGCTGTGCAGTCACAGTAACCTCACTCGCCGTTGCCACTCCGTGTCGCCACTGTGACGTCCGTGGGGGCACGCACGATAAGGTCACTGTGATGTTTCCTAACTCCACCGCGTGACGGCACAGTGCGCTCGTAGTGACGAAACTTGGCTATTGGGGCCCCTAGCTCCGATAGCCAAGTTTCGTCACTACGAGCGCACTGTGCCTCACGCGGTGGAGTTAGGAAACATCACAGTGACCTTATCGTGCGTGCCCCCACGGACGTCACAGTGGCGACACGGAGTGGCAACGGCGAGTGAGGTTACTGTGACTGCACAGCGATCGTCACTATAACAGCACTGTACAGTCACGCGGTGCGTTTTCAAAATAATTGTCGGTATGTAGATTTGCAAAAAGGGAACGCACACAATGACTTTACCCGCCTAGAGGTGTCGCTTCTTTTTTTTTTTCTTTCCGTGCCCCACCGGGATTTGAACCTGCGATCTTTGGGATATCCTATGCCAGATGCCTCGAGACTGGGAAACGTTTTCGCATTACGCCACCGACTCTTCGAGAGATGTTGGTCGACTCCAGTCATATATAGAAACCGGACATGACAGTGACTGCTCTCGAAGGTTCTCGTTAAATGTTCTAAAATAATTTGATATGTTCTTTTTCAAAACAGTAGCGATTATGATAATTATCCATTCACTATTTATAGTAGAATATTCGTCAAGAATCATGTTAAAGTTAACCATTAGCGCCAAGCGTCTTATGTATAGGACGGCCATTTGGAATTTTTTTCTCATAACCTCTGAGTAACAAATCATACAATTTTCGTAAAAAAAAATCCACCAGAAATTAATTTGGGCTTTAATGGGTTAAGTTCACGATGGAATTTTTGTATTATTAGGTGTTGGAATTAATTTGTAGCGTCGATCTTAACAATAAATGGCACGCAGGTAGTACAGTATTTCGTTGTTACCGACAGTAATGTAATATCGTAAACATCACAATTTAATTGTAAGAATTCTTTATACATAAGTGTTTGACATGAGTCTTGATGGACTAATGCCTCCAAATCATTATCTTCAAATTTATTCGGCTCCTTGTCATCCAAGTCGAAATCACCAGCTTTAAAACGTGCAAACCACTTCCGACGCGTTTGCTCGCAGCTAGAGCATGTACACTTCCACTAAATACGTAGCTGCACTTTTGTTCATATTAAAATAATGAAGCAAAACTCCCCGCAAGAACACTTTATTCGGCACAAATTTTGATATATTCAATAAATTATTATAAAATGTTGTTATTTATGATTTGAAAAAAGGTTATGTACTAACCAAGTTGGGAGTTGACTTATCACCAGTAGGAAAACGTCTTAAAAGTTTGGGCATGATCATATTTTTTCATAAAAAAACGCTACGAATTAATTCCAACACCTAATATATAATTTTTAATTTTTATTGAACAATTTGGATTTTTTAAAAGATTAAGTCACAGTGGCGTCACAGTTACATCACCCAGTAACAATCACTCCGTGGCATCCCAGTAACGTATGAGTAACGTCACTCGGTGACAATCACGCGGTGGCGGCACAGTGCAGCTCCCGTGCCAACACGGCGTGCTGCCACCGCGTGACGTTCGGGTGAAAGTCACGCTTGGCTATCGGGGAAGATATGTATATCCGATTCTAACCTCAAATCGTCAGCCCCGATAGCAAAGTGGCACCATACGACTGCACCCTGCTTTCACGCGGTGCATTCGAGTGCATGCACTGGGGTGTCCATCTGTCTGTGCACCGTGAAGCCACACTGCAGTCACGCAGTGTAAGTACGATGGTAAAAGTAGAATTTTGCAAAAAGGGGGCGATAAAGTAGGATTCCCCGCCTGCCTTATCCGCCTACTAGAGAGAGAGAGAGAGAGAGAGAGAGAGTGTCGGTTTTTTTTTCTCAAACCCGACTCGGCCAGGACTCGAACCTGCGATCTTTAGAAGACTGGGAACGCTTCTCGCATTCTACCAATTGCGCCATCGACTCTTTGTGGTGGAAGTCGACTAAGTTATACATATAATATCGATACCTGAAAGCAACAGTACTGTAACTAGTGAGATAAAGCCGAAAGCCGATTTCGAGCTATGTCAAACGTAAACTAAATTTTAAATATTTTTGCCGAGATATCTCAGTGTGGCATTGTGTAAAGGCCGGTTTATATATATATATATATATATTAAATTTTTAAAAATAATTTGATACTTTCTTTTTCAAAACAGTAGCGATTATGATAATTAATTATTCATTATTTATGAAATAATTCAGTACAATTTGCACTGTTTGAAACATTATTATAATATCAATTTTGTTATTTTCTAATTTAAAAATTCTTCTATCGGGGTGTGAAATCAATTAATTGTAAATTTACAACCGCACACATCCGCAGATCAAAATTTGTAACTAGTCACAAATTGCTTTCTGGGAACAAACCTATTATTATATCAATTTTGTTATTTTCTAATTTAACACATTCGCTGCCACTTTTAGATTGATTGCATCGCGCTCAGTGCCGGTAACAGACTGAATAATTATATGTAATGTGCACGTCAATGTGTCTCCGATCGGAGCCGGCGGCACAGGCGCGAAGTGTCGACTGGCTCCGATCGGAGCCGGCAGCAGCAAACGACGTGTTAAAAATTTTGTGAAGACAATGAAGTTACCGACATTCATGGTCGGTAAATTTACGAAGTGTGCACGTCAAAAAGGCACCTTAACTGCACTGAGTGTAACTACTGTGTCTTTACGCTGTGAACCACTCAGTGTGTTCACTGTGTAGCCACGGTGCTTTTAGTTTGTGTACGCCACGCGATCACGCCACGGTGAGACCATAGTGGTGCCACTACGTGGCAGCACTGCGTGCGGCTAGCGTGTAAATCCACGCTTTGCTGTCGGGGGTCGAAACGAAGCAAGCTTACCTACAGTACATATTACCTACAGTGCCGATACTTTACCGACGGTCAAGAAATTGATAGAGTTGGATTGAGAAGAGTACGCTGTGTGTGCAGCGTGAGAGCGAAAAGTGTCAAACGTCTGATTTCCCGATAGCTGTCAATTCGAGAAATCGAAGCATTGAATAATAGACGTAACACACACGTACGCTATGTTGTTCAATGAAAAATTGATTCTCCAAACTCGTTTTTCAATTCCAAACTTTGAAGTTTTTACTTTTTTATTATCATGTGGATTTCATTAAAAACGGGTATTGAAATGTTTCGGGAACTTTCCTAGAGTATTCTAATAAATGTTTCAAGAATATTCCAGAGATATTCTCAAATATTTCTGGTGTAAAACTGGAAACATTCTAAACATGTTCTAAGAACACGCTGAAAATATTCCAGGAATATTCTTGAAGAATATTACAGGAACATTTTTCACCTCGGACTTTGATAAATTCTAGGAATATTCCTGGAAAGTGAAAAAATATTCCGGAGCATCTTGGCATATCGTTTTTAAAAAATAATATTCCAAGAGTAAGATAAATTCGTTTAGGAGAAGTGATTAATATTACGTACTTGTGCTTTGGAGCAACTTTGTTCAGCTTATAGACGGAGAGCCAGGCCAAAACAAGTCTCTGAATTTACTAAGCCTACTTTTTTAAATAGTTTATTACAGTGGTTGTGTAGACAAACATACTGCGGTGAATCAAGCGAAACTTAGAGCAGGTGTCTCAGGGACGCTATCAAAATTGTCGTTCCTGCCGGGGTAAGAAAATCGATTTACTAAGGCTGAAAATCGATATACAATTTGTATATTGCATATAAATAAAAGTTATGACAGTCAGTCAGCTGAATGTCGGGACAGAGCTGGTCAGTGGAGCGCAATGTATGTACACAAAATAAATACTGTGCAATTCGTTTACTACACTTCAAACCTTTGTGAGGGTATTAAATGTTATATCAAACATAAACAAAATGGTCAGTCATCGATTTTGTGGGACAACGCCCGTCAGTCAGCAAAAAAAGAAATGAAAATTTCGCGCGTGCGCGCGCTTGACGTTGCAGGCGATTTCAAATTAGAGTATAGAAAGAGCGCAGGTATACTCATAGATAAGAGACCGAATTCATATACACAATAGCTCGGATAATCACCTCTCATGATTCCGTCGGAAAGAGCGCAGGTATGAGGTTTCAGACCGTGGTATTTACGACCTATGTGTGTACGCTCGGTGCGACGGAACAGACCCCGAGCTATTGTCTCTTACCTACTAGTAGGTATACCTGCGCTCTTTCTGCTTTCCTCTTTCTCCTTTTTCATTACGCCTTCTCGATATTTTGTGCGAAGCATGTTAAAAGAAGAATCACACCCCCAGCGAAGTTTATAACAAAATTATAGTATGGTTGCAAAATCGGTTGATTTGGTTGATGAACGAAATTGATTCTATTGTGTTGAACAGTGCTTGCCCGTGAGAATAAGCGTTCAGTCGCATTGACTTGTGCATTCAATTCTATATTCAATGTTCCACTGTTATTCTATATTCTAAATTCAGTTTTTCAACGTTATTAATAAATGATATTGACTAATGACAACCCGGCTTTCAGGTATATAAGACGAAGTCAACCGCGCCTTCGTCAATGTAGGTACTATCAACCATCATCGCGTTGTGTTCCACATCTCAACATCATGTATCTTCCGTCGTACGACAGATGGAACTCAAAAGGCCGTTTCGTACCGCTTCAGTTCCGTAATCATGAATACCTCGCGATCAGTGAATCGACACGTTTCGGCAAAATGTGGGCCGCGAATGCACTCACGGTCTCGTACCTTCCCGAAAATTACCGGGCGGCCGAAATAAACCGTCTTCGGTAGTGCCTTACTCCCATTGGGACCGTAATAAGACCAAATACTTCGGCAACCTATTTCATAGTCCAGGCGCTGTAGGTACTTGAGCATGCAAAATTCGGGCATCTCTCTCGCATTCTGTCAATTGATTCAAGCTCACGAAAGCTTGTAAATTAATATTTCGGATGTTGCCAGAACCTACGATGTATCAATTTTTAGTTACACCCCCCCCCCCCCCCCCTTGAGTATCAAGTTAATCGAAGCATTTGCTAAATGTATTGAATAAATTTGGACATTCTCTCTGCATCAACTACAAAACATTGAAGAACCTCGATAAAGAAATAACAAGATCAATAATTGTGCGTGAGGATGCAGACAAAAAAAATTCCTATTCCTAAGAGCGCATTACAAATTTGTTCAGTCAGCAACTCAAAAAAGATTCTGACTGAACAAATTTTTAATGCGCGGGTTCGCGCGCGCAGGTCTTCTATAGTAAATCAAGAAAAAATTCACTTCTTATTTGCTCTACAAGAGGAGTAGGCGATTTTTTTAACTTCGTCCAAGGTTATCTTTGTTAGGAATTCAATTCTCGATGATCGATGCCTTTTTTTTTTTATTTTATAGATCATATTCCATGAATTTCAAGGCATAAAGTTATTCAAAAATGTTTCATTGTTGCAAAATCCTTATTTACGCGAGCGCTAACTGCAAAATCAAGATAGCGGGCCCGGATTTGGTAGGAATTCTTTTTTCGTAATAAAAAATGTATTTTTCACATGGGAGCCAAGAAAAACAAATAGTCAATTTTGGCACAGTCTAATATATATACATACATATATATATATATATTTATTTATATTTATATATATATATATATCTATCTATATTACATACCACATTTATAGAATTTCAACAGCTGAATTTCACTGGTACTATTGCTGCAGAGAATAGTTTATACTTTATATTAGTACACAGTTATGGAGAATATGAAAGTGAACTATTATCTCTCTCTTTCTTTGCTTTTAATTTATATTCACTTTTATAACTCAATGAGTGAAAATACATTATTATTATTAACAATTAGAGATAGAGATTCGCATAAGTTTTTATTTGAAACGGAATTGACAGCACTATATATAACGACCCCCCCCCCCCCATACTGCTTCATTGCATGCACAGTTTATTCTTTGTCTTTCGAATTTATTGGATAAGCCACATATGAATCATTGTCGCCGTTAATATAAATGCAAACGGCAATGAACGATTCAATACAGCCACCTATGAAGTGATTTGCAATTTTACATTAATAAAGATGAGGAAGGTTAATATTGACTTCATTATCTACCTGTACTCTAAACATTTCTTGAATCAAATTAATGTATATATGTTTCATTCAAAATGCCCTATATATATTAAAGGATCACCATGACGTTTAAATGATTTATTATGCGATGCATATCATGTGTATTATGTATATTATGTCTATTAAGGAGCACGATGTTGCCACGTCATACAGCGATCAGTGACGAGACACGACTTGCATTGCGTTGTCGCTAGCAACGTCACAGACCAAATTTCTATTGCGAATCTGGTCGCACAGTGAGGACGGCCCCCGCATTTTCCGCCTCACGCTTCATTAATACATTTTTTCCATTTTCCTAACGAATGCAGAGCCATCATATTATAATCATTCTATTCACGAAACTTCAATGAAGGAATACGTAGCCGGTGATCGTTCAAATCGAGGTAGTTCAGCAATTATGACGATTTAAAAAAAAAGTGCGGGGCCACGCTCATCACGCGACCTCAGAACGGTTAATGTATTGTTCGTGGTGGGGGTCACCAGTGACGCCTAAGGCACTGGTGACCGTTTTTGCGATTATCAATTGTTTCAAAATATTGCGCTTCAGTTGGTAAAGAGATACTCTGATTTCTTACAAGGGACCCCTTCGATATACTTTCACCAAAAAAAATTCTCAAGCCAAGATCGATTTGACACCTACCGGGGTCCCCTTGTTAGTCTTATTCAGTGCATTCTATATTTCATCAAGCAATTATTATTACGTACAGACAAAACGTCATCACGAATGAAACAAACCGGAAAGTGTGCCAAATATAAAGCGATTTTACAAAGTATGTCACGAAAAAAATTCAAAGCAGCTAGGGAGAATGAGAGCAAATAATTGCACTCTAAAAGAGTGCCGACATATTGTACCGACTGTTTTGGTTCACCTTCTCCTGGCCAGCCGTGTTTCGATGTAACTCATCGAAGTGTGCATAAATAATATGTACATATGAATCGCTAACTGCAGAAAGGAGACATGTCACACTTTTCTAAATATGGATATGTCCCCTTTTTGCAGTTAGCGATTCATATATAATGCCATTCTGCATCGATTTAACCTAACATATTGTGTCCCCAACGAAACCTTTACAAACACACACACACACACGCGCGCGCGCGCGCGTGTGTGTATATAGCTCAAGAGCTGCTTCTCTCCTCTCCAGGCTAGGAGAAAAAAGTTGTAAGACAGTGCGAAATTGAAAACGTGAGAAAAACTCCGAGGAGGCACGCAGAGTCGTCGACGTCCCGTGGTACGGTCTACGGATAGAAGGGTAGGTAGGTAGGTAGGTAGGTAGGTAGGTAGGTATTGACAGTTGAGTTTTCGTTTCCGCGCCTAGATTACCTGTGACGTCAGTGCGGTATCTAACAGAGGTTCCCAATGTAGGTAACAGATGCGTTCCGACTGCTACTTCGGTAGTTCTCTATAATTAACTCGCTTCAAACACCTCACCCGGCTAACCTTAAAAAATTTGTCTGAGGCAATGGAGCATTCAAAAGAACGAAAGTATGTTAAGAAGTGTTTCGTTCCGAATTGTTCGAACAACACGAAAAATGCTCGTGACAAATTCTTTACTTGTGCCTACCAAGATGTGCAAATACTGCAAAGAAATG
Source organism: Xiphydria camelus (assembly GCA_963678675.1). Lineage (NCBI taxonomy): Eukaryota > Metazoa > Arthropoda > Insecta > Hymenoptera > Xiphydriidae > Xiphydria > Xiphydria camelus. The sequence continues at coordinate 12,321,268 of OY783194.1, forward strand.
GACAGAGGCTATAGGTTTTTCAGAAAAAATGAACTCGAAAACTATATGTCCATATTTATCTTTGGCAAATTACCTGAATTTGCTTTCACGAAACCAACTTCCATTATTTTGACAAGCACAATAACAATTTCATATATTCCGCTACAAGAAAACCATACGAGCTACGTGCGCATGCGCCCCGTGACGTCAATGCGGTACAGTTTTAAATAGTAACCATCATTTTCAATGTGAAAATTCGTGTGCTTCCACACTATAATTGCACCTTTTCTCTTCGTAATACAATATTACAGTTCTAAGGAATCTGAAAATATGTTATAAAATATGTTATATATAATATGTTTTCATCCTGGGTATTTATTTTTGGAATAATCTAGCACACGTCTTGGTTGTCTTGGCCTATGGTTTCACGGTTCTAATAAAAAGAAACATTTTCTCGGATGTCATTTAGCTGCTCAATCTCTTGGTGAAAACATTTGTCGTATTTTGCCAGAATTACACGCTATAAGTGGTTGCGATACAACGAGTAGATTAGGTGCAAAAAAAAGTTGTTTGAATGCTGCATCATTAGATTTTGTACAAAAAGCTCTAGCATATTTGAAAAAGCTATATCTAAGTATTGATCAATTAAAAGAATTAGAAACACTTTGCACCTATCTTTTTTCAGAAACATATTTATGGATAAACGCCGAACAAACTCAACTTCAGCCTATTGATTATAATTCATTTGACTATGAAGAGAGAGAGGGTAACCTGTACCCACGACAAATGACAAAGCGACCATTGCCACAGTCTTTACTTTAACTCTGTAAATGCGCATCGGATTGTCGAACGATGGCTTTTAAGTGTAAAAAAAAATCAATTAACGTGTATTTCATTGTGCAAATGCATAAATAATAATTGTAAAAATATATATAATTAATTATGTGTATTTCTCTTTATATATCCTTCAATTTTTTTTCTGTAAAATATTTTTTTACAAACAATATATATGGCTTGTAAAATATTTTTTTACAAACAATATATATGGTTTTTTTTAATAATAATTTGTTTCAATTTCATTCATAACACCCCTATTTCTGCTTTTAATTATAACAAATAATAATAAATCTTTTTTTTTTTAACTAATTTATTTTATTCGGTAGTATAACTAGTTATTCTTGTGAATATTTAAAAGGCCTGATTATTACCGAATAAAAGAAATCAGTTAAATTTAAACTACAGGCAACAGAAGTATCATCATTTCTATTCCGTCGCACGGTAGACGGAACTGGGAAGGCCGTTTCGTACAGGTAAGTCTATACCGGGATACAAATATGTTGGCAACACGATAATCCGGTGTTGTCAACATGTATCCCGCCGACTTGCAACTCGCCGACGGATACTCGGCAACAGCCACTATCCGAATGTAGGTACAAACCGGGATACAAAATGTTGGCAAAATGTTGGCAACACGAGTATCCCGTCGACTAGCGACAATTTAATTGCTACTCGTAAACTGCGGGCGGCATGACATCAAAGAAAGCTGTTGCCTGTTGCTTGTATCCGAGTTTCCCATTTGAAATGGGAAACATCGGAAACATCGCCCTCTCTGGACTAGAATCTACCTACCTACCTACCTACCTACCTTTTTTTTTTTTTTTTTTTTTTTTAAGGAGGACAAAATGCTTTTTACGCACACCCGGGCCGGCTGAGCCCAGGTAGTCTGGGACTCGAGAACCCCCGCCGCAGTGTTTTGCCTGCGGTGCAATGCGGGGGACCCCCTACCCACTAAAACCCCCATCCTGCCTCTCCCATATCAGGGGGAGCTCACGGTACTATTCACCACTTAGGCTAAATACTTCATGACCTCCCCCCTGGGTTGGGCTATTCACCCTCTCTCTCCAAGCCACTATCTCCCGGTCTTCAGGTGCATTTCGATGAATAGGTAAATAAATAAATAAATATGTAAATAGATCGACACTTAGTATAAATGATGTGTAAATAGATCGACAAATAAATAAGTAATTGAATAAATAAGTATATAAATTAATAATAGTTTGACTAGTTTGACTAGAAGTTCTGCACCTGGTCTACAGTCTTGTACTGCCACTCTCTCCACCCCTTTGGTACCTGGGCACGACCCTATCGTCGCGCCCCGGGGTGTCCTATGGCCCTATTTAACGGGCAATGGGGGGGCAAGGAAAGCCGAAGGCTCGCCAGGCCCCCCTCCTCCTCTCCTCTCTCTCCCTTTTCCATGGTGGGAGGGGCCGCGGGAATGGGGCCTACCGCCATCCACCACGCCCCGCAGCCTCCCTCTCCCTTTCCGTCACCTCTTTCCTGGTCAGGACCCTGGTGGCGAACAGCGCCACCGCATTCCAGACCTCATCTCTCCTGAGCATGAGAGACATGAGCGCCTCCCACGTCAGGTCTTGTCCAGCCTCCCTCATGAGGTCAGCCCTTTCCCCATCCCAGGCGGGGCACTCCCTCATGGTGTGCTCCGTTGTGTCCATCTCCTCATTGCAGTGATGGCACCCCGGGGTCTCCTCTTTCCTGATCTTGTGCAGGAATTCCCCAAAGCACCCATGCCCGCTCAGCAGCTGGGTCATGTGGTAGCTCAGTTGGCCCCTCTTCCGGCTCATCCATTCATCGAATACGGGTAGTACGGCACTCCTGACCCTCTGTCCCGGAAGTCCATCCGCCCGCAACGAGATTCTCCACTGTTCCATGGCCATCCTTTTGGAACTCATTCAGACCTCGCGCAGGTTGTCCGGATTGTCCTCTCCCCGCTCCCGGAGGAACTTGACGCGCTCGTATGTGCGCCGGAACTTCTCGGCCAAAACGTGTACCGGGATGATCCTCGCCAACACGAGCGCAGCCTCCAACGAGATCGTCCTGTATCCGCGAATTGTGCGGATGGCCATTCTTCTCTGTATCGCCAGCAAGGGCCCTCGGTAGCTTTTGAGGGCCAGACGGTGACTCCAAACCGGGGCTCCGTAGAGCATCACCGCGTTGACCATCGCCGCATATAGCCGGCGCTTGGCTTCTCCCGGCCCCTTCATATTGGGCAGTATCCGCCATAGCGCGCGGACCACCGCCGCGGTCTTTTCCTCCGTCGCCGCGAAGTGGTTCCGGAAGGAAAGCGCATAGTCAAACACAACTCCCAGGTATTTGATAATCGGTCGAACCTCCACCGCCTCCCCCCCCCACCAGAACCACCCCCCCCCCCTCAATCAGGTTCTTTCTACCGAAGGCCATCGCTGACGTCTTGCTGGCAGACACCTCCAACCCGAGCTCTCGTATCCTGAACACCACCGCCCCCACCTGCTCCGTTGCCAGTGCTGTGGCGCGCCTGATGCTCCTTCCCTTGCAGAGGACCACCGTGTCATCCGCGTATGCAATGACATCGCAGCCCGGTCTCACCCCCACTCCTAGGACATAGTCGAAGGCTACGTTCCAGAGCAGGGGGCCCAGGACCGACCCCTGCGGTACCCCCGCACCTACCTACCTACCTACCTACCTACCTACCTACCTACCTACCTACCTACCTACCTACCTACCTACCTACCTACCTACCTACCTACCTACCTACCTACCTACCTACCTACCTACCTACCTACCTACCTACCTACCTACCTACCTACCTACCTACCTACCTACCTACCTACCTACCTACCTACCTACCTACCTACCTACCTACCTACCTACCTACCTACCTACCTACCTACCTACCTACCTACCTACCTACCTACCTACCTACCTACCTACCTACCTACCTACCTACCTACCTACCTACCTACCTACCTACCTACCTACCTACCTACCTACCTACCTACCTACCTACCTACCTACCTACCTACCTACCTACCTACCTACCTACCTACCTACCTACCTACCTACCTACCTACCTACCTACCTACCTACCTACCTACCTACCTACCTACCTACCTACCTACCTACCTACCTACCTACCTACCTACCTACCTACCTACCTACCTACCTACCTACCTACCTACCTACCTACCTACCTACCTACCTACCTACCTACCTACCTACCTACCTACCTACCTACCTACCTACCTACCTACCTACCTACCTACCTACCTACCTACCTACCTACCTACCTACCTACCTACCTACCTACCTACCTACCTACCTACCTACCTACCTACCTACCTACCTACCTACCTACCTACCTACCTACCTACCTACCTACCTACCTACCTACCTACCTACCTACCTACCTACCTACCTACCTACCTACCTACCTACCTACCTACCTACCTACCTACCTACCTACCTACCTACCTACCTACCTACCTACCTACCTACCTACCTACCTACCTACCTACCTACCTACCTACCTACCTACCTACCTACCTACCTACCTACCTACCTACCTACCTACCTACCTACCTACCTACCTACCTACCTACCTACCTACCTACCTACCTACCTACCTACCTACCTACCTACCTACCTACCTACCTACCTACCTACCTACCTACCTACCTACCTACCTACCTACCTACCTACCTACCTACCTACCTACCTACCTACCTACCTACCTACCTACCTACCTACCTACCTACCTACCTACCTACCTACCTACCTACCTACCTACCTACCTACCTACCTACCTACCTACCTACCTACCTACCTACCTACCTACCTACCTACCTACCTACCTACCTACCTACCTACCTACCTACCTACCTACCTACCTACCTACCTACCTACCTACCTACCTACCTACCTACCTACCTACCTACCTACCTACCTACCTACCTACCTACCTACCTACCTACCTACCTACCTACCTACCTACCTACCTACCTACCTACCTACCTACCTACCTACCTACCTACCTACCTACCTACCTACCTACCTACCTACCTACCTACCTACCTACCTACCTACCTACCTACCTACCTACCTACCTACCTACCTACCTACCTACCTACCTACCTACCTACCTACCTACCTACCTACCTACCTACCTACCTACCTACCTACCTACCTACCTACCTACCTACCTACCTACCTACCTACCTACCTACCTACCTACCTACCTACCTACCTACCTACCTACCTACCTACCTACCTACCTACCTACCTACCTACCTACCTACCTACCTACCTACCTACCTACCTACCTACCTACCTACCTACCTACCTACCTACCTACCTACCTACCTACCTACCTACCTACCTACCTACCTACCTACCTACCTACCTACCTACCTACCTACCTACCTACCTACCTACCTACCTACCTACCTACCTACCTACCTACCTACCTACCTACCTACCTACCTACCTACCTACCTACCTACCTACCTACCTACCTACCTACCTACCTACCTACCTACCTACCTACCTACCTACCTACCTACCTACCTACCTACCTACCTACCTACCTACCTACCTACCTACCTACCTACCTACCTACCTACCTACCTACCTACCTACCTACCTACCTACCTACCTACCTACCTACCTACCTACCTACCTACCTACCTACCTACCTACCTACCTACCTACCTACCTACCTACCTACCTACCTACCTACCTACCTACCTACCTACCTACCTACCTACCTACCTACCTACCTACCTACCTACCTACCTACCTACCTACCTACCTACCTACCTACCTACCTACCTACCTACCTACCTACCTACCTACCTACCTACCTACCTACCTACCTACCTACCTACCTACCTACCTACCTACCTACCTACCTACCTACCTACCTACCTACCTACCTACCTACCTACCTACCTACCTACCTACCTACCTACCTACCTACCTACCTACCTACCTACCTACCTACCTACCTACCTACCTACCTACCTACCTACCTACCTACCTACCTACCTACCTACCTACCTACCTACCTACCTACCTACCTACCTACCTACCTACCTACCTACCTACCTACCTACCTACCTACCTACCTACCTACCTACCTACCTACCTACCTACCTACCTACCTACCTACCTACCTACCTACCTACCTACCTACCTACCTACCTACCTACCTACCTACCTACCTACCTACCTACCTACCTACCTACCTACCTACCTACCTACCTACCTACCTACCTACCTACCTACCTACCTACCTACCTACCTACCTACCTACCTACCTACCTACCTACCTACCTACCTACCTACCTACCTACCTACCTACCTACCTACCTACCTACCTACCTACCTACCTACCTACCTACCTACCTACCTACCTACCTACCTACCTACCTACCTACCTACCTACCTACCTACCTACCTACCTACCTACCTACCTACCTACCTACCTACCTACCTACCTACCTACCTACCTACCTACCTACCTACCTACCTACCTACCTACCTACCTACCTACCTACCTACCTACCTACCTACCTACCTACCTACCTACCTACCTACCTACCTACCTACCTACCTACCTACCTACCTACCTACCTACCTACCTACCTACCTACCTACCTACCTACCTACCTACCTACCTACCTACCTACCTACCTACCTACCTACCTACCTACCTACCTACCTACCTACCTACCTACCTACCTACCTACCTACCTACCTACCTACCTACCTACCTACCTACCTACCTACCTACCTACCTACCTACCTACCTACCTACCTACCTACCTACCTACCTACCTACCTACCTACCTACCTACCTACCTACCTACCTACCTACCTACCTACCTACCTACCTACCTACCTACCTACCTACCTACCTACCTACCTACCTACCTACCTACCTACCTACCTACCTACCTACCTACCTACCTACCTACCTACCTACCTACCTACCTACCTACCTACCTACCTACCTACCTACCTACCTACCTACCTACCTACCTACCTACCTACCTACCTACCTACCTACCTACCTACCTACCTACCTACCTACCTACCTACCTACCTACCTACCTACCTACCTACCTACCTACCTACCTACCTACCTACCTACCTACCTACCTACCTACCTACCTACCTACCTACCTACCTACCTACCTACCTACCTACCTACCTACCTACCTACCTACCTACCTACCTACCTACCTACCTACCTACCTACCTACCTACCTACCTACCTACCTACCTACCTACCTACCTACCTACCTACCTACCTACCTACCTACCTACCTACCTACCTACCTACCTACCTACCTACCTACCTACCTACCTACCTACCTACCTACCTACCTACCTACCTACCTACCTACCTACCTACCTACCTACCTACCTACCTACCTACCTACCTACCTACCTACCTACCTACCTACCTACCTACCTACCTACCTACCTACCTACCTACCTACCTACCTACCTACCTACCTACCTACCTACCTACCTACCTACCTACCTACCTACCTACCTACCTACCTACCTACCTACCTACCTACCTACCTACCTACCTACCTACCTACCTACCTACCTACCTACCTACCTACCTACCTACCTACCTACCTACCTACCTACCTACCTACCTACCTACCTACCTACCTACCTACCTACCTACCTACCTACCTACCTACCTACCTACCTACCTACCTACCTACCTACCTACCTACCTACCTACCTACCTACCTACCTACCTACCTACCTACCTACCTACCTACCTACCTACCTACCTACCTACCTACCTACCTACCTACCTACCTACCTACCTACCTACCTACCTACCTACCTACCTACCTACCTACCTACCTACCTACCTACCTACCTACCTACCTACCTACCTACCTACCTACCTACCTACCTACCTACCTACCTACCTACCTACCTACCTACCTACCTACCTACCTACCTACCTACCTACCTACCTACCTACCTACCTACCTACCTACCTACCTACCTACCTACCTACCTACCTACCTACCTACCTACCTACCTACCTACCTACCTACCTACCTACCTACCTACCTACCTACCTACCTACCTACCTACCTACCTACCTACCTACCTACCTACCTACCTACCTACCTACCTACCTACCTACCTACCTACCTACCTACCTACCTACCTACCTACCTACCTACCTACCTACCTACCTACCTACCTACCTACCTACCTACCTACCTACCTACCTACCTACCTACCTACCTACCTACCTACCTACCTACCTACCTACCTACCTACCTACCTACCTACCTACCTACCTACCTACCTACCTACCTACCTACCTACCTACCTACCTACCTACCTACCTACCTACCTACCTACCTACCTACCTACCTACCTACCTACCTACCTACCTACCTACCTACCTACCTACCTACCTACCTACCTACCTACCTACCTACCTACCTACCTACCTACCTACCTACCTACCTACCTACCTACCTACCTACCTACCTACCTACCTACCTACCTACCTACCTACCTACCTACCTACCTACCTACCTACCTACCTACCTACCTACCTACCTACCTACCTACCTACCTACCTACCTACCTACATACGATAATGTTCCGTCGCACGAGGGACAGAATTTCAGAAGGTCGATTGAAACCTTTTAATAGTATCGATCATAAATAACATATATTTCTTGCATAAATTTTTCATTGAATGCCACATTATACGGGCCGCACAGTGTTCACATGGTAGATCGGACGGCGTATCGTATTTCTCATTTTACAAAGCAGTACTCTCTCTCACTACATGTGTATGTTCTTTCTAGATTGAAAAGAAAGGCACGTAATTATTTCTCTCGGCAGAGGCACTCTCCCGATGCGTAATTTCGCGCATACGGCTGCCAAGTGGCACGTGCGAATATCAAGCCACGTTTAGGCTTCTGTTGGTAAATTTGAGCCGCGTCAAAGGAGCTTCGAAATATAGCGGTATCTATTACCGCGGGCACTGCAGAAAATGACTCATTCTGACCTGTCCCATATCGCCCGCCTCGCCGGGGGTATGTTTCGGCGAATCTAGGCTACCTGAAGGGTTAATTACCGGACGAGTCGTAATGAACCCCTTACCACAAAAAAATACCCGTTGTAATAGATACCGCTATACTTTGAATATTAAATCAGCTTTGTAAAGGGGAGAAATGAATTCAGTACATGACTGATGCAGTTGATGGCCAATTAGGGAACACTTAATGACAAGTAACTCCGCCATTAAGGGGGTATTACTGTCTAGACGCTTGTTTTTAATGTAATTTTTAGGAATTAATTTTGCGAAAACTATCAAACCTACAGAGTGCCGGGGTTTTTGACGCATAATAAGACATGTTTCAACTAACAATACAAATTTTAATAAAACATTTTATTAGAATCTGTACGTTATGCGCTGTTATGCAAATCGTGGCGTGAGACGCTCGTCCAATCGGGCGACCATATTGTGGCGGTCCTAATCGTCTGAGAGAGAAGAACAAATTTTTTTTTTAATCTATATGAATGTAGTTATCGTCTGAACTATCTAAGTAGGTACGAAATTTTTTATCGCAATCGCAGCTGTTTGAAGATTAAAGTTTAATTTTCCCGAAAAATTGTCAACTAAAACATGAGAGCAGGGCTAAAATATTCAAGCTATCGGTATTATTCTAATTCAGACCATAGGTGAAGGTTCCCTCGAAATGTGTGCAAAACCAGAAGTCAATCGGTCCAATAGTTTTTGAGAAAAACGTGCGCCCGACTTGAAAAATGTCGTTTCGAGAAAAACGCGTTTAAAGTTGATGACTACCTGCTGCGCCCCAACGCACCGCAGCCTTTAAGCCTCTGTAACTATAGGAGTTCTACGAATTTCAAATTAGTATTTTTGAGACACATTCTCAAACTCCCAAATTATAAGAAAATGCAAGAAAAAAAAGTCGAATTTTTGAAGCGTCTAGACAGTAATACCCCCTTAAATTGTCACCATAGCTTGTCCCGTTTTGTAAAAACTGTCGCTGCCTCCACCTTCTTTTTCGCTTCTGGGAGGCTATTATGATGAAAGCAGGACTAACACCAGCAGCAATAGACGGTTCCATTTTTTAACATCAAGACTCCGTTTCGTTTGAACGCTCAACTGGTTCTGATCGCATGTATCCGGATACAAGTCGATGTATCCAACAGTATGTTGCCAACAGCGACATCGTGTTGGCAACACTCAATGTTGATGTTGCCAACAGCGATGTTGATGTTGCCAACAGCGATGTTGCCAACAGCCATAAACGTGTTGCCAACATGTTGCCAACATTTTGTATCCCGGTCTAAACGTACCTTACCGCTTCAGTTTCGCCATCATAAATATGTACCTCACCGCCAGGCAAATCGGCACGTTTCGGAAAAATGTGGGTCGCGAATGCACCCGCGGTCTCACACCTTCCCGACCACTAACGGACGGTCAGAGCAAACCGTCTTCTTTACAAGACGAGCTTTACAGTGGGCACCGCCGAAGACGGTTTGTTTTGACCGTCCGGTAATTGCCGGGAAGGTGCGAGGCCGCGAGTGCATTTGCGATCCACATTTTTCCGAAACGTGCCGATTTGCCTGGAGGTGAGAACAACTTTATTAGAGAGGTTGGCGAAGTATTTGGCGTTATGACGGTCCCCATTAACCTTTAGAGTCCGGGGGTTTGTCGATAAATCGACCAGCAGTCAGGTCGGGGCCTCCAAATAGAAAACTTATTGATTTCATTTATATATTTCACATCTAAAAAAATTGGTTTTAACTGACATTTCCCTGGACTTAAAAGGTTTTAAGGACCGACGCTTCCATTTTCATATCTTTTGACAATGCAATATACTTTGTATCTTCAAAATTTCATCCATTTCTCCATATTTATTAACATTCCCGAGATGTTTGCTTCAATTCATTAGAACCTTTTAAGTCTAATTGATGAACAAGAAAGTAAAAAATATTCATTTTTCAATTTCTAACGATTCTTTAACCCTTATGTTACTATCCGGGTACCCGGGTACCCACTTTGGACTTTGTATCAATTTCACGTTCGATAGGAGATAGATATTATTTAACCTGTTCAACACATTATAAAAGTTTTTAGTTAGATAAATTAAAATGTATTATTATTTATTTCCCTTGTTTCCCCCTAGCTGCCGGTAGTGGCGAGAACGCGGCCGACTACGCGCGAAGGCAGCACGGCTCCCAGCCTACTTTACTCGCGGCGTGAGAGAAGCTCTCACACTTTTAGTTTCGTGTCAAGAAAAATATTTGTTTTCCGAATTTGACTGAATCTTTTCGTTTTTAATTTACACTGAAAGAAAAAGGAAGAGTTGTTTAAGGATAAAACAACTTCTCGAAGCATTTGGATGATTTTCGTAAAAGTTTCCTCTACTGTGAAAATTTGCGTGAGAGAAATGCTCATAGCGCGAGTGTGCTGACGGGTTAAAGTCTTCGAATTACTCCAATATCTTCATTCCCTCACAGCGCTTAGCGCTGAGGATATTGCATGACATGAAAAAGTCATAGAACCCTTTTTACGTATTTTCACCTACTCTATAACTTTTATTTAAAACATTTTTTCATTTTCTTTAGTCTCTGCGAGATGTTTTAAAACAATAGTGCCCGGGGGTAGTTTTTATTGTTTTTCGCGGCTTCCGAGGGGTTATTAATCATGTGATTCTTGGGTGTACTTTTGAAACACCTTCATGTAACTTCAGTCAAAAATTCAGAGAGAAGACTTAAAATGTTAGGTTCAGAGCGTTTTGTACTGGACTATATTCTCGACGCGTAAGAAATGTTTTTCATGGACGGAATGAAATTCGTTAATGGATGTAAAGTTTCGTCGATCACTTTCGTTAACGATTCAAACATCCCTTCCAAGATAGATCTCGTCACCGAAATGAATTTTGTCACACGAAAAATAATTCCCCATACGAAGCGTTCTCAAGGAAATTCATAACCAATGTTTCGTAATTAATGGTAGGTACATAGATGTCATATTGTGAAAACGTCATTAATTTGCTTCTTAATTCGTGATCTTAAAGAATGAATAACCTTCGTCGATTTTTAAATTATGAAATCATGTAAAAAACGTTGCGCTCAAGACAATTGTTTCAATTAATTTAACAAAAACGAGACATCATAGAGCAGAGTATCCTACATCAATTTTCATGAATATTTGAAAATTCAAACCCACCCTCATTGCATCTGGAGGTTTCCGGAGTGGGAGTCTCGAGTCAAGTTGCCGGAGTGGGAACCAATGGGCAGCGCTCGATCATGGACTTCATAATACATACATTGTACTTATGCGAGCAAACTTCTTCAGTAACAGACGGAAGCGTTGCATACTCCGCCCACTCTCTTGTCCAGCGTCATCCCTTCTCCCCGCCAAGTTACAATGTATATAAGCTACGGTTAAGTTCAGTCTGTACTTGTGCGCAGTGCATCCTACCCACAGGCTAGACGGTTCGTCTTCTGCGCTTTTAGTTCATCCTATTCGCGAGTTAGACGGTTAGACGGTCTTTCGCAATCTTACTCCATCCTGTTCGGAAGTGAAGCTGTTCGTCTCCCGCACGCTCCAAAGACTAAACCGCTATCATCAGGCACGTCCGATTCACCGCGCTAAGTGAGGTACATCTCATCATCAGACGTAAGTGTATTCACGTATAACGATTTGTAAACCACGGTTAATTCAATCGACTCCTGTACTTCGTTAACACGTTAAGTGCCATATGAGACCAAAGCTCACGTCTTAAGGGGTTACACCACTTTGACCCACCCTAAATTTACGGTTTTTCAAGAATTTTTTTTAAGAATTGAAACGTTTTTATCCCAATTCAAGTACAGTAAGGTTTTATGCTACCATGAAACAACAACAAATTTTGTTTGTATTTTTCTTATTTAGGGTAAGTGAATGAACGAACGAATAAGGAACTCAACGTTCTGTAGCAAGTCATAAAAAATTCATTTTTATTGGTAAAATTGTAATTTTTGGATCAGCTTGTAAAATAAGCTTTATTAATTCATTCAAACCAAACACAGTACTTGAAAATATTAAAAAATAATTTTAGCTAAATAAAGTATGAAAAAATTCAAGAAACGCCAGTGAACGGAAAATTAGATCAATGAACGAACAACAAATCACCAGTGAACGGACGTAGTAAGCACTGTCTCAGGGGCCCCTTTTTCTAACTCACTCGCAAGAGAAACGTATACGTTTCTTAGCGAGTAGACCAATCAGGACCCCGACCACAACGGAATACTTGATCCCGATTGGTCTATTAGCTAAGATGCTTATACGCAACTTTGCGAGTGAGTTAGAGAAAGGGGCCCCAGGCCCCATTCTTCCTACCATAGGTACTTTGCCAGTACCTACATTTATCATATAATGTGGATTTAGGAATATTATATTGTTGATCAACTGTGCTCAAGCGTTCACCAGCATTTACAGCTGACATAGGGTAGAGGCACCGGTTTTAGCCACTGAACCAGTTTTAGCCATTTCCGACTTTACTTTGTTTTAAATAAGGCCAATGACATGCAATTTGCCAAATAAAGTTTTCATTTTCCGCCTCATATTGTTACCAACTGAATTCGAAATGCGCACGTCTCTTTTTTCCCACCATAAATATGTAAATGCCGGGTACCTCTGATAAGGTTGTGAATTTGACTGATCCTTAAGAGTTTTGTTAAGAAATTCGCTATTCAAATGTGCCAGCAATTTTCACACAACGCAACTGCCAGGGGGATAATTTTGATTTTATTACATATGTAAGTTCCTACTCTAGCTTATTTTTCATAATTTAGAGGAAATTTTTGTTCTAACCTAATAACATTAAGATGGCTATAAATGGAGCGGCGAAATAGTGGTTTTCCTAGTTTTAGTCACAAAATGTGACGTGCGTCATTTTTATAGGTATAAGTCCCTAGTATAGTTAGCCTTTAGAGAGCGCTTGACGCTCCCGAGCAGCGCGCAGTGGGCACTGGCCTGCCCGCTGGGGATTGGTGCGGCGGATCGTCGAGCACGTCACGTCGCGCCAATCAGGGGGACTGCCGCAAGTTGCCCCCACTCGACCGTTACCGACCAATAGGACCGATAACGGTCCCCTCCGCTAGGTATATAAGGACACGCGCGGAGTGCAAGGTCACTCGAGCGTCGAGGGAGACGCCTGGATACCTCCCTCAGTCCTTCTTAGGACTCTTCTAATAGACGACTCGATTCGCATTTGGGTTCCCTTTTCTTTCTCCTTCCGCGGCGTTTTCACGCCTTCCTCCGACCGCGGCGCCTTCGCGCCTTCCACCGCTTCCTTCCGCGGCGTTTTCACGCCTTTCTCCGACCGCGGCGCCTTCGCGCCTTCCACCGTTTCCTTCCGCGGCGTTTTCACGCCTTCCTCCGACCGCGGCGCCTTCGCGCCTTCCACCGCTTCCTTCCGCGGCGTTTTCACGCCTTTCTCCGACCGCGGCGCCTTCGCGCCTTCCACCGCTTCCTTCCGCGGCGTTTTCACGCCTTCCCGACCGCGGCGCCTTTGCGCCTTCCACCGCTTCCTTCCGCGGCGTTTTCACGTCTTTCTCCGACCGCGGCGCCTTCGCGCCTTCCACCGCTTCCTTCCGCGGCGTTTTCACGCCTTCCCGACCGCGGCGCCTTAGCGCCTTCCACCGCTTCCTTCCGCGGCGTTTTCACGCCTTCCCGACCGCGGCGCCTTTGCGCCTTCCACCGCTTCCTTCCGCGGCCCCCTTTGCGCCTTTCCCTTTTCCGTTCCCCGCACGCGTGTCAATTTGGCGCCCAACGTGGGGCTCTCTACATAGAAAAAAGAGAGAGAGGAACTGCAGCGGCCGTTCCCGAACATTCACGACCTGAGGATGCCTCATCTCAGCCGGACACCCGAATCCGGACGCCCCACGAAGGGCCGTCCGCAAACACGAGCCATGACTAACACTTCCGGGAGTGGAACTAACCCGGTGGCGCCCAGATCCCTTTCGGCACCCGAACGCGACAACGAGGTCCGTGCCCTGACAAAACGCCTGGAGGAGCTCCAGGCAAATACACCAACCAGGACTACGTTAGGAGGAAACATCGAGGCCGAACCCATCCTCCCTGCAACCGTGTCATCGGCGCGACAGACTCCGCCGAACGACGGCGCAGAACCATCGGAATCGGACAACCAACTGCCCAATCCCATTCCATGCGAACTCGCCGCAAGCGAGGCCTTGATCGCGGAATGGCGGAAACTGATGAGGGTGATAGCCGCACCAGCCGTACCGCTACAAGACTACTCCGGGACGGACTATGAGGACCCGGAGGTGTTCCTTCTCGAATGCGAGGAGTATTTCGAGAGGAATCACATCGAGCAGTCCCTCTGGACGCGAAGAGCGAGTCAAGCCCTCAAGGCAGACGCCGAGAAGTGGTGGGCTTGTTACAAAGGACTGCGCTTCCCCTGGCAGAAGTTCAAGAGCCTACTACGCACCCGCTTCAATAACAACAGCGTAGTTCTACGCTTAAAAACACAGCTGTACTCTCGGGTGCAGGGAGAAAAGGAGGCTGTGGGTCCATTCCTACAACGGAAGTTCCTACTCTTCCAACGCGTACAACCTGACGCCGATGACGAGGAGGTCGTCGCGACGCTCCTGGAGACAATAAAAGTCTCCCTCCGCCGTGCGGTACGACCTTTCCGGCCATCCAACTTCGAAGAGCTGCTTCAAAGGGCCATGGAAGCTGAGCTCGACGAGGTGGATCTTCCCGGGAGAAACCACCGGAAGGAGGAAACCGGCGGCAAGGGCAACGAGCCAGGAACCCAGGGGAAGCCCGTCGACAAGACAAGAAACACGAACACCGGCGAGTTGCCGAGGTGCTGGTACTGTCCCGAGCATCATCTCCACCGAGACTGCCCAGTCTTCGCGGAGCACCGACAGCAACAAACGGCGGGAAACTGGAGGAGTCCGGCAGCGAAACCCGCCGCTGCCAACGACTCGACAACTACAACCCACCAATAGTATTCGCGGGCACGGCTTGCCTCACTCGACAGGAATTGCCACACCTCACGGTGAATATCCAGGGCTTTACCCTCTCAGCCCTCATCGACTCAGGGGCAAGCCATAATTTCATCCACGCAAGTCGCGTGGACATACAAAAACTACGACCAGGCCCGCCAACAGCTCAACTGGCGGGGAACCGAGGAGAGATGCCTCTCATCGGGGAAACCAGTCTCAACCTTATCATCGGTGGCGTTTCCCTTCCAGGAACCTTCTTGGTCAGTCCGACCCTTAATGAAGACGTCATTCTCGGGTACCCGTGGCTGAAGTCGCACGCGGTGGTGCAGGATTATCAGCACGGGTATCTCTACGCCGGAACCACGCGGAGAATGCGAGTATACTTAGAACAACGGATCGAGAGACCACAGACGACGCCGGTTCCCCTTCCCTGGGATAAAATCAACCAGGGCTTTCCACGCGACCTGCTACCGGAATTCCAGAAGGTCCTGGAGGACCATGCGGCCTGTTTCCATCAGGGGGAGCGATTGCGGCAGACCAGAAGCATTTCACACGAAGTTAAACTCCGAACCACACAGCCAGTACGATCCTCGAACTACCGCTACTCGGACCATAAAAAAAAAATTATCCAGGAGCAGATCCGGGAGATGTTGGCGGAGCGAGTGATAGAGCCCACTGTATCTCCGTACAACTCACCGATAGTTTTGGCACCAAAGAAGGACGGCACCTCTCGTTTTTGCGTTGACTACCGGCGCCTGAACGGGATCACGGAGGACTCAAACCAGGAGCTCCCGGTAATTCACGAGGCACTGAAGGACCTAGGGACGGCGCAGGTATTTACCACACTGGATATGAAGAGCGGGTACTGGCAGGTTCCAATGGCAGAATACGCTAAACCGTATACCGCCTTCTCCTCCCCTGATGGCGGGCAATACCAGTTCCGGGTTATGCCTTTCGGACTAAAAGGAGCGCCAGGCACTTTTCAACGGCTCATGAGCCAAGAGGTCCTCACCGAATACTTTCGGAACTTCTGTCTCGCGTATTTAGACGACATAATAATCTATTCCCCGGACTGGGACAGCCACCTGATTCACGTACGGGCAGTCCTCGAAAGATTGGCCGTGCACGGCCTCACTTGCACCCTGAGCAAGTGCCACTTCGGGACTCGGGAACTGGAATATCTCGGGCACATCGTGGGACCGGACGGAAACCGAGCACAGGAGGGACACATCTTAGCCATAACACAAGCTAGTGCCCCTACAAACCGAAAAGAGTTACGCCAGTTCCTGGGAACGTGCAATTGGCTGCGCGAATACGTGCCAAACTTTGCAGAGACAGCCGCTCCGCTCACGGATCTCCTGAGTAAACAACGGTCCTGGCACTGGTCCACCTCCGTCGCAGAAGCCTTCCGTGAAGTCCAGGAACTGTTCAGAGGAGAACTACGACTCAGTCGACCTGATCCAACACTCCCGTACATCCTACAAACAGACGCTAGCGCAAAAGGAATGGGGGCCGTACTGTACCAGGAAGCAGCAGCCTCGGGAGCGCGCCGCATAATCAGCTACGCCAGTGCACGCTTCAACCAGACGGAGAGCAGGTATCACTGTAACGAGCAGGAGTGCCTAGCAATCGTCTGGGCGGTAAAGAAGTACCGCCCCTACCTGGAGGACACACAATTCACCTTGAGGACGGACAGCAAAGCATTGACGTGGCTCAACCAGATGCGGGATCACCGGGCAAAGCTAACCCGATGGGCACTCCTTCTACAGGAATTTACCTTCCAGCTGGAACATTGTCCTGGCAAGCACAACGCTTTGCCAGACGCTCTCTCCCGCCAACCAAGCAGGACCGAACAACTGGACGAACTCATCCAGCCGGAGAGGATGCTGCCACCAACCCCGGGGCTAAATCACATCGAGATCTCCAATCTAACCAAGGAGATCATTGTGGACCAACAAGCAGACCGGAAACTAACCACACTGGCACGACAATGTCTCGCCAACGAAAATCAAGGCTCCGGAAGCCACCTCGTGCAAGACGGACGGCTTTACCGATGTACCCCGGACGGGGGCAGACGACTAATCGTTCCTCAGGCCACAAAACCAAGACTTCTATATGAGCTCCACGACCAGGCGGGACATCCGGGGGAGGCCGAGACCACGCGCAGCCTCCGGGAGTATTACTACTGGCCACGCATGCAGCAAGAGGTCAGACAATACGTGAGAGAATGCCGGCTTTGTGCTTGCTGCAAGGCTTCGCGGCCGGGACCCCCGGACCGCCAACAACCACGACAGCCTACGGAACCGTGGAAAACGGTCGCACTGGATCTGATGGGACCATACCCAAGAACCAATCGGGGAAACAAGTTCATCCTGGTCGTCACGGATCTCTTCTCGAGATACCCGGAGGCTCATGCTGTCGGAACGTCGGACGCGTCACACCTTATCAAGGTTCTCGACCGCGAAATTTGGCCCCGCTGGGGTTATCCCAAGGCGATCCTTACGGATAACGGGCCCCAGTTCACCAGCAATGAGTGGTCCACCAGCTGTCGGAGATGGGGAGTAGAACCCTGGACAACACCCATCTACCACCCTAGAGCTAACCCAACGGAGCGACGAAATCAGGAGATCAAAAAGGGACTCCGTATCCACCTCGCCACGGGGAAGCATTCCACGTGGGATCAATATCTTCCCAAAATCTTATTCAACCTGCGCCGGAGGCGCAATGCTGCAACGGGCCTAACACCCACGGAACTACTCTTCGGGCACAACATTACTTGCCCCGGAGAGTGGATTCTCCGCGAACAAACGAATAAGGCCCGCGCTCCTCGGCAGGAGCGGATGGAGGCAGCCAAAGCCCGACAAAGACGCTATCTACAAACTACAGACAGCAGAGAAGACGAGCCTCAATACATGCCCGGCAGCAAGGTGTACGCACGACTGCATACTCTATCTAACGCGGCCCAATGCATCCACGCGGGGTTCGCTCCCCGGTGGGACGGCCCTCACACCGTCGTGGAATACGCCGGAGGGGGCGTCTACATGATTCTCCGAGGTGACGAGACGGTGAAAATGCATTTCACCCAGCTCAAACCGGCGACACCTCGGACCGAATCAGCCGCCCCGGGAGAGAATGACTCGAGGTCCGACAACCAAGATCCCGAAAATCAACCCCACCAGTTGGTACCACGGCGGAAGAGAGGTCGGCCGAGGAAGGAAGAAGCCCCTCCGGCCACACCACCAGTAACCGCGTCGCACGGTTACCATCTACGGCCCCGTGGACGCGAGGCCCGTTCCCTGGAGTGAAGCCAACCTCGGACAACCCAACGGCGATTACCGCCCACGGCACCGCAGACGCAATGCCGATCCTCGGAGTTGGACCAACCCTTGGCGTCGCAGACGCAACGCCGATCCTCAGAGTGGGGTCAACCATGGTCATCGCAACAGTGGTTCCTGCCCGGCCATCTTCGATAAGAGGCCCCATTAGTATAAGTTACTCTTATTATTATTATTATTATTATTGCTATCATTATAATTATTATTATTTTAAATCATGATCTAATTATTTTTTCTAACTCATTTACATTACGAGTAGTTAAGCCACGTAATGACAATCAGAATATTATTATTTTCTTTTATAAGCTATCGTATGTACATACCTCATAGCGGCGCAAACTAGAGCTCCAACGTCTGCGACGGTTGGTAGCCTGAGTAGGGGGGAGTTGACGTGCGTCATTTTTATAGGTATAAGTCCCTAGTATAGTTAGCCTTTAGAGAGCGCTTGACGCTCCCGAGCAGCGCGCAGTGGGCACTGGCCTGCCCGCTGGGGATTGGTGCGGCGGATCGTCGAGCACGTCACGTCGCGCCAATCAGGGGGACTGCCGCAAGTTGCCCCCACTCGACCGTTACCGACCAATAGGACCGATAACGGTCCCCTCCGCTAGGTATATAAGGACACGCGCGGAGTGCAAGGTCACTCGAGCGTCGAGGGAGACGCCTGGATACCTCCCTCAGTCCTTCTTAGGACTCTTCTAATAGACGACTCGATTCGCATTTGGGTTCCCTTTTCTTTCTCCTTCCGCGGCGTTTTCACGCCTTCCTCCGACCGCGGCGCCTTCGCGCCTTCCACCGCTTCCTTCCGCGGCGTTTTCACGCCTTTCTCCGACCGCGGCGCCTTCGCGCCTTCCACCGTTTCCTTCCGCGGCGTTTTCACGCCTTCCTCCGACCGCGGCGCCTTCGCGCCTTCCACCGCTTCCTTCCGCGGCGTTTTCACGCCTTTCTCCGACCGCGGCGCCTTCGCGCCTTCCACCGTTTCCTTCCGCGGCGTTTTCACGCCTTCCTCCGACCGCGGCGCCTTCGCGCCTTCCACCGCTTCCTTCCGCGGCGTTTTCACGCCTTTCTCCGACCGCGGCGCCTTCGCGCCTTCCACCGCTTCCTTCCGCGGCGTTTTCACGCCTTCCCGACAGCGGCGCCTTTGCGCCTTCCACCGCTTCCTTCCGCGGCGTTTTCACGTCTTTCTCCGACCGCGGCGCCTTCGCGCCTTCCACCGCTTCCTTCCGCGGCGTTTTCACGCCTTCCCGACCGCGGCGCCTTAGCGCCTTCCACCGCTTCCTTCCGCGGCGTTTTCACGCCTTCCCGACCGCGGCGCCTTTGCGCCTTCCACCGCTTCCTTCCGCGGCCCCCTTTGCGCCTTTCCCTTTTCCGTTCCCCGCACGCGTGTCAAATGGCTAAAACTGGCGCTTCAGTTTCACCAGTTATAGCCACCTTGGGTACTGTTAGTGCGCAGAGCAGAAGAAAACAGTTTCAGAAATATTGCAAGATGTTTGGAAATGGCCCGATTCATCCGTAACGACACAAAGAAAACGAAATACCCTTAAATTATACACAGGCCGACAAATTTCTGACCCAGAAACGGGACCTTGTGTGCCCGAAGGATTTTGATACGCTGAATCCGAATCTGGCTTCAGATTTAACCCTATACGTCAGGTTTTCGAGATATCCTAACCTAAAAGTGCGAAAAACACGCTTTTCTGCTAAATTCGGGGTTATGTATCATCGCGAATAAATTTGTTTTCTAAAAACGGATGACGCCTTTTTAAAGCAACACTCTTACCCTTTAAAACCGTGTCTCCAAATTTTGTATATCATTTTTTTTCATTGAGATATCTATGATTGAAACTAGGTACTTTCGCTATTTCAATACAGCATTGGGTCACATGCAATTTCCTTAACTCCCAACCCTGTAACCTAGGAGTGTATAACCTAAGTCCATTAAAACCCAAATTTCCTCAACCCCCCAACCCTGTCATATTACATATAGAAAAGACTGATATAATATATCGGTTCATTTGAAAAATTGCATGCATCCTTCAGTATTAACTTCTGACAAATGGCTTGAGATTGTAAAAGCCCGAGATATACCCCAGATAACACACGAGCATACTAATAATAATATAAGAGTGAACAACTGTAGTAAAGTTAGAAACCTCCTTCGGAGTTCCCTGACATCTAGCATGTTGTACAAAAAGGTTGTGATTCAATTTATCGCATACATATGCAGAATTATGTGTCTCAACATAAGCGTGTATATTCATTAGAAAGTCTTGGAACATACATTTTGACGTGTAGAAGTCTACTACTAATTTTCTACAGTACATGGCTACTTTGTACAGCTACTTTTGTATCGAGTAAACGCTTCAGGAGCACATCACAAATTCCCTACCGTAGTACAGAAAGATACTACTAGCTTATTGCTGTAATCGGTAACGTACTGTAATTACGTCTGTGCTCAGTAAACGCTTTAGGAGTATGCTACAAGTTTCCTACTGTAGTGCAGAATCCTACTACTAGATTGCTACTGTAGACGGTAACGTACTATAATTGCTTGTGTATTCAGTAAACGCTTCAGGAGTATGCTACAAGTTTTGTACTGTAGTGCAGAATCCTACTACTAGATGGCTACTGTAGACGGTAACGTACTATAATTGCTTGTGTACTCAGTAAACGCTTCAGAAGTATGCTACAAGTTTTATACTGTAGTGCAGAATCCTACTACTAGATTGCTACTATCGAATGGGAAGCACTGGCAATTACACGTACATTAAATTTGAAGTACACATTGTGTACTTGAAATTCAATAAATGTATATTGAAAGTTTAATTCACACAAGTATGTCTTTCGATATCTTTCATTAAACGGTAAACAATATGTCATACTAATTTAAATTTATTAAAATGATTCTCAGTTATTTAATTAAACTCGAATCTTGAAAGCAAAATTTGCAAAGGGAATAAACTAAATGGATAGTAGGTATAAATGTTTAACAAATTCACTGAACGACGTTAATTAACTTTTTTAATAAAAAAAAATTACATAGTAATATTAATTTAAAGTTAAAGAATAATATCGCTTTGCAGCCCGGGCTTCGTCGTCGTCTTCATAACTGGCCGGCCTTTTATTACTATTCAGTCGATTTTTTTGCATGTAAACCCGTTGATATGCATTTTTTATAGAGATTTGCATCCCTTTTTTAAACTCTTCATAAGTAACTCCCTCTAGGGATTTTATATTCCTCACTGCAGCTGCAAAATAAGATTTTTTAAAAACTGTTCATAATAATTACAATTAGAAATATGAATTTCTTTGTTTCTTACCAAAAAAGATGACACTCATATTAGAGTTTCGGAATCGAACTTTACGTTCATTTTCTTTCGATGCCTTCCAAACTATATTTGTTGCGACGAAAGAGTCCGTGAGACTCGCTTGGAAGAATTCCTTAAGGGTCGTAGATAGCGTTCCTCCTCCTCTCTCTTGAAGATATTCTTGCTAAAGAAAGAATACGGACAGATATTACGTTTTATACATAATTGGAAAGAAATGGTCTTCAAAACGAGAATCATTGACATAAATATTTAACTACATATAATACCAACCAAAATATGTAGCTGCTCCTTATCTTGCTCTAAAGCATCGAAATCTTTTCTATTTGCTATTGGTAAATTTAAAGTTGCAACTAATGCTGCCAAATTTTTTTTTGATCTTTGCCTCTTTTCGATGGCATCTACTTTATTACTTATTTTCCTGAAACAATTCAATTATTTATTGGACTTCCTTGCAAACTTCGTTACTTTTCCTCTTTAAATGAAACAAATATTTTAATCGTAAAAATTAAACGAATGAAGAGACAGATGGAAATTATAAGTGTACAAAATACACGATTATGAAAATTAGTGAAACGTACTTTACTATTGTCAGAATTTCCTGCAATACTTCATCACGAGATGCTGTTTGTCTCGTTCTTCCAGTATTATTTCCATCCTCTTCGCCGCGATGTGGTTCAATCGTATTTCCATCTGTAATAAAAATTATACCAATTAGTAGCCTTCACTCGGCAGGTATGTTTGCGTTAATAACAGGACCATAGATTCTAAATTTTGTAAGCACTACGTAATAATAATTTAACTAACTACGTTGTCAACTTTGAGTAGTGCTATAGTAGATCATTTCACAGCAGAAATAGTAAGTTTATGACCTACAACATCAACCTAAATGTGAAGGTTTCTGTTTCCGGCTACTTTGCGACTGCGGTAGGTGAACATAAGCGGAGCTTCGGAAATTCGTTATTTATCTAATAATATTTCACACTAGAAGAAGAAATCAGTGAACTCCTCACAAGACGTCTACATTTGTCAGAATTTTGATAGCTATTATTGTCATAAATATACTATTTTACGTTTCGTATTTCTTTTCAACGTCAGTATAAAATCAAAAGAGTGGACATGAAAGCAGATTATAAGACATCGACGGAAGAATAGATAAAACAGGTCTACAATGGCAATGACTATGGTATGCTACTGTTGTTAGTAAAAATAGTCTATTTTATTTTTCATGTTGGGTATCAGTTTTAGCATGTAAATGTAACGTAACAGTTGAAAGAAAATCTAGAACTTTTAGTTGGATAGTGAAGAGAGATTCGTACTTGACACTTGTTTCTAGTAACAATATTGCATCTATAAGTAACCTACAGTATCTCATTTAATTTCATCACCAGTAGATCGAAATTAATAGAAATATTGCTTACTACATTTTCGCTTTTACTGTAGTAGACATAAGAAATGCTTGTTTCCTACTGTAATCTACTCCTACAGTTGCAAAATTGTACTTTTTGCTCGGTGTGTTATCTGGGTACTTACTATATAGACTTCTTTTTGATACATTATGTCTTCTGTATTTTCGGATATTTAATATACGTTTCTTAAAATTGTTTTATTTTATTTTATGCCTTCATTAACATTAATAATGTTAGTAAAACGTAAGTGGCAGGTGGTGGCTATATTTGGTGCGTTCATGTGGCTATATCTAGAGCAAAATGGCTAAAACCGGTAGATATAGCAATTGTGAACCTATTTATTTTTTATACACAATTCTATATTCAGCATCTCTTTCTTTTCTCCGACTGGAATTCCCTTATTGTGTCCTCTATCTACGTTTAGTTTACGCGAAGGAAATAACTTAGAAATACGTATAAAATGCAATAGTGAATCATGTAACTTCGTTAAAGTGGCTATAACCGGCGCCTCTACCCTAGCTTGTAGCAAATCTTCTTCTGAGTATTTAAAACGTTCATAGGCTTTCTTATTGCCTGTTGCGGATTTTTTATTTGTTGACATCTAAGACAATTTAATAAAAATAAATTCACATTAATTATTAAATGAAATTGATTAAAATCTAAAAAACAACGCGATGTTTGATGATAAAGTATTACGCACACACACGAAAATTGTTTATGTTCGTTCACTGAATTGAGTTCAAATTGCGCACCAATAACCGGAAATCACTGATTTTATTACTTTTTTCGATATTTCTAACGAAAAACATACAAAAGTATAAATTTTAAAGCATTACAAATAATATACAACCACTGCTTACCTCTTTAATTATCATAAAACTATTATTTTCAACATAAGTTTTCATTGCCTGTCACCGACCTGCTTACTAGCAGGTGCCACATTGAACGTTGGAAAACATTTGAAAATTTTTTTTAATTTTAGCGTGGTTGAACTCTCTAAAACCAATTTGCACTGTCATCTATGATTTTTTTTCTAAATTTTGATGTTAAAACCTTATTTTATCGGTAAATATTGAAATTTAGAAGACAAAAAATAATTTTTTTTTCCGTTCACTGGGGGTTGTCCGAGCATTGGTGCATTCACCCTATAACAATTGCGGCTTGAAAGGCGATTTCCCGGAGCGATGCGAAAATCGATGACCGTGCGGTGGACACGGTAACTCAGTTCAGGTTTAAGTTAGAATAATGAACGAAGAAGAATTAGTTTCTGTAGCCCAAGAACTAGCAAAATACGTAGCCGTTTTCAAAAACATGCATTTCTCTCAAAATGGCATCGATTTGAAAGTAAAGATACATATTTTGCCCTAAATTATCTTCATCTTTTCATTTTATCTTCATTTTATATTTAGAAAATTACCTGAATGGAGGGTATGAACACGATTTATTACACAAATCCGACCGATGGCGGAGTTAAGAGAGAATAAACTAAATGCGCTTTGAATTAGCGACATATGATGTTATAATAGATCAACTTTTTCCACGACTTTAATGAATTTTCCCACAAATCTATTAACCACAAGAAAAAAAAGTTTAAAGAATGTGCAGCATTTATCAATGAAGAAAATCGGTCCTATGCATTGATTTGCTATCCGTTCAATTATTGCAAATATTTGCAATATAAACGAATGTCAGAGTTGCACGGCCAGAGACGCGCGAAGGTGAAGGAGTCTCTTGCGTCACTGGAAGGGGTACGCGTTTAACGATATTCTTTAAAAAATCATATCTCGTAAAATAATCAATTAATGACAGAAATGCAAGAGATTAAAAATACTTGAAAAAAATCAGACAATATGACGCTTAGAAGAAAAGATTATTATATTTTTTAATTTATTTCTAACAAATTCGCATAAACAAATCGCAGGAACAAAGAAAAAAAATATTCGGAGATTTGCACAAGTGAACTATTTCCTCCATCAATGTCCATTAAGAACTTCCCACATAGTCGAAGAGCTAGCGACAAAATCGACTGAGGTGTTTTAAGATTGCTAGAAATTTGTAAATAGATGTTAAAATAGTAGTTACTTGGAACGGTAATGACCTGTGAAGCCATACCGGATTGCGTCATTGAAAAATTAAGTTTTCAAATTTCAAAAAACAAAACAAAAAATGAGGTTGCTTCTACAAAGCTATAATTTATAGGGGATGTTCACATTCATCTATTTTAACGAACTATGTAAAAGGACAGGTGATTCTGCTAGTTGCAAGTGAGTGCCAGGTGAGCATATTAGTGCGACTCTGATAGCACTATTACCTACCGCATGTCCCGCGCAGAACCTGATGACCAGTTGCAGGGACCTTGAAATTTACCTTCGGCCAGGCTTGGTCGGTATTCGAGCCACTTTTACCGGTAGAAGTCGAGTCGATAATTAGAGTTGGTGTCAAGTCGGGAGATCGAAGCCTTAAAGGCTGGGTCCCACTAGGACACTTTGATGGAGGTTACCAATTGACGCCACTAAATTTGCCCTGAAATGTCTCGGTATGATTTAAAAGTTGCCGCTTCCAGTCAATGAGGCCAGTAAGAAACTTTTGTTTCCCCAGGGAGCAAATTTTACTGTCCAGTTGAGGCAACTTGTGGCCTCCATCAAAGTGTCCTAGTGAGACCCAGCCTTAACCTCGTACTAATATCTTCACCTGGCAGTCACTTGCAACCAGCAGAATCACCTATCCTTTTACATAGTTCCTTAAAATAGATGAATGAACATCTCCTATAAATTATAGCTTTGTAGAAGCAACATAACTTTTTTTTTGAACTTTGAAAAATTAATTTTTCAATGACGCATGCCTGGTGACCATGCAAATTTTGTTGAAATGTTTGCACACAAACGCGTTTGCATAAAATTGCTCGGATTTTGTGCAAACTGTTCTATCAGGGTTCATGATTTCAATACATTGTAGCAATCGCTATTGGTAATATCGAATAAAAATGTTGAACTTTCTTAAAGGAACGTAAAACAGCAGAATCAGGAAATAACGAAGCAGAATCAGGAAATAACGAAGCAGAATCAGGAAATAACGAAGCAGAATCAGGAAATAATGAAGCAGAATTCGGAGCTTAAAGAAACCGTTGAAGTGTTGTCGAAGGATTTGAGAACAGCTCAACTCGCAGGGGAGACACGCTTCAATGAAACCCTGTTGGAGCCGTTGAAAGGATTTCCGCTGTCGTCGTTGGAAGATTTCCACGACATGGAAGCAGAAGATAACGGCGAAGTCCGTGAAAATCTCGTAAGTGATCCATTCATTAAAAAAGTTGTAGCCTTAAACAAATAATACTCGAAAGCAAATT
This sequence comes from Xiphydria camelus, assembly GCA_963678675.1. Lineage (NCBI taxonomy): Eukaryota > Metazoa > Arthropoda > Insecta > Hymenoptera > Xiphydriidae > Xiphydria > Xiphydria camelus. Next base: position 12,348,548 of record OY783194.1, read on the forward strand.
TTTAAAGTTTCAAATATTTCTAAAGAAGTCACTTATTTTTCAAGTATTTTTATATTGCGTGAATATATTCGTTCAGGACATTTTCGAATTACAGCCTTTTTTTGAAAGTTCTATATGTCCACTTTGATAAATTTCTGAAACGTTACTGAAACGATTGTTGTAACTTTCCTCAAACGTTCCTCCATTCATGGAATATTGTGTGTTATTAGAATAGATTTCAAATCCTCATTGTATGTAGTTTCGTTCATTGTTTTATGGTTTTGGTTATTAAGATTCCATATTATTCGATTAAAAGTTAAACATGTAAATATTTACATGAAACAATTTCATACCTAAAATGTTTTGATAATATAGATAAGAAATCGAGGTTTCGAAAAAAAACGCATTTTTTTTTATCGCAGTTCAGACATTTTGTAAGCCTCGGAGGATCGACGGCCAGGGAGTTCCTGAGCTGTGCAATGAAGCAGCTGCTGACGGATGAATTTGTCGCATCGGAATTGACGTGGGACGGCTCGAAAGGGAAACTCGAATTTAGGAGAACAAAAATATGTAACACGCTATACCGTAAGTATACCCGATTACCGGAAAAAAATTGCCAATGAAAAACAATATAATAATAGTTCTGTCGAATTCCAGTTGCTGCTAAGAACTGCCGTTTTGAAGGGCTGAAAGATAAGGTTTCTTTCAAAAACGACATGAAAGAAATTTTAAGGGCGACGAAACAGAGGCATAGAAATTCTGGGAGAAGAAACTCCAACAAAAAACGGAACAGGGCTTTGCCGGGGTTGGAAACTGAGGACGAGATCGCTACCAAAATTGAGGAGCTAAGAAAAACCCTTGGCATCACCGAAGAAGATGGACTTTCGGACCATGAATCAAACGAGGATGAAAGCGAAGAGAGTGACTTCGAGTAAAGGGTGTGCTGTTACAATTGAAGGGTTCCTTTAAAAAACAACACTTGTTAAAAACGTCAATCCCTGTTACTATTTGGAATAATTCCTGCTCTTTCGTTGTATTATATTTTTTATATTACATTATACAGCATATCTGACGGCAAGCTCAACACCACTTCGGCAGTTTTTACCGACGGTGGTCGAATCTTGCATTACCTAGATCCAATGCAATTTTCGACCACCGTCGGTAAAAACTGCCGAAGTAGTGTTGCACTTGCCGTCAGACATACGGTATATGTATATTCTGTTAAGTAAGAGCGTGTACGGCGTTATTCATCAAAACATTATTCAACAATGTTTTTCCACATACATACGTTTGACATGTTCCAAGGCAATACGCAATTATATTAATAATTAGTCCAATCATCACCATTGATAATCGCTTGGCATCTCCGAGGCATACTATCCATCAAATTTTCGGCAAATTCGCTTCCCCGCGAATTTGGTGGATAGTATGCCTCGGAGATGCCCCAAGCGATTATCGATGGTGGTGATTGGACTCATTATTAACTGTAATTGCGCAATGCGTTGGAATATGTCAAACGTATGTATGTGGAAAGAACATTGTTGAATAAATTTTCTATGAATAACGCCGTAGACGCATTTTAATATCGTCGGCTTACTTGTAAAACCTACTAAGTCCTATGTCCGAAAATCGGACTTAGAAGGTTTTACAAGTAAGCCGACGATATGTAATATTAAATATACAATATTTAACCATCGCTCCCAACGTCCGAAAGTCCATCGTCATCTTCTTCGGTGATGCCAAGGGTTTTTCTTAGCTCCTCAATTTTGGTAGCGATCTCGTCCTTTCAGTTGCAGCTTTTCGCCGAGTAACAATATATCACTGATGCGAATAGTTCAAAGCGTCAAGCACACAAAACGACGCGGCTCCAAGATCCTGAAGGAAGGATGGATGGTGCATTCGATGAATCGCGATCCAATGGTAGGTCGACGACGTGGCGCTGATTTGGTTTCGCTTTCTCCGTCATTAAGACTCGTGTTTTCAGAGGAAGAGATACTACTGGTGATTGGACACAAAGGCCATAACTCTGTTCCAAAGCGACAGCAGTTCCAAGTACTTCAAAGAGATTCAACAACATTCTCGTGAGTACATATTGTTGAGTAGGGTTTATCGTGAGTCCGATTGGCGCGAGGAGTCGGGAGGGCGCGCACGGTTGGTCGAGAGGTCTCGGCCAATCAGGATATAGACAAGCGCCCTCGCACTAGCACCGTACCGGGCCGGAAAAAGAACGGTTAATTCTTTGTGCGCGGGCGGTCGTTTTTAGTCAGTCGAAGTGAAAGCGTCGAAGCGAGTGTAGCGTCAAGTAGCGTCAATCTACGAATAAAGAACTTTGTCTTTTCACCATAACGTATCGGGTTGCATTCAATTCGTGTTCCTCCGTCAAACTCCCCTTTTCAGGAAGCAGCCAACGTATTGAATTATCCAATTTCATATATTCAACAGGTTATGGGCCCAGTCGCGTTGACTGTTGCGCTGCTTTGAAAGGGGTGAGTCGAGTGGATCGGTCGCAAGTGCCGTGCGGGAGGCGAAAAGTTTCGGTGCGCGGGAAGCGTACAGCACGAAGCACGTGGGGACAAAGGACGCGGCCATATTGGCGAAGTGAGTGCTCTGTGTGAGATTTGTGCGCGGGAAGCGTGCAGCACGAGGCACGTGGGGACAAAGGACGCGGCCATCTTGGCGAAGTAAGTGCTCGGCGTAAGATTTGTGCGCGGCGGATAGTGAGAAGCAATCCGAAATGGCTGAATTCATCTCAGTGAAGAGTGTAACGAAATTTGACGGGAACGATTTCCAAGGCTGGAAATTCCAGATGCGGGCATTATTTTCGGCGCATCGCATCTGGGAAATCGTAAACGGGTCGAAAAAGGTGCCGGTGGAGGAAGCCTCTGAGATAGAAGCGTGGCATGCAAACGACGCGAAGGCGAGATTCCTGCTATCGTCGGCGCTGGAACCGGCACAATTGAGACCGTTGCTGACGTGCGAAACGTCGTATGAGATGTGGACGAGTTTGTTAAGGATCCACGAACAGAAATCATCAACGAATGTGCATATGTTGTCGTCGGCTCTGTACAACTATCAGCACGATTCAAGCGATTCAATGATCCAGCATATCGCAAAACTTCGAAACATGGCGGCACAGTTGAGGGACTTGGGGCAACAGGTACCCGATCAAGCGCTGATTTCAAAAATCATCGGGAGTCTTCCGGCAAAATACGCCAACTTCCAGACGGTCTGGGATAACGTACCGGAAGAGACACAGACGCTGGACAACCTGGAGGTAAAATTGATTCGCGAAGAATCGAGAAAAACTGCGTTGGACGATAGTCCCGGTGCTTTTGCAGTGGTGCGCGATTCCGGCAAAAATCATGTGTCAAATAAGAATAAGTCGAGTTCGCGGGAAACTACATACGGTAAAAAGAAAGACAAGGACATGACGAAAGTGAAGTGCTTCCGGTGCCAGGGTCTCGGGCACTACGCGCGCGAGTGCAAGCGAAAGAAGCAAGGAAGTGATCGAGGTGGCGGAAGTGACAGTCGCGATTGCGCGTTCGTTGTCGAGGCCGCGAGAGGTCGCGAGACAGTGAGTGTCGGTACGGCAGAAACCGCCGAGATATCAACTGTGGTTACGCGCGCGGTGTTGGAAATGGACAAGAAAGACTGCTGGCTTACCGACAGCGGAGCCTCGAGCCACATTACCTATCGTCGGGAGTGGTTGAACGATTACCGCGAGTTACCCAACGAGGGCACAGTGTCTCTTGGGGACGACAAAGCGTGTCGTATCGTGGACGAAGGGACAGTGAATATTCAAAAATACGTGCGCGGAACATGGAGAGAGGCTCAAATCAAGAATGTCCTCTACGTACCCGAAATGACCAAGAATTTATTCTCCGTCGGTGTGTGCGCGCTGAAAGGAATAGGGATTTATTTCCTCGAAAACATCGTCACGTTCGACGCGAGCGGGCTCGCGATCGGACACGGAGTCATGCAGGACAACCGTGTCTATCGCATGCTTTTCAAAACAATGCAAGCCAGTGTCAAGGGAGAAGCGAATGCGGTGAGGGTCGATGCGCAAGTGTGGCATGAACGCTTGGATCACGTAAACGGTGACGCGATGCGCAAACTCGTGAAAGAGAAACTCGTGAGGGGCGTGAAACTCAACGAGGATGGCGATGATTTCTGTGGTTCGTGCCAAGAGGGGAAATCGCATCGAAAGCCTTTCAACAAGGAACGTGTGCGTGCGGAAACGGTGCCCGGTGAAGTGATACACACAGACGTGTGTGGGCCGATGCCGACGGAGTCGCTCGGAGGAGCTCGTTTCTTATTAATATTTAAGGACGATGCAACAAGTTTTCGCTACATTTACTTTCTCAAACATAAAAGTGATGTGTTAGAGAAGTTCCGGAAGTTCGAGAGACTAGTCGCGAATAAGTTCGATCGACCGATGCGCGTGTTGAGATCGGATAACGGACTCGAGTTCAAAAATCACGAAATGGACAGTTACGCGGAGTCAAAGGGGATTCAACGCGAGTATACGGCACCGTACACACCTCAACAGAATGGGAAGGCTGAGAGAGACAATCGCACGCTAATAGAAAGTGCGAGGACGATGCTGTTAGCAAAAAGTCTCCCTATTTATCTGTGGGCGGAAGCGTGTAGTACGGCAGTATACTTGATGAACCGAGCGGGCGCTTCGAGCGTGAAGAGTGGTGCGACGCCATACGAGTTATGGATGGGTGTGAAGCCAACGCTCAACCACTTGAGAATTTTCGGTTCTGATGCGTATGTGAACGTCCCGAAGCAACATCTGACGAAGCTGGATGCCCGAGCGAAGAAGATGGTTCTAGTCGGGTACGATAGTAATTCGTCGAACTACAGGCTCTATAATCCTGCGACGAAAAAGGTAATAATCTCGCGAGATGTGGTATTTCACGAGACGGTCGGTCGCGCGATTGTGCCGACAGATGAAGAAACCCAGAACGAAATCGTTCTTCCAAATCTGGAAGTAGCAGCGCCGGTTCAACGAGGAGAAGAAACGGAAGACGGTGACGAAGACGGGGTTTTCGAGCAGGCGGAAGACGAGACTTTGCCTCAAGTAGAGGAGCAACAAGGGAATCACGAACATGAGGAGAGACGTCTGCGAGACCGGAGTCTTATCCGTAGACCATCGAGGTACGAGGTGAACGTAGCCGAGTACAACGTGCCCGAGACATACCAAGAAGCAATCGAAAGCGAACAATCTAATCTATGGAAAGACGCGATCGCGTCTGAGTTAAATTCTCATAGGGAGAATGGCACGTGGTCGCTGGTTCGACGAAAAGAAGGAATGAGGACCGTGGATTCCAGATGGGTGTTCCGCATTTCAAGAAACAAGGGTGGAGGATCTCGCCGGTACAAAGCTCGGCTTTGTGCAAGAGGGTTCATGCAGAAGAAGGGCGTGGACTTTCACGAAACATTCTCCCCAGTCGTGAGATACGACTCAATCCGAGTTCTGCTGTCAATAGTAGCCTCGAAAGATCTCGAGCTGGCTCAGTTTGACGTCCAAACGGCATTTCTGTACGGAAAACTCGACGTCGAAATGTACATGGAATTGCCGGAGGGACTTATCGACAGAGAAGCGGGACGAGATACTGTCTGTCGATTGGAGAAATCCTTGTACGGGTTAAAACAATCGCCCAGGTGTTGGAATCGAGAATTTAGCGAGTTCCTGAATCGTTTCCAATTCCGCGAGACAAATGCAGATCGCTGCATTTTCGTCGGGCGAGTGGGAGAGGCAACAGTCTACTTGGCGCTCTTCGTCGACGATGGACTGGTGGCAGCGGAGAACGCGGAGGCCATCGAGACCGTGATCAGCCATCTCGGCAAAAGATTCAAGATAACTATCGGAGATGCGAGTCTCTTCGTGGGATTACAGATCGAACGAGATCGTTCGAGAAAATCGGTATTCATCCATCAGATGGAGTACGCGAGGAAAGTTGTGGAGAAGTTCAAGATGCCCGACGCAAAGACTGTGAGTACGCCGAGTGACGCAAGTGTGATTCTTCATCCACTCGTCAAGGGAGAAGAGGAGATCGCGAAAGTGCCGTATCGCGAAGCGGTTGGATCGCTGATGTTTCTGTCAGTAGTGTCGCGTCCGGACCTGTCATTCGCTACCAATCTTGCGAGCAAATTTCTAAATTGTCACAGTGAGGCTCACTGGCGAGCAGTAAAGCGAACAATCGCGTACGTGTCAGGGACAATGAACTATGGTATCGAGTACCGGGGATGTGGAAGCGACGAAAGTAACATGCCCCTTATTGGCTTCTCGGACGCTGACTTCGCGGGAGACGTGGAGACACGAAGATCGACGACGGGCTATTTATTCGAGATGGCAGGAGGACCCGTGACGTGGGCGAGTCAACGTCAGCCGATGGTAACTTTGAGCACCACGGAAGCGGAGTATGTAGCGGCATCGATAACTGCGAGGGAAGCAACATGGCTTCGAAGTCTCCTCTCGGAGATGGGACACCCGTGTAACGACGCGACGGTCGTGTACGTCGATAACCAAAGTGCGATCCGGTTAGTGAAAAACCCGGAATTTCACAAACGGACAAAACACATCGACGTACGGTACCATTTCGTTCGAGAGAAAGTGCGCGCAAACGAAGTGAGAGTGGAATACCTTTGTACGGAAGTACAAAAGGCGGATATCCTTACTAAGTCTTTGCCGCGAGAGAGATTCGGTCGACTGAGAGAGCTCATCGGAATCCGAACCATTGGACTCAGGATAAACGGCGGAAGTGTTGAGTAGGGTTTATCGTGAGTCCGATTGGCGCGAGGAGTCGGGAGGGCGCGCACGGTTGGTCGAGAGGTCTTGGCCAATCAGGATATAGACAAGCGCCCTCGCACTAGCACCGTACCGGGCCGGAAAAAGAACGGTTAATTCTTTGTGCGCGGGCGGTCGTTTTTAGTCAGTCGAAGTGAAAGCGTCGAAGCGAGTGTAGCGTCAAGTAGCGTCAATCTACGAATAAAGAACTTTGTCTTTTCACCATAACGTATCGGGTTGCATTCAATTCGTGTTCCTCCGTCAAACTCTCCTTTTCAGGAAGCAGCCAACGTATTGAATTATCCAATTTCATATATTCAACACATATCTATATCGTTAGAAATTGTCTGCGCGCGTTTAGTCGATGTACAATGCACGCGTTCTCTCCTTCCAGGCACGATGCATTGTTTCGAGTTGAGAACGGCCAACGTCGATTACTACGTCGGCGAAGATCCCCTCTACGCAGGTGCGAGTGGTTAGCTTCCACCGCCGGAAAATGGCGTTAGCGCTCACTTGGCGAGGACCTGGAAAACGAGTATCAGGCAGGCATTGATGCCCATCACCTCCAAATCGGCAAGTACGTTTAGAGCTCGCGAGTGTGCGCGCGAACGCGTACCGATGCTATATTGAAAAACACGCGTCGTTTTCGCAGGTCGGCAGGAGCAGTCGACAACTGAGCCAGAGGAACGCGTAACCGACATGTCGCAGCTCTTCCACATCTTCCCAGACGAAGTTCTTGGCTCGGGTCAATTTGGTATCATCTACGGCGGAGTTCATCGCTAGACCGGCCGCGCGATGGCGATAAAGGTAATCGACAAGCTGCGTTTTCCCACCAAGCAGGAGACCCAGCTCAAGAACGAAGTAGCCATCCTGCAGAATCTCTCCCACAGCAGAGTCATCAATCTCGAGAGGATGTTCATTTTACATTTTTTATGAATAACGCCGTACACGCGTTTTAATATCGTCAGCTTACTTGTAAAACCTACTAAGTCCTATGTCCGAAAATCGGACTTTGAAGGTTTAACAAGTAAGCCGACGATATGTAATATTAACCTTTATGTGCACGCTAAGCGGCACTCCGTACCGCACCGCTAGCGTGTACTGGCGGGAAACAAAATTTAAGCGTGTGCACGTAAGGGTTAAATACACAATATTTAACCATCGCTCCGAACGTCCGAAAGTTCATCGACATTTTCTTCGGTGATGCCAAGTGTTTCTTTTAGTTCCTCAATTTTTGCAGCGGTTTCGTCCTCCGTTTCCAATCCCGGCAAAGCCTTATTCCGTTTCTTGTCGGAATTTCTTCTCCCAACATTTTTGTGCCTCTCTTTTGTCGCCCTTAAAATTTCTTTCATGTTATTATATTATAATGAAAGAGTAGGCACCACAACACGACTAGATACAACGAAAGAGTAGGCATTATTACCAATACTACGGGGATTGTCGTTTTTGATAAGTGTTGTTTTTGAAAGGAACCCTTCAATTGTTTAACCCTTAATTTGACAGTGTATCTCATAAGATAAGTCTGTTAACCCTTACCTGCCACACTGGGGTTCGAAACCACCCCATGGTAAAATTCGTACTTGTGCCACACTGGGGTTGATTTACACCTCAGCGAGAAGAATTGTTATAATAAATAAATTATAGCATATTTGTACTTGAAAATTTTACCAGCTCATCTTAAGAGCGTACTTTAAAAGACCGTGTAACTTTAATATTTGATTTTTTTCGCATACTTAATTTTAAGTTCTGGCTATACAAGTTCCACTGCCTTTTAAAGCACGCTCTTAAGAAGAGCTGATAAAATTTTCAAGTCCAAATATGCAATAATTTGTTTGTTATAACAATTTTTCTCGCTGGGGTGTAAATCAACCCCAGTGTGGCAAGTACGTGATTCTATAGAAGTGTGGCAAGTAAGGGTTAAGTAAGAGCGTGTACGGCATTATTCATAAAAAATGTATTCAACAATGTTTTTTCTACATACATACGTTTGACATATTCCAATGCATTGCACAATTACAGTTGATAATGAGCCCAATCACCACCATCGAAAATTTGATGGATATTATGCCTCGAAGATGCCAAGCAATTATCGATGACAGTGATTGGACTCATTATTAATATAATTGCGTATTGCCTTGGAACATGTCAAACGTATGTATGTGGAAAAAACATCGTTGAATGATTTTTTTATGAATAACGCCGTACACGCTCTTACTTAACAGACTGAGAACATTGTCAAATTAAGGGTTAATAATCGCTATGTGAGCGCTATTTGACAATTTACCATTTTTCACAAAATCTGAGCAGAAATTCCTATAGTATTTGCTGCTGCGTTTCGATAAATAGTCAGAAATCGGTTTCCGTAACATTAAGTAATTATCGATAATTCGAAAACTGTTCTTATTTCGAAACAATTGTAAAATTATCAAAATTTTTAAGTAGTGCCTTCTTTGCAAATCTATTGTATGTATTTATCGTATTGTATGTATGAATTATCTATGTATTAATATTGCTTATGTATAACTATGTATATGTATTAATTTTAACTGAACTTTTATTCGGTAATAATCAGGCCTTTTAAATATCCACAAGAATAACTACACGTAGTTATTCTTGTGGATATTTAAAAGGCCTGATTATTACCGAATAAAAATTCAGTTAAATTTAAACTACAGGCAACAGAAGTATCATCTTAAGAATAACCCTTAATTTGACAGTGTATCTTATAAGGTAGGTTGCCTTGGAACATGTCAAACGTATGTATGTGGAAAAAACATTGTCGAATAAGTTTTTTATGAATAACGCCGTACGCGCTCTTACTTAACAGACTGATAACAACGTAACTCTCAAAATGTACTTCTCAAAATGTATTGTCATGTATAACTATTTGTCATGTATAACTATGTATTATATTATAATAATAAATGAATAACGGATTTACTCATAAAAATTGTGTCATTTATTGTAAACATTTACGTAGAATCCATATTAATTTTCTAACGGTGTTGAATTTCCCGCGAGATTTCTGCGCATGCGCGCCGTTCGCGCATGCGTCAAGTAGCACTCGTGCGCCTCAAATGCAAGGCCAAATGCGTCGCACGCGTGCGACTTGAAGCGCACGCGTGCAGTCACAGGTGCGCGCATTGTGACTGCATTTTGCTATCTGGGATAATCTGATGAGGAAATTGACGTCTTACAAAGAATGAGAAATCTGAGGAAAATACGTGCCCGCGGTAAGTAAATAAAGGATACCTATACCTACTAATTTATAACCAATATCTAATACAAAACTATTCCAGAGTTGACTATTTCGAAGAATACAATGGTTGTAGAATTCTTCACTTGATTTCGTTTGGAAAAACAAACCTGTCAAAGATTATTGGGACAAGTACGACATCGCATTGCTACGAGGTCGCAAAGAAATGCAGCAATTCAGCCAGCAACGAAATTATTGCCAACTTTAAGATTTCTTGCTTCGGGATCAATGCTAATTACTGTAGGTAATCGTTTTTATCATAATGTTAAAACTTTTAATTAGTTATTATTATATGCCGCCACCTCTGCCACCTCCGACGACTCACATCGCAAGGAGAGCTAGTTTACAAGACTACAAGTTCGTCGATCGGCATAAACCGCCACTGATCTCCCAGAAATCAATGGGCGACATACTGAAAAACATCGACAAAGTCAAATTGAAACTCGTCACAAGGTATGATTAAACAATTTTATCGTGGTAAATTTTTAATTCGCCAGGAACAAGGAGGAGTTTCGCATTGTCAGAATGTCGTGGCTGCGAAGGATTGATTTTGTTCACAGTGGGCTTTTAAACGTGTTTTTCAGATCGCCGGGAGGGAGACCTTTGCGAGCCAAACGAGAAAATAGCTCTTGCAACGACCTTCAAGAGATCTTACGGAAACGATATATCGCAATGCAATCGCCGGACAGTAGAAATTCCACCGCGACCTTGACGTTCAATAATTCGTTCTAGATTAAGAACTCGATGATGCTCAAGTTCCCTAGGTCGCAGCATTTTCGCGTCGGTCGGTGCTCCGAGGAACGGCTATTGTAGTCTTCCTTTCCACGCGTGCGATTGAATCATGATTATAATTTTATCTAAGTCAGAGCTCTGGAGAATCAAAATTAATAGATCTCTCTTCTTTTTTTATAAATGAGTCTTTCCCTGCTAGGTAATTTCGCGCGACACATTTTAGATTATAGTTCTTTTTTAATAGGAGAATAGAAGCTCATAGAAACGTCGGGAAAATTTTGTTTTCTCTCTTCGCTCGTTTACTCAGAAAATGCAGGTTTAAATTTCAAAACCGATCAGCGACCCAAAAAACTTCCTTAACAATCATTTATTTACTGTTTGATTAACCGTCAAGAGGAATTTCTATTTTTGTCCACTCTCCCATATACCGGGGAGCACTGTGCGTCGTCAGGAAACCGGCGATCCACGGAACCAGGAGCCAGTCGCGCACATCAAGAGAGGGGATGAAGTATACGCGACTGAAAGGGGAGAACTACCACCATTCTGGGACAAGGAGGTTGGTCTATGGTTCTCCGCCATCGAGTCTCAATTCGTTGCCCGGCGCACTACATCAGACAGCGCCAAGTACCACGCAGTAATCAATCCACTCAGCCAAGACGTTTTATCGGTCGTGGAGCACCTCGTCACACACCCTCCGGCCCACAACAAATATCGCCAAATCAAGGAGGCCTTACTCGGTCACTATTCGCTCTCTCAAGAAATGCGCATAAGGACGCTCGTCTCGGGGCTTGAGCTCGGCTGTAAGCGCTCCTCAGAACTATTAACGGAAATCAACCGCCTCGGAGGTAATTTGTTGGACAACGCTGTAATTAAGACGCTATGGATGGACCACTTGCCAGCTCACATCCAAGTGGCACTCACCGCTGCCGATGGCCTCGCGTTAGGCCAAGCGAACGTTGGGACGCAGTTCAGTGAGGGGACGCAGGGTGACCGTTGCCTCTATACCTATATCTATTCTATATATAGATATAGAGGCAACGGTCACCCTGCGTCCCCTCACTGAACTGCGTCTCAACGTTCGCTTGGCCTTAGAGGCCTTGGCGCGCCTAGCTGACCGCATCTCAGACATAGCGGTAAGCACGGACAATAACCAAGCGATGCCAATATCAACGAGGGACAACAACCAAGTGATGCCAGTATCATCGAGGGACAACGGCGACATTGCTCGGAAGGTCGACGCCCTGAGTGCCCAACTAGGCAATCTTAGTGCTAATCAGGAAAAACTAAGCGCTAGAATGGAAGACCTAGCCGCTAAACTAGACGAGGCTGCCCGTTCAGCAAAACAGCATCGTTCACGCAGCTATTCCCGCAACAGGCGCGGACGTTCACAGAGCGGTCCGACGCGCACATTTGCTAGCAATCCGCAAACTAACGATGACGTTTGTTATTATCACAGGCGCTTTGGTGACAACGCAACGAGGTGTACAATACCCTGCTCGTATCCCATCCCCATTCAGAATCAGGGAAACGCGAGTACCCGCCACTAGACTCGGCGACTAGCGGTGGCCAAGACGCTCCTCGCCGACTTTTCATCCTCGACACGTATTCCAACTACAAGTTTTTGGTCGACACCGGCGCGGATTTATCGGTCATCCCGGCCACGCTCAAGGATAAGGCAAGACAAGGAACACTCACTTTATATGCCGCCAACAACACTGACATTAAAACGTACGGCGAAAAAACGCTGACGATCAATATCGGTTTACGACGCCCACTCAGATGGACCTTTTGTAAAGCCGATGTGCCATATCCCATTATTGGCGCTGACTTCATCCACCACCACGGATTAATCGTCGATCTCAAGAATGGATGAATCACCAGCAGAGACACCGGGCTTTCGAGCACCGGTTTGATGGCTCCAGCACCCATCAACTCTATCACCGCAATCAGCGATCAGAACAACAAATATTGGACGATTCTCAAGAAGTATCCGACACTTCTTGGAAGCCCATCAAACACGGCGACAGCCGTTCATTCAACCAAACATTTCATCAAGACTACTGGACCCCCGTACACTGAGCGGGTCAGGCCACTTAGATCTGATCGACTCAAAGCCGCCAAGGAGGAATTCAGAGCTATGGTTGAACTAGGTCTAGCCAGGCCTTCCACGAGTCCATGGGCCAGCCCACTCCATATGGCCAAAAAGAAGAATGGGGACTGGAGACCATGTGGCGATTTCAGGAGACTTAACAAGCAGTCGATCCGTGATCGCTACCCAGTGGCCCTTCTCCAGGATTTCACCGCCAATTTGGCAGGTAAGACGATCTTCAGCACGCTGGATCTGCACAAAGCATTTTACCACATCCCGATAGCCGAAGACGACATTCAGAAGACCGCAGTGATAACCCCATTTGGTTTGTTTGAATTCACAAGCATGCCATTTGGGCTCCGAAATGCAGCTCAAACCTTCCAGAGATTTATTCACGAAGTCGTTGGCGACTTGGATTTCATATTCGCCCTCGACCTCGCCAGAGGAATACGAACGCCATCTCGACACCGTCTTCCAGCAGTTAACAAAATTCGGCCTATGCTTAAACACTGAAAAATGCATATTGAGGAAAGAAAGCGTGCAGTTCCTGGGCTACCAAGTATCAGTTAGAGGCTCACAGAGCGCATCAAAGCGCTGCAAGTTCCCAAAACCTCAAACAATTGTAGAGCTCAGACGTTTCACTGGCGCTATCAACTTTTACCGCCGACACCTCAGGAACGCTGCCACCGTTCATGCGCCATTGAACGACATGCTCAAGGAGTCCAAGAAGAACGACAAGCGACCCGTCCCATGGACACCTGCCTCAGAAGCAGCCTTCGAGAACATCAAACAGCAGCTCGCCGACGCTACTATCATAGCCCATCCGGTGCAGGCAGCCGAACTCCGTCTAACCACCGATGCGTCGAGTTCCGCAATTGGCGCCGCTCTGGAACAAAGCGTCAACAACAATGACTGGGAACCTCTCGGGTTTCTTTTCGAAGAAACTCTCGCCAGCACAACGCAACTATAGCACGTATGATCGCAATTTTCACAGATCACAAACCACTCATTTACGCCTTTCAGCAGCGCTCAGACAAAGCGTCACCACGGCAGCTGAGACAACTCTCCTTCATCAGCGAGTTCACGACAGACATCCGCTACATCGAAGGCCCTTCGAATGAAGTCGCCGACGCGTTTTCATGCATCGACGCCTTCAGAATGCCTACAAGCATCGATTGCGACGAACTGGCGCAAACCCAGTTACAGGATCCCGAGCTCAGAGATCTCATCAATGACGCAAACTCATCTCTCCGATTGCAAAAACTCACACACGGTCCAGACCACCAGGCCATCTACTGCGACGTCACTACGACGGATATAGGTACACCTATTCGTGCCTCAACAGCTTCGCCGTAAAGTCTTCGAAGCATTCCACAATCTCTCACATCCGAGCGGACGTGCTACTGGGAAGATCATAACCCAGCGGTACGTCTGGCCGTCGATGAACAAGGATATAACGCTTTGGGCCAGGAACTGCATCGCCTGCCAGCGATCGAAGATTGGTCGCCACGTCCATGTGCAGCTAGCGAAATTCACGGAACCCGACCAACGTTTTGACCATGTCCATATCGACCTGGTAGGACCAATGCCAGAGTCACAGGGATTCAAATACGCACTCACCATGGTCGATCGTTTCACCAGGTGGCCCGAAGCCATCCCAATCCAGGACATCACAGCACCAACTGTAGCGAACGCCTTCTTCACTCATTGGATTGCCCGATACGGCACGCCAAAAATTGTTACTACCGATCAGGGAACGCAATTTGAAAGCGCGCTGTTCGCGGCGCTGTCAAAACTAGTCGGCGGAAAGCGAATCAGAACCACCGCCTTTCACCATCCTGCAAATGGCATGATCGAACGCTGGCGCCGCACCTTAAAAACACAATAAAGTGCCACGCTACAGAGAAATGGACGCAGGTTCTGTCAACAGTTTTGTTAGGATTGAGGACGTGCTACAAAGAAGAGCTGCGAGCGTCACCGGCCGAATACCTCTACGGTACAACACTAAGGATCCCTGGAGAATTCTTCACGAACGAAAACCCCCCAGAGGACCCGCACTTCTTCCTAGAGGACTTTAGACAACATATTAGGAACGTCAAGCTGGTACCAACTGCGCACCACTGTAAGCAGAAAACCTTCTGCTACAGGGACCTATATACCTGTACTCGCGTCTTCCTGAGGCTCGATCACGTCAAACGACCTCTTGAACAGCCGCATTCAGGACCCCACGAAGTCATCAAGCGAATCGATGACCGGGTCTTTACCATTCGAGTAAACGGAAGAGACAGCAGCGTCAGCGTTGAACGGTTGAAGCCAGCTCACATTGCCACTGACGATGCCTTCGAAAACCAACAACCTACAACCAGTCAGCAGCCAGCAGCGCCCGACCAGGCGCCACGAACGTACCCAGGCAAGAGGAAGGTTACGTTCAGCCATGGAGCAGCGACGGAGAGTTCCAGTCACCAACTCTCCACTTGGGGGGGGGGGTGGGGGGGGGGGGGGGCGACACACACCGCCAACGCTCCACGCGGAGAAGAGGTGTTGTCACGAGACTACACAGTCGGCAAGTCTCTCTCGCGACGCGACCAACTGTATGCCTTTGTTGAATAAACGAAGTTTATTTCACGATCCATTGATTTGCTCTCCTTATGTGGCATAGTCCCCACACTTGTGTGGCGGCGAGCTAAATGATGTGTGCGTCGCCGATGCCACTCGCCTACACGCCACTGGTGTCGGTGAGCCTCGGTGATATATAGAAATCTGGTCGTGTCCGAGTACTAGCGAGAAGTCGGAGAGATAGGGCGTGAGATGCGCGGGAGCCGTGGTAGCCGGCGGATCGGTGTAGTAGCCGCCTGGCGGTCGGTCGTGGTAGTAGATCGCCACACTTGCCTAGCGTATAGAAACCGTACCCGTGTTCGACCACTAGCGAGAAGGGCAGAGGGACAGCGCCATCTGGTGCTGGTGGTGCTGGGCCGCCACAGTATAAAAGAAACTGTACATAAGCACATGGTGTGTTCCTAAAACACAATCGGATGACATTTTCTTGGAAAACTTAAAATTAGTAGTAAGTTTGAGATTTCAATGCAGATGACTTTATAATATTCCATATAATTTCCAGCGGTCGAAAGACCGCTCCCAGTAGATAACAGTAGAGTATATATATATATTATAATTATGATTATCAGGAAAAACGAAAGAAGAGAAATAGATATTGAAAAATTAAATAGCTAGGTATATATTATAGAAAAAGCCGTGCAGTAAGTTCAAGAAAAATGAAAACTGGAATTTAACAATTTTGATTAAAGCCTCAAATGCGGTCATTTGTCCGATCTGGTATTTAGCGTTAATTCAAATTTTTTAATTTTGCAGATACGATAGTTGGATTTAATAGGACAATACTAGTTTAGGGACAAAGTGTCAATAGAAGAGAACGACGATCTTTATGAAAAATTATTTATTTCGATCGAGTGTACCTATGATTTCATACAGTTCGTTACGATGCGCAAAACTGTCAAATAGGCGATAATCAAATATACAGTTCACGTACGAAACATTGGGCAAATGAAAGATACAATTCGGTTTGTATCGACGTAAATTTTATAATCGTTCTCTCCAATCTCATCGAGTATACCTTCTCCTGTGAAAAACCAATTTCTAAAACTATCGAAACAAACCTCACGTAAATATACACAGCTCGTATAAAACTTTCTCACGCACTCGTGCAAACTACTATATATGTAATTATACGCTTCCCTAAATTAAACCGTTCGCCGTTCCGAAAAGGATATTCTCCTCTTCGGAGGAGAGGGGAGGGGGGCTTAAATTTAAAAAACGAACGAGTTTCTAACAACAAAACGAAATTTCTATCGATCTTCAGTTTTTTGTTTTCCTTCGACATAGAGAAGAATAAATTCGGAAACCTTTCAACGATGAGAGAAAACCGGTCGTCTCGATCGGATGCTAAATAATTTACTACGACGAGACGAAAGGGCGTGTGCGTAAGCATATAATTCAAATGTATTATTATATTAAATATTTTATTACATTAATTTAATATCTTTCTATTCGTTACTTTATATAATTATGTATTCACATAAACGAACGCAACGATTAAGGCTGTTGTGTATAGCTGCGGCATGTTAATTATTTATCTTTTTTTGTCGTTTTGACTGAATAATCTTTTTTTCTGGGAATCACATCTCCGCGCTGAACTCTGCGGCCCATTCCCATTCCACTTTAATTGGTAGTGATACGCGATCGCGGTACAATACGGTTAATGCCTTATTAACATCGGGCGGAGACCCGGCTTTAACGTTATTGGCGATTTCCACTATCGAACATGACATCTGGTGGCAGAATCTAGAACTAGTCTATTTGGGTTCCAGATGTAAACAAACGTGGCTTTTGCATGACGTGTGGTTGTTTTCAGAAATAGTGTGAAATAGAATAGTGAAACGGTGAACTTTAAAAATGTCAAAAAGTAAGTCTGAATATTGTCCACGAAGATTCATATTTTTCTTCAGCCACAGTTCCACACAAAATTACGTGCTTTGCTTGGAGCACTTCTTCGCCTTCACAGAAGTTCCTCGAATCTGCGTTACACTTCCCGTAATTAAATATTGTTTTTAATTTTAAACACGGCATATTCTAATAATAGTAATGTGTGTCGTAATATAACAAAAATGTTGAGAAGAACGCAAAAATACCAGTAACAAACTACAGCTGTGCGGTTGTTTACAAAATGAACCCAAATAGGACGGCCATTTGTATAACTACTGTGGTGCCACCATCGGTAGTGGAAATCGCCAATTGCACATTTGTTACGAATGCTTATTCCCACTGCACCGGTACCAATATTAATATTTCGGCAACATTGTCCGACTGTACTCACGATTCATTTGAGAAAAGTACGTGCGCGTAATGTAGACCATCCCAGAAATGTTGAGATTGTTCCGGGTCGATGTGAAGAGCGATCGAAGCGCGGCGACGCGATCATCGGATATGCGACCGACACGCGCTTCGAAATAGATTATAATTATAAATTATCGTTAAAGAGGACACCCCCAGTTGCCAAGTGGCAGAATAAGAGTAGCTCGCGGATAAACGATATGCGGTTAGTTTCAACGGGTGTCAAATTTGCGCTCGGTTTCTCGGTGGTCTTCCGAGAAGCTTCCAGCGTGCTTATGATCCGTTCTTCACCCTTTTACAATTTCGACAAGCAAACACCATCGCGAGAGCGGGAAAGTTGTATTGAAAAATCAGTTTTCAATATCTTCCGATGTCTGATCTAGTGATCAACCCCCTTAACGCGCTTTGACGATTCCAAAGCCGAGTCGTTGCACGAATCAAGACTGCATATCATCGCTTTGGAAAATTTTAACGCGTGGTACGGACAGAGACGTAAAGTCTTTCGTAACGAATCTCCGAGCCGTGGCCATCTTTCGGCGAAGCGAGAAAGTGACTGAAAATCGTGGAGGATTCGCGAATTCCTTTACAATAAATAAATAACCCGATTGCGCACAAATTTTAAGTACCAACTGATCTTTCGCGTACTACCGAGAGGATCGCGTCGCTTGCGTTGTGCCAGTAGATCCGAGCACATACCTGACCGACGGTGTTTTATGCTAATCGTCTAATCGAGAGAAATGAGAAACGTTGAACGTGCCGAACGAAGCCCGTAGTTGCGGTCGACGGGACGTTGATACTCGGCAGCACGCGATGCTTCGCAGCCACTTCCTAAACACGTTGAAACACTGTGGCACTCCCAGTCGGCTCGTTTGCATTTGCGAATGGGTCGCAAAGAAATTTTGCACTGGCTTAACACTCGGACGATGAATTTAGGTCGGGTGGAGGTATCTTCTTGGTTCGCGTGATCCGGTCCAATTCCGCCGCAGCGTCATTTCGCATCGCCGCCTTGTCCACCGAGCCTTGCCCGTCTGGAATCGGCGAATCTGTCGAGAAATTTAAAAATTAGTTCGTCGTAGTCTTGCAAGCGGAGGAGGAAAGCGGGACCAAATTCCATCGCCCGAGCAAATTGGCTATTTCGAGCTTGGAACGGCGAGATGAACTGGCAATATTGCGCGTATCGTTATACTGGAGATATTATGCAAATTTTGCACTGTTTCTTACCGTAAGAAAGAAATTGGGTGCTGCTACATAAATCTCAAAATATACCGGAAATAAGAATTTTAAACTAAATATTAAGTTGAAAGTAGATTTTAATCAAATTAGATTGGACGTTATCTAATATCGATACCTTACTTTGAAAATCTCGTAAGTGCAATTTTTGACAAAAATGCCATTTATAGCTTACTGTGTGTTCAGATTTTAAACCTTAACGCATTAAGCTATAAATGGCATTTTTGCCAAAAATTGCACTTACGAGTTTTTCAAGGTAAAAGGTATCGATATGTAGTATCAGCGCTATTTTTCTAGTATGCGAAAAAAATAATCCACAATCCTAGCTGGTATCAATTGATGAAAAAACCCTCTTACAACTTCGTGCCATCAATTAGTAATAAGCATTTCAAGTCAATTAGAAACATGTTCGGATCGCTTGTTCCATTGAATTTTCTATTACTTTTCGGTTTGATACAAAACTTTTGATCGGTGGGACTGAACTCTGTACGAAGGTTTCTGTACCGAATTGCATTATAAAAGTGGTTCAAATTACACTGGTCTACAAAATTAGACCTTTTTTTGGCAGCCATAAATAGTGAACGAAATGTTTCATCAAGACAATGCACCAGTTCACACATCCGTTATCGCAATGGCCAAAATCAATGAGCTCAAGTTCGAATTGCTTCCTCATGCACCCTATTGCATGAGGAAGGAATTCGAACTTGAATTATTAATTTTGGCCATTGCGATAACGAATGTTTGAACTGGTGCATTCTCTTGATGAAACAACACTTCGTTTACTATTGATGGCTGCCAAACAAATACTAAACAACGTAGCATCTTCAAACTTGAAACATAAGCGTTATAAGGTGGGTACTTTCTAACATAGTATTTTTTTTCAAACTACCGCCATTTATACGTCAGATCGGATATTTCTTGGACTACTCTCGTAGGCTAAGCAAATTTTATTGTCGATTCTTTAGAGTTAATATATCACCTAACAAAAAAACAACAATTATTTATTTAATACTTGGTACGCATGCCTTTCTTCTTTATTTATATTTACACGTTTACGAACACGTCAAGATTATAGAAAGCAGAATTAGGATACGAAAACATTAACTCGTATCTTCTTTCTCTTTTGCCGGTATATCCTCCACCAGTAATAAAACCATATTATAACACTGAGATTTTATACACACCTGGCCAGAGTCCAGTCAAGCCAAATAAATTAGCTTTGGTGACATGTATTGGATAATAACAATAAATAATCGTACATGGAACAGAGTTGGAACTAAACTTCATAGACAAACATTAAGCATTTTCGTACAAAATAAATAAAACATATTACTTGTAATATTTATATATTATTACTATAGCTAGATAAACTACAAAACAGGGAAATATTACTCTGTAGTAATGTTTTAATATTTTGTTGAATATCATCTAAAATCAAATCTAAATAGAAAAATGCTTTAGATAAAAATCATTGGTTATTTTGCGTCGACTAAAGTTCCAGAAAAAAGGTATAGGTTTTCATTTGAAAAAAAAACAAGAAAACCTTGAAATAACCTATAAATCGTCTATCAAATTAAAAAAAATAGTATCGATCTTTCTCCCCTTCAAAACCAGAAAACTTGTTTGAAACTTTATTCTTTTGAAAGCGTGGTTTGCAACATAAAAAACCGGAAACTTTTTAAAATGATACCCTGTATATTGAAACAGAATATGTATCCCTTGGGAAAGAAAATATTGATTAGCCAATAGTTTGCAATAGTAACTATTGACAGATCAATAGTCTTCAATAGTTACTATTGGGGATCCCGATAGTCCTCAATAGTTACTATTAAAGTTCAAAAGCTCCCCTCAATAGTTTCCAATAGTCAACCAATAGTTACTATTCAATACTCCCATTTACTATTGGGTATTCAAGTTACTACTGAAATTCAAAAAGTTCCCTCCAATAGTTCCCAACAGTCAACCAATAGGGCACTTGCACGAAGATTGGTGTGCCTCCTATAGGTGACTAGTCGAAGTGTTCGCATGCACGTTTATTTGCAATTCATACGGAGGAGAATAAAAACAATTATCAATTAATTAATAGTCATTATTTTTAACTATGGGAGCATCACGTATGACATGTTGTATAAAAGGTTGTTATAATACACCACGGAAGGTTATTGATAAAAGTAAACAAATATATTTTTATACGTTTCCATCGGCTAGTACCCGCAGGAGCCCCTTTCTCGAACTCGCTCGTATCTTTGCGTGCACGCATCTTAGCGAATAGACCAATCAGGATCAAGTATTCCGTTGTGGTGGGGTTACGGACAACGGAATACTTGATCCTGATTGGTCTATTTGCTAAGATGCGTGCATGCAAAGATACGAGCGAGTTCGAGAAAGGGGGCCGAGGCCTTGGAAACTTGATAAACGCAAATTGTGGATTAAAGCTGTACAAAAATTTGTGTAAGTACAAAAGCAAAACTTATTCTCATATTTATAGAATTATATAAAGTAGAATGTCAGTAAGAGTGGTTCGCATTGTTTTTTTATGTATTAAAATTAATGGAATCGAAAAAATAATTGTGTGCATTTTATGACGGCATAGTGTACATAGTCTCTTCTATTTCTTCTCCTTTTTCAGTAAAGATCCGACAGTTTTTGATACCAACACCAGTTTAAAACATGACCAACTTGTAATAATTTGAACCTTTGACAAAATTCTGGTTGATTTCGAGGTTGTGCTTCATTGGAATAAACACATATTTAATTACTTTGAACATTTTGTTAATATTTCGATATCACTAATACTTTATTGCACGCTGATACTTCTAATAACCGCCAGAAGTGGTGCTGCCGTCGATTTACTACGCCATCTACAGTTCGTGCAAGTTTCCTATAGTTACTATTGAATACTCCGTTTTAGTATTGGGTATTCAATAGTTACTACTGAAGTTCAAAAGTTATCTTTAATAATTCTCAGCAGTCACCCGATAATAAATATTGAAATGTTTTATTTTACTATTCGGAATTCGTTACTTGTTATTGAGGCGTTCTCACTCACCTTCGCGCGATACCTATGTTCGGTTTCCTGTACTTTACTCAACCAGGTACCCTGTATTTTAAACATAATGCTTTTCCTACACCAAAGTACAATTACTTTTTTCCCTATTGAAGAATCTCTGTTAAAATATATATTTGCTTTGTTAAAGAAGAAAACAAAGTAAATTTGAAGCATTTCACGAGTTCCTTCTGTTGTATTTTTGGGTAGATATTAATTAGATTTATTTCGAGTCTTTGTTTTACTTCAAGTTGTTTACAGGCCTTTTGAAACTTCTAGACGTTCTAGACTAACAGTGAACGCCCTATAGCCGCCTAACCTAACCTAACAGCGCCATCTGACTGACTATTCTAAAGGTTTAATTCTAATGAACACTTTCGCTTTTATCGACTTACAACACCTTCTTGCTATGATTTATGTATAAGTACATATCGTCGGTCTAGATGTGATATCTCTAATTTTTCAGTTACAAGTATCACATCTAGACCGACGATATATAGAGTTGGTTTTCTAAGACCCAAGATTTGTGCGTAGCCTAAAACAGCCAATAGCAGGCTACCCCATTTCCAGCTTCAGGCCACACAACAATCCTGGATCTTCGAAAACGCATTCTGTATATTTAAATTTAAATGTTTAGTTGCCGTTGTATAACATTTAATAAGTATCAACAACTTCATATACCTACATTGTAATAAAATATATAAATTGTAAAGCACTTAATAAAATATATAATAATGATTTCATTCCTAATAGCATTTCCAATAGTTTTCCTAATAGTATTTCCAATAGTGGTCAAAATACTCTTCAGAACTTCATATTTTTTTGCAAGAGGAAAGTCAATTTTCAGGTTATATTTTCCCGGTCTCTCGGTCGATTATATCAATATCGAGGCTACTAATCTAGAAAAATTGAAATCGTTAGAAATCTTTCCTTTGGCAAAGCCGAACTTACAAGGAAACCGTCCCAGGTGTACCTCGCCGATTTCGTTCATTCTGATATATGTTATTCTACATCAAAATCTAAGAAATACGTTTTTTTTATCTCCGGAAAAATATTTCTAGGGGGTGAAATTAGTACAGTCAGTTAGGGTAACTTTGGACCACGTTAGTTGTATTTTTCAAATATATTATAAAGTACGTCTAACTAGCTTAATTTTATAAATGGTAATAATAACAAACAATGTATTATGTTCGTTTTTCAAAGAGTAGTATGTGTTTTATATCTTGTTAATATATATTTTTTTCAAATAAAGGTGGTCCAAAGTTACCCCCTCGACTCTGGTAACATTGGCCCACATCTAAAAAATCAGGTGTTTGATGTATTTTTGATTCATTTATCAAGGAGGAAACTTTGGCTCACTTTTAAACCTTTAAGTATTCATATTGGCAATCGACATTGGATGCTCGCCATCTGGTGGCGGATCCCCCCCCCCCCCCCCAATCATTATT
Source organism: Xiphydria camelus (assembly GCA_963678675.1). Taxonomy (NCBI): domain Eukaryota; kingdom Metazoa; phylum Arthropoda; class Insecta; order Hymenoptera; family Xiphydriidae; genus Xiphydria; species Xiphydria camelus. Next base: position 12,372,032 of record OY783194.1, read on the forward strand.
AAGACGCTATGTACAAAGTACGTACAGCTGGGGCCCCTTTCTCGAACTCGCTCGTATCTTTGCGTGCACGCATCTTAGCGAATAGACCAGTCAGGATCAAGTATTCCGTTGTCCGTAATCCCACCACAACGGAATACTTGACCCTGATTGGTCTATTCGCTAAGGTGCGTGCACGCAAAGATACGAGTGAGTTCGAGAAAGGGGCCCCTGATCGTGTTTAGTGAATGAAAATTACGTGAGAATTTATAAAGTATAAAGAATATAATGAGTGGTGTAAGCTTCGTAGAACGAATAAAAAAAAAGTAAAGTCTTGTGCAGTTAGTGTTGCTGCGAAAGTAATACGAAAAAACATTTATCCTTGTGTTTTCACGGTTTTCCAAAACCAAATGAACGCCTAGTATACATTGAAAAACTGTTTGAAAAATTAGAAAAAATAGACAAATTGAAGGCATGGCAACGTGCTACAAAATGAAACGTGCTATGTTAAATGAGACGTTTGAAGACAGAAAGCTGTCAAACTGATATAACCGGGTGTCACATTTTCTACATTTCTATCGATTTTTATGATGTGATTAGCATTAAGGTAACGATTTCCTTCAATCACATTGCGATGGGAAGGATTTGTTTGGGCCCAATCATAAATTTGATCTACAGTTATTAACATTTTTACTATTTTCTCACAAATCGCGTGTATTGTCGAATGGTTTAGGTCTTATTCGGCGCCATATTGGTTAGATCACGCCCCCATGTCGATTCCCAATAGTAAATGAAAAAAAAATACTTTACGGCATAATGCTACTAAAAGATTTTAAATTAAAAAAAACAATGCCGTTTGCTTCATATAAAGTAATGGGGACATCAAAAATCGATTTTTTACTATTGGGCCAATGATACCTGGATGGGCAACGTTACCCTGATTGACTGTATTTCCAATAGTTTTCCTAATAGTATTTCCAATACTTTTCCCAATAGTATCCCTAATAGTTTTCTCGGTAGTTTTTTTCGCAAGGGATATGGGGCTTTCTATGGAAAATTTACATTTTCCACAACCCTAACCATTTCTTATTTAGTTCTCAATTTTTTATAAGATATACAGAAAATAAAGAAATTCATATCTTGTTTGTTTGACGATTCAATGGACCGTTTCGCGCCTATAGGTATGTGAAATAATACATTTTTTTAATGTCGACTCTCTCAAACGGTTATAAATGAAAAATAACATATCCTATCAAAAATTAATATGTATTACTTTCTTCGTTATTGAATGAACTTTATAATAAAATTATCTGTTAATTTATTTAAACAGTCCTAAGATGAGTTTGAGGTGGTTAGTAAAAGCGAACAAAGTTGTCATTGGAAGGGCCACTTTTTATTTTTTATTACCTACCGTTTTTTATAAAATTCCAGATGAAATTATGAAAATGAAAATAGGAGTTACTAGATGAAATTTAAACAACTAACTTCTAGATAAGAAATCCTTACACTTTTAATCATGGCTCAACATTTTCGTAATTTCATCTCGAATTTTATGAAAATTAAGAACAGAAAATAAAAAGTAGCCCTTCTAGTGAAAACTAACTTTATTTGCTTTTACCACCTGAAGCTCATCTTAAGACTGGTCAGGAAAAATTAACAAATAATTTGACTATAAAATTCATTCAAAAACGATGAAACTTCAATCATATCAATTTTTGATAGAATACATTATTTTAAACTTATACGTTAGCCACTTAAACGCGACGATATTTCAAAAAAATTAAATATTTCTCATACCTACAGGTGTGAAACGGGTCATTAAGTTGTCAAACAAATAAAATATGAGACTCGTTATTTTTTGCATAGTATCTTATAAACAAAATTGTTAAAAAATAAAAAATGGCCAGAGTTGGAAATTTTAAATTTCACGTGAAATGCCCTACATAATTGTTAATATTATACCTTCAATTCGCCCGACTTAAAGGGATGAAAAGACTGGTTCTTTTTTTCACGAAATCTTATAATTTAAGATCTTAACTATATGTGTATCAAGTTTCAAAACGTAATTCGTAGAATTCTTAAGATAATGCTTCTGTTGCCTGCACCTAGTTAACACGTTCGTCGCCTAACGCGATTCGGTTGAGTTTACGGATTGTTAAGGGATCATCACAGTGTGAAATTTAAAAAAAAATCGATTTTTTTTTCTTTTGCATTATCGGATAGTGTACACGGTTATACCGTATGTCCAATGGCTAGTCGAGCAGGTGCAGCGACCTGAATTTTCCTGAAATTTGACTTCGACAGTGTTTTAGTTAGAGTTGGCTTTGGAAGATGGCGTTACGTACGAGCGAAATATTTGAAATGGTAAAAGCGGGAGGTAGATAAATGCGGGAGATCGAAGTGTAACCTCAAAATTGTGAATGTTTAAATAATGGTGAGTAATTGTTTGAAATGATAAGACATAATAATTATGGTTTCTTTTCGATGTTCAACCAAATAACACGACTGATACCTAATTGCAGAGAGAAACTGATGCGACTGGCAGTCGTGGAGGAAGGGGCTACCGTCAACGTGGTCCTCGTCAGAGTGGTCGAGCTGTGCCTCGGCGACGAAAGATGCAATTGAAATGAAATTAAAGTCTGAGCAAGGTGAAAATTGGAAGGCATGGAAAGAAAACGCGGCAGAGTCGTTGACAGAAGGAGTGAGTGAAGTGCGAAAGAAAAGTGCAGTGACGCCAAAAAACCATGTGGAAGACGGTGACGAACAGCAGCAGCAGCTGGTCGATACTGCTCAATTCCGCACCAGCTCCTGAATGATATCTCGCCGATCGCGATACGCAGCCGCTCCTGTGGGCAATGATTCCAGATACTCGAGTCGTAGTCGCAGCAAGGACAGCAGCAGCAGCAGCAGCAGCATCGACGGCAGGGGCACTATTGTAAAGCGAAGGCAGTCCAAGACCGACCCGGATAGCTGTAAGAGAAAGACGCATCGGCGGAAGCAAGACTTGCAATGAGAGTGTAGTAAAAGGAAGAAGAAAAATAACAGAGACGAGACGATGAGACGGAGGAGGAAGTCGTCACCACGAAGAGTTCCTGAAACGGTACCAGTACTAGCAACGTGCGAAGAGTTCAAGAGAACGGGCCATCTACACCCAGTCGCAAATCATGCCGAGTTCATGTGACACCCGACAGCGGCATCACGTCAGGAGTATGAACGGTGGAGAAGAACGGGAGCCTTGCTGAAAAAGGAAGGAGCAGTGTTGGCGGTGGCGGTGACAGCCCGGATCATGAGCCAAGGCTGAAGAACCTTGAGCGTTTTGGATAAAAAGTGGACGTGACTCGAAGCAGTTATCGTAATCGATTTACGCCGACACTGGTGCCGCAGCTAATCTCGATCACAATGAATTCTTCCAACTAGAGGCGGTTTCTGTATCATTCGTCGCCGTTGATACTTTCCCTCTTAATCCTTGTACATAATGCAGCTGTAATTCCTTGAAGTATATTTTTATAATATTAAGTTTGATCTGCAACCCTTTCATCTTTCCTATTGTAACACTCTCGTAACCATACGATCCGATTATTTTATATTCATAAGGTTTTATCAGCTTTACGTTATTCCTCGTTATTTTCGTTATTTAACCTTGCATTTATAAATTATTACTGATGGATTATTAATAAATTAATTAATGAAACTGACTCTACTGGCTTGTGCTATTTTTCTCGTCTCGTATTTCCTTCCGTAAGATATTTTAATAAATGTACCCCTTCGATCTTTAAGAGTTTAGTTGAAATAAGCAAGACGGATAGTGGACAGAGTTTAGGCATTAGGAGGCATACTCTTAGACCTCGATGTCGAATAACATAATAACAGAATGAACGAAATCGGCGAGATACATCTGAAACGGTATTAAAGCTAATTTTATGAATGAAGAAATTCTAATAAATCATGATTACACGAATTCCTGTCCCGCTGATTGTGACATCTTTTATGCCTCCTAATGCCTAGACTTTGTCCACTATCCGTCTTGCTTATTCCAACTAAACTCTTAAAGATCGAAGGGGAACATTTATTAAAATATCTTACGGAAGGAAATATGAGACGAAAAATAGCGCAAGCCAGTAGAGTCACTTTCATTAATTAATTTATTAATAATCCATCAGTAATAATTTATAAATGCAAGGTTAAATAACGAAAATAACGAGGAATAACGTAAAGCTGATAAAACATTATGAATATAAAATAATCGGATCGTATGGTTACGAGAGTGTTACAATAGGAAAGATGAAAGGGTTTCAGAGATCAAACTTAATATTATAAAAATTTACTTCAAGGAATCACAGATGCATTATGTACAAGGATTAAGAGGAAAAGGATCAACGGCGACGAGTGATACAGAAACCACCTCTAGTTGGAAGAATTCATTGTGATCGAGAATAGCTGCGGCACCAGTGTCGGCGTAAATCGATTACGATAACTGCTTCGAGTCACGTCCACTTTTTATCCAAAACGCTCAAGGTTCTTCAGCCTTTGCTCATGATCCGGGCTGTCACCGCCACCGCCAACACTGCTCCTTCCTTTTTCAGCGAGGCTCCCGTTCTTCTCCACCGTTCATACTCCTGACGTGATGGCGCTGTCGGGTGTTACATGAACTCGGCATGATTTGAGACTGGGTGTAGACGGCCCGTTCTCTTGAACTCTTCGCAAGTTGCTAGTACTGGTAACGTTTCAGGAACTCTTCGTGGTGACGACTTCCTCCTCCGTCTCATCGTCTCGTCTCTGTTAGTTTTCTTCTTCCTTTTACTACACTCTCATTGCAAGTCTTGCTTCCGCCGATGCGTCTTTCTCTTACAGCTATCCGGGTCGGTCTTGGACTGCCTTCGCTTTACAATAGTGCCCCTGCCGTCGATGCTGCTGCTGCTGCTGCTGCTGTCCTTGCTGCGACTACGACTCGAGTATCTGGAATCATTGCCCACAGGAGCGGCTGCGTATCGCGATCGGCGAGATATCATTCAGGAGCTGGTGCGGAATTGAGCAGTGTCGTCCAGCTTCTACTGCTGTTCGTCACTGTCTTCCACATGGTTTTTTGGCGTCACTGCACTTTTCTTTCGCACTTCACTCACTCCTTCTGTCAACGACTCTGCCGCGTTTTCTTTCCATGCCTTCCAATTTTCACCTTGCTCAGACTTTAATTTCATTTCAATTGCACCTTTCGTCGCCGAGGCACAGCTCGACCACTCTGGCGAGGACCACGTTGACGGTAGCCCCTTCCTCAACGACTGCCAGTCGCATCAGTTTCTCTCTGCAATTAGGTATCAGTCGTGTTATTTGGTTGAACATCGAAAAGAAACTATAATTATTATGTCTTATCGTTTCAAACAATTACTCACCATTATTTAAACATTCACAATTTTGAGGTTACACTTCGATCTCCCGCATTCATCTACTTCCCGCTTTTACCATTTCAAATATTTCGCTCATACGTAGCGCCATCTTCCAAAGCCAACTCTAACTAAAACACTGCCGAAGTCAAATTTCAGGAAAATTCAGGTCGCTGCACCTGCTCGACTAGCCATTGGACATACGGTAAACATTCTGTTAAATTTCTAAATCGAAATTCGAATTATTTCGGTCGCTACAGCATTTCTTAGAGAAAGGGAACGGGGCATCAGTATTGCCCTTCGGGAGGAGATTCGTGGTGCGAATGGCGCAAAGCTGAGGCCAGTGGATTTCGAGAAAAATATTCCCATCCACCAGCGCTCGATGAAGATGTGCAAGAGGTTCTGAAGCCAATTTACGATGATTTAACCACAGATGATTTGTTGGAAAGATGTACGGGCGCCAACACGCAGAATAACAATGAAAGCTTCAATCATTGCGTGTGGCAACTCGCTCCTAAGCACATTTTCTGTGGAAAACAAACCGCGGAAATCGCTACTTACTGTGCAGCTTGTACATTCAATGAAGGGTACAATGCGATTTTAAAAATCATGGAGACAATGGGGTGCACCATAGGACCGGTAGCGGCAGACTTCGCTGCGAAGTACAGGGCGGAGCGCATCGCAACCGCGGAACGGCGAAGCTCTTTGGACAGCAAAGAAGCTCGTCGACAGGAAATGTCTGCAGAATCAGGAGTTCGAGGAAGCCGAAGGGATATTGTATGGACCTGGCATCGCCGATTGATCGTAAGTGAACGATTTATCTGAAAATTCCTGACTTCAAACTTTAAACGCGTTTTTCTCGGAATGATGTTTTTCAAAACGGTGTCCGCTGCCGAGAGAAGAGTTTTCAAGCTATCGACTTCAAATTTTGACAAAACATTCTTCTTGTCATTCTCTATCGTCCTACGGAATCTTTTTTTTTTTGAAAACTTTCTATTTTTTTTTCACGAAAAACTGTCGAAAAAAAGGCCAAATTCGATATGTTCTGTTCAAATCGTTGCCATTTCGTCAAAAAAAAAAAAAAAAGAAAAGCCTCCATAGGACGATAGCGGCTTTCCTATAGATTAATAATCTTTCTGACATTTTTGTTTCACATAAAAATTGAGGCCGACAAAGTGGACACCGATGAGGACCTTTTTTTTTTACAAAATGTTTGATAATTCATATAATAATAATAAACAATTAATAAATCACCTCAAAAAAACTATTTCGTATTCTTCATCGCTGCTTTAATTTATATAAAAAAACCCAGACCGATTAGCTTATCCTAATCATGAAAAAAAATATCGCGGAAATTAGTGATTTTTCGGCCGGTCACACTGTGATGATCCCTTAACGGATTGACCTGAATTCGGGTACTTGGGGGTTTTTGGGGTCGCTGATTACGAATCCGAGGCAAGAATTGCAAAATTCCTAGATGGCGCCACAATATGGCGCATGCGCGGATCAAATCTCGACGTAAAATTGAGTAATTGTCCTGAATTCGGGTACCAGGGGGGTTTTGGGGTCGCTGATTACGAATCCGAGACTAAAATTGCAAAATTCCTAGATAGCGCCACGATACGGCGCATGCGCGGATCAAATCTCCGTATCATGGCGCCATCTACTAATTAAACAATTCTGGCCTCGGATTCGTAATCAGCGACCCCGAAAGCCCCCGGGTACCCGAATTCGGGTCAATCCGTTAACTTTTCGACAATATAAAGGATCCATTTCATCATAAATATAAATTAATAAAAAGTATACTATAATGTATATAATTTTAATATTTCTGTTGTATATTCTAAATTTATATTTCAGTGCTTATTCCATTAAATTCCTTTTAAAAATCCAACTGAAAATCATGTTTAACTTGAACAAGAAAAGCGTCACCCGTACTTGGGTGACGCGGCGACGAATGTGTTAAAATTAATTTAATTTAACTTTCAATAATAGGTAATAATAGGTTTTCAATAATCAGGCCAAACAACAACAAGAATCAATACACGTCTGACGTTTCGGTTCTAGACTAAGAGCTGGCTACATAAAAGTACGGGTGACTCGGTGCAGTCAAAATTATAACAATTACAGATTCGATTGTTACCGATATGGTGAGGGTCGGTCCGCCAGACGTCACCGTGGAAGTATAATGCAAGGATAGGGGGTTAAACATGCAATTTTTTAATGTAAAAAAAGTGATAAGGTGCAGTACTGAAAATTTGCAAAATGATTGAAGACAGTATTAGTATGTAGGGAAAAAATCGCCAGATACTTAGGCGGAAGGTAAAGGGTCGCCAGACGGCGCCAATGTTGTAAACAATTTTGCAATATTTAAGTGACTACGTGCACATCTGGCAAATTGTATACTTATTCTATAATTTTAAATGAGATTATGTGCAAAACGCCAGACAGCTAGGTGGAAGAATAAGGGAGATAATTCCGTTGTTAATAAGACGGAACCAACCGCGCCCTAGGCGATGTTTTGTCATGTAGTGTAGTGTAGCGTGCATCTCCTGTACATTCAACATCCGTTACGTTCTGTACCTATGTATCCTTTACAGTCAGCGTATATACTTACCTTACTTTTAGTTGCAGTACATTGTAAACTACGGTTAAATTATCCAACTACTGTATCTCTTTTTGTTTAAGGCGCCTCGACCCCGTTCTCAAATTTCAGGAGTCTCGCGGGAGGGCACGGGCACCCTCTGCCCTTCGATATTACGTCAACAGATGGAAAAAACGCATTATATTGCACATATATGGACGAATACTACTTTATTTGATCCATGCGAACTGGAAGCAAAAAATTCAGGATGGATATTAAACGGATCCGAATATGAATTTAAATGGTTTGAAGGACCACAATTACCGCCATCTGTAAAAGACGTCCTTGATAGTGATAATTCGGAAGCTGAAGATGATGACATGATTTACGACAACGACGAGGATGTTGAGTTTGATGATGATATAGAAAATGAGGGTTACGAAATAGAGCAATTTTATATTCGATTAGTATTACAGATGTATATAATGTTCTATTCGAAGTAGAAATAAGAATTATGTTAATGTAATTCTATATAAACAATTCATGTTTTCCTACTTGACTTCTGGCAGTTGACTAATAGTTCACTGAACAACCCCAAATTATGTTCACAAATCGCTAGACGTTTACTCGACGGTGTAAATACGAAAATGCTAAGAAGAGTGGGACACCGACGCCCTTAACATCGAAATTATCTCCCTTACTCTTCCATCTAGACATTTAGCATTTTGCACATAATCTCGTTTTAAATTATAGAATAAGTATACGAATTGCCAGATATGCACTTAGTCACTTAATTATTGCAAAATTTTTTGCAACATTAGCGCCGTCTGGCAACCCTTTACCTTCCGCCTACGTATCTGGCGATTTTTTCTCTACATACTAATACTGTCTTCGATCATTTTGCAAATTTTTAGTACTGCACCTTATCATTTTGTTTACATTAAAAAATTGCATGTTTAACCCCTTACCCTCGCATTATACTTCCACGGTGACGTCTGGCGGCCTGACTCTCACCATATCGGTAACAATCGAACCTGTAATTGTTATAATTTTGACTGCACCGAGTCACCCGTACCCCTATGTAGCCAGCTCTCCGTCTATTCCTCTTCGAACCATCTTCAGAGACGTAATGGCCCACAGATACTTGAATTCCCTATTTATATCTATAACTCTATCAACCGTTATCCCCTCCATTCCCCACTTACATTCCTTCCTTCTTCTCAACCCCCTAACAATATTTACTAATAACACTGTCATCTTAATTATCTCAAATACGAAAGTATTATTAATAACCCATAAACCAATCTCTATAATCAATATTATTGTTACATCTACATTTTAATTTTTAAATTATTGATTGATAAATTTGATGAAGTTCAACGCTCAGTTTTAATATTTGTTGTCTTTGATTTTGTTAATATAAAAACTTTCTAATATCGTTCTTTGTCCAATGTTTTTCTCGTGACAAAATTTTAGGATTATCAAACTCAAAAGCATGTTTATTGCCAATTGCATGCTTAGAAAGACCAGTGCTTTCTTTGCCCATTCTAACACTATACTGATGTTCATATAAGCGTTTTTAGGGGGGGGGGGGGGGGGGGGGGGCTAAAAATACATTTTTTTATTGCCTTTTCTTATAGTAGAACCTTTAAAGAATGTTGTGTCAAAATTTCAAGTCAATCGGAGTAAAACTCTCAGTCATAGACCTTTAAGTCTCTGCTCCTCTAATACTGCAGAGCGGCAAGAACTCGGCGCTTTAAACGCTTGTTCCTCGAAACCAAGTTTTAAAAGTCCGTGGACATCGTCATTTAAAAACTACTGCACCGATACTTTTCAAATTTTGTATATACTCTTTCTACATATAAAATACCAGACCCCTACGTTTTTCTTTTTTTGTTACATTAAGGGGGTTTTACAGCAACAAAATGACGGATTTTTTCGTGAAGTCGCAATTGAAACCACCAAAAATTTAAAAATGGGAAAAAATTAAAGAAAAACGTAGGGGTCTAGAAAAACATCTGTTTTAACTAAATTGCTTTGATTTTTTGATTTCAGATAATTCTACGCTGAAATATAGTGTCCACCGCAAATCATCTTTTCTAAAAGACGTCTTCGAAAATACTTCGTCACCGGCTTATTTCTCAATATTTTTCTACAAAAAAATTACAAAATGTTCGAATGATGCTTTGTAACATGCGTACATTAGCATGTATCTACTTCAACAATAGCTCTAAAAAAAATTCGTAAAAATAGAGTTATTTTCCACGCGTTAGACCCCCCCCGTAAGGCATCTGCCTGTCTCACCATTATATTTTTTACCACAATCTTTACAATTAATCTCGTAAACAACATGCTATTCAAATCTATCTTTAACTTATCTTTTCCTGAATTAAAAAATTTGGAGTGTTCAATTTTGAAAACAGTTTTTATGCTATACTTTCTAAAGACAGCTTTTGGTAAAAAAAAAACATAATCAAGAGACACGGTAGTGTCTCGCGGCATGTTCGTTCAAGTAGTTTCGTCAGAAACGACAGCGCTGTCGCCGCGGGCACCCGTGTATCTTTACAGGAAAAATGTCTGCCCCCTTCACCCCTCAATTTTTACATCGAATTTTCTCAATAAATATGTGGTTATAACCAAAACTATGCTTAGTTACGCCATATAAATTGATTATTCTCTATTGGTAGAGATCAGAATAAATTTTATAAGTTAGATATTAACAGAGATTCATCCTTAACAACGCGAAGCCACGCCCCTCGCGCCTAAGGGCCGGTTTTACCAACAGGTATAAACGCGGTATAGCGCTATACTGAGAATAACCATAAGGCTTATTGCTGGTTATTCTCAGTATAGCGCTATACCGCATTTATACCGTGTTGGTAAAACCGGCCCTAAGAGTCGAGAATTTTATTTCTCGGCCGATATCTATCTGTCAAAATGTCACAAAAATTCCGGCAATCTTCGGCGATAGTCGGCCATGATCGGAAATGTGTATACATAGATGCCTGTATCTCCTTTCCTAATTACTTTAAAAATATTTTTTCTTTTTCCTTGAATTTAGAAAATTATAGCGAGCATTTTCACTACTGCAATTATTTCCATGCAATAACATATATTATGGTTTCATGCCGATTATATATGTTCAATTGCTTGTTTCATATGGTGACATTAAAAAAAAGAAAGAAATGACATGACTATATTATCGACTATCGGATTACTTACCTTATGTCCGCGGGCAAACCGATAAAAGTTATACCTATGGCCGATACTTTGAAATTTGACTTCGGCAGTGTTTGCCGACGGTCGAGTCTTTGATAGTTAGAATTGGCTACAGAAGTGTGCTGCGTAAGAGCGAAAAGTGCAAAACGTCTGTTTTCCCGATAGCTGTCAATTCGGGAGATCGAAGCGCCTAAACTCAAAATCGTGAATTTGTGAATAATGGTAAGTCATTTTTAGAACTTAAAATTTAAGTGTTCTGTATCTGTACTTAGCATTTACGGGGCACTCAGTCCTTTTTGGACCATTGTACCCGAGCCACACTTGGGGCAACTCAGACAGCAAGGGGTCCCCCCCTCCGCCCACGACCCCCGGTGAGCCCAGGACCTCCATGCAGACGGCCATGCAGGAGTTCCTTAGCCCTCCCAGGTGTCCCAACCAGAGGGGGGGCCCCTCCCTGTCCTCACTCACTGGGGAAGGGGGTCCTCCATGCAGAAGCCCCCCTCCCCACCCCGAGTACAGCCGGTCTTAGCTCGATCCCCGGATCCCGGAAAAATTATTTTTCCGCAAGCCGGGATTCGAACCCTAGACCTATCGCCCGAGCAGTCTTCGAGAGGCCAGCATTTAGACCACTCGGCTACTGCCGGCGACAAAGTTAAGTATTACTACACAACGAGTAATTTAGGAGATTTTCATGAAGTCTTTGACAGTCCGGTTTTTAAACTTTTGGGTAATTTCATCGAAGAATGATTATTTTGTATCACTTCTACAAATTACTCACCATTTATTCACAAATTCACGATATCAAGATTAGGCGCTTCGATCTCCCGAATTGACAGCTATCGGGATCAAAGATTCGACCGTCGGCAAACACTGCCGAAGTCAAAGGACCACGCACAGAGTAAATGGAAATCGGCAATCGGTCAAATTGTCTAAAAATGAAATATGTTATAGTTTATGGTGTGCTGAATAAAAGTTCTCATAGGTCCAAGACCCAATAATGGCCAGTTTCGGCACTAAACGGCACTGAATGTCAGCGAATATGATAGCGTACACACGCAGCGGCTACAGCCTCTGAGCGTAATTATTTGAAGTCTTTGAAAATCAATAAAAATACAAGATAAGAGGTTTCTATGTCGCATATCATAAATCGGTCGCGAATTCGGGATGATGTGCGAAAATAATCTAAGCCGTATCCGACCACGTGGCGAAGCACATTATACGAGGTCCCTCGCGAAAATCATAAAATATAGTTTTTTATTACATAATTGATGCAATATCGCCTTATCTTGTATTTTTATTGATTTTCAAGGACTTCAAATGATAACGGCTTCAAATAATTACGCTTAGAGGCTGTGGCCGCTGCATGTGTACGCTATCAAATTCGCTGACATTCAGTTCCGTTTAGTGCCGAAACTGGCCATTATTGGGTCTTGGACCCATGAGAACTTTTATTCAGCACACCATAAACTATAACATATTTCATTTTCAGACAATTTGACCGATTGCCGATTTCCATTTACTCTGTGCGTGGTCCTTTCAAGGTATCTGCCATAGATATGACTTTGATCGGTTTGCCCGCGGACATACGGCAGTTATTTATGGAAATCCTTTCACGAACGAATTGTTCTTGGGAAAATATAAATATTATCGAAACATTAATAATTATAAAATAATTTCAAAATATCACGAGAATAAATCAAAAGTAACGTGGTTATAAATTGACTTGTATCGGTATAAAATGTGAGACTTTAATTTTGTGGTAATAAAAAGCTATTCTCCTACATGTACATATTCTCCTCATGAATAAATTCCAAAAAGGAGTGAAATCTTGTCACAAAAACAGATTCTCTGTAAAAAAAGGCGGCATGTCCATTCAGTGCCAAAAAAAATTGATACGTAAAATACTCTCCAAAAAAGATTATAAATCAATTAAGATCGCCATGTTCAAGATTTATATATAAAAAACAAAAGGCATCATTTGAAAGGAAAATTATTGTAAATCAAAAGTTACTAAAAAATTCGACAAAAAATGTATAAAAAAATGTTCATAAATATGTCTTACGCGAAGAGTAATTTACCGATTGAACATATTATTTCAAATGTAAAGAATGGTATTTTTGGAATAGATGAATGTAACAAAAATGAAATTAGAAAAGAAGTAGTAAAATCGATTATTAATTTTACTAATTGCAACATTAAACGGGTTTAGTCTTTTGAGTACAAAAACGAAATTAAAGAATTAATTCATTTTAAAAGGAATAATCCAGATATGGGGCATAATTTCTGAAGTGTACCACCCTCGAAAATGAAAGTTGTCCGATCGGGCTAAAAATTGGCCCAATTGTAGTCCTATTAGATAGTACTCCTCACACCAAAAATTAATTCATTTTGATAATTATTTATCAAAGTGGGGGGGGGTACAATTTTTGGGTTATTTAAGCAAAGCCTTACTTTTAAACATCTGTAACTTTTTTCCTATTGCCTTAAACAAAATTTCACTAGAAATTTTTTTCATAGATTTTTCCACAAACTTTCTGGTGGCCATAACAATTTTTTTAAAAATTTAAAGTTTGACCCTAATTTTTGAAAATCAAAAATAAATTTGATTTTCTTTAATTTGGACAATTTTCCTATTTTTTAAAATAATTTTAGAAGAAAGCTGAGATTTTTTCCTAAAGACCTCCAAGTTTCAGAGAGTGGCAAATTAATTCTTCTCTGAGTAATAGAACGATACGTAAAGCTGGTGGGAGATGTAACGCGCGCGTATTCGTAGATCTCTGCAAATGAACTGGTGGGAGGTCGAGCTGAACGCAATTCCGTAGCCGCGTGCTATCCTGTGCTACAACTGCTACATCGAAGGGACCGGTGAGTAAATTGGCGGGATATTTGAAAATATCGTGACTTTGGTCATTCTTATCTGAAAAAAGTACTTTTTTTTTACGATGTCCTCTAAAAATATGAATAAAATTTGGAAGGATAGATGTAGGATATATATATTGAACACCTTCATCAGTTTTTTTAGAAGGTCATCAGCCTTTTGAAAAGGATTAATACATCTATCCCCTTCCAAATTTTATTCATATTTTTAGAGGACATCGTAAAAAAAGTACTTTTTTTCAGATAAGAATGACCAAAGCCACGATATTTTCAAATATCCAGCCAATTTACTCACCGGTCCCTTCGATGTAGCAGTTGTAGCATAAGATAGCACGCGGCTACGGAATTGCGTTCAGCTCGACCTCCCACCACTTCATTTGCAGAGATCTACGATTACGCGCGCGTTACATCTCCCACCAGCTTTACGTATCGTTCTATTACTCAGAGAAGAATTAATTTGCCACTCTGAAACTTGGAGGTCTTATAGGAAAAAATCTCAGCTTTCTTCTAAAATTATTTTTAAAAATAAGAAAATTGTCCAAATTAAAGAAAATCAAATTTATTTTTGATTTTCAAAAATTAGGGTCAAATTTTTAATTTTTTAAAAAATTGTTATGGCCACCAGAAAGTTTGTGGAAAAGTCTATGAAAAACATTTCTAGTGAAATTTTGTTCAAGGCAATAGGAAAAAAGTTACAGATGTTTAAAAGTAAGGCTTTGCTTAAATAACCCAAAAATTGTACCCCCTCCACTTTGATAAATAATTATCAAAATGAATTAATTTTTGGTGTAAGGAGTACTATCTAATAGGACTACAATTGGGCCAATTTTTAGGCCGATCGGACAACTTTCATTTTCGAGGGTGGTACACTTCAGAAATTATGCCCCATATATATTTCATAAAATCTGATAAAGTAAATGTAACGGTTGCGATTGAGAACGAAAAATATTTGGATCGTTGTAATTCATGTTTGTCTGACGAAACAACTTATAAGGTAGTAAACAGAGTTTGTGTCAGTTAAATAGAGAAAAAACAATAGTTATTTTCGTTATTAGGGCGTGAAGCGCTGTTTCTAACGAGTGTGAAGTTTGCCGCACGAGCGAAGCGAGTACGGCAATCACACTCGTTAGAACGGCGCGAAACAACCGAATAGCGAATTCTATTTTTTGTCACTAAGGGCCGGTTTTACCAACACGGTATAAACGCCGTATAGCGCTATACTGAGAATAACCTGTATGCAAGCGTTTTACCACGATGGTATAAGTCTGGAATAGGATAAACTTTGGAATAAATGCAGGGATAGCTTATCCGGCAGTTTCAGCGCTGGATAAGCTAGCTATCCTCGGGATAACCTAACTTTTTGTTTGCGTCTATTATTCCGTGACAGAATCACAACCGTGACAGAATCATAATAATTGTTATTAGTTGTGAAATAGAGTTGATTGATGTGCCAGTTGTCAAATCATCATCTGATGATGAAATTGACGTCTTACAAAGAATGAGAAATCCTAGGAAAATACGTGCCCGGTAAGTAAATAAAGGATACCTATACCTACTAATTTATAACCAATATCTAATACAAAACTATTCCAGAGTTGACTATTTCGAAGAATACAATGGTTGTAGAATTCTTCACTTGCTTTCGTTTGGAAAAACAAACCTGTCAGAGATTATTGGGACAAATACGACATCGCATTGCTTCGAGGTCGCCAAGAAATGCAGCAATTCAGCCAGCAACAAAATTATTGCCGACTTTAAGATTTCTTGCTTCGGGATCAATGCTAATTACTGTAGGTAATCGTTTTTATCATAATGTTAAAACTTTTAATTAGTCATTATTATATGCCGCCACCTCAGCAACCTCCAACGACTCCTAACATCGCGAGGAGAGCTAGTTTACAGGGCTACAAGTTCATCGATCGGCATAAACCGCCACTGATCTCCCAGAAATCAATGGGCGACATACTGAAAAACATCAACAAAGTCAAAATGAAACTCGTCACAAGGTACGATTAAACAATTTTATCGCGGTAAACTTTTTATTCGCCAGGAACAAAGAGGAGTTTCGCATTGTCAGAATGTCGTGGCTGCGAAAGATTGATTTTGTTCACAGTGGGCTTTTAAACGTGTTTTTCAGATCGCCGGGTGGGAGACCTTTGCGAGCCAAACGAGAAAATAGCTCTTGCAACGACCTTCAAGAGATCTTACGGAAACGATATATCGCAATGCAATCGCCGGACAGTAGAAATTCCACCGCGACGTTGACGTTCGATAATTCGTTCTAGATTAAGAACTCGATGATACTCAAGTTCTCTGGGTCGCAGCAATCGCGTCGGACGGTGCTCCGAGGAACGGCTATTGTAGCCTTCTTTTATAAATGAGTCTTTCTCTGCGAGGTAATTTCGCACGACACATTTTAGATTATAGTTCTTTTTTAATAGGAGGATAGAAGCTCATAGAAACGTCGGGAAAATTTTGTTTTCTCTCTTCACTCTTTTACTCAGAAAATGCAAGTTTAAATTTAAAATTGACGCACGCGGGTCTCTAATCGCGAGAATCTCAACGGTATCCAATAATATCAACCAAAGAAGTCATCTACCATTGCATTGTCTTGTATAAGTAACATTTAAATTTATCTAGGTAGACATTATACCTTTCTTCAATTCGCGTGATTGCAGTTTTCAGGAGCAGAAGTGATACATCCGTCGTACGATGTAGAATATGAAAAAATTTTAGATTTGCATTGATACACTTTTGTAAGATACCTCGGCATTAGACATCAAGTCGTACAACGCTCTTTGTATACTTTTTAGATAGGGTCGCGTATACTTAAAAAAACGATAACATTGTACCGCTCTATGTAATCTCAGAGTAATGTCACCGCGTGATAAATCTTAAGTTGTAGCGATTTAAAAGTTTATAGATTTTAGAATATATTTTGTCCGATACGAGATTTGGATCAAATGGTGCAATTTTACGTTGTAATTACTATTATTGTGTGACGACCCTTATAGTTTTTTGAGACTGAACACATTCTTGTTGGTGAGATATCGAATGTTTGGACGTGTTTTGTACCTGATGCTTTTATCGACGACTCGAAAATAAAAGTTATTGTTACGAAAATATAAATATATTGTTATAGATATCTTTTATTTACCGGGCACGTATTTTCTTTGGATTTCTGATTCTTGGTAATACGTCAATGTCATCATCAGATGATGATTAAAAAACTGGTACATCAATCAACTATTTCAAAATTAATAACAATTTACCACAACGATCAGGTTATGATTATATCATGAAAGAATAAAGACGTCAAAAACAAAAAGTTAGGTTATACTGAGAATAACAACTCCGAATTTCATTTATCGCGCCGGAACAGCTGTCAAAACGACCAAATGTCATGCGCAGTACGTACTTCTTACTACCAACCTAAAAATAATTTTAGATGGCCAACGCTTATACCTGGAATAGTTATCCCAGGCAAACTTGGAGCTGGTAAAACGCCTGCGCTTTATACCAGGTATAAAGAAGAGTATAAATTTATCCTCGGTATACTTATTCTAGGTATAACTTGGCTTTGGTAAAACTGGCCCTAAGTGTCAAATACGAGGTTGACGATTTCACGCACTGCGCAGGTTATTTCACGCACTGCGCAACTGTTCACGAATTGGTGTGTGAAAGATGATTTCACATGCGTCGAGGACGCCCATGAAACCGAGTATTTGACACTGAGTGACAAAAACGATATTATTAAATCTTGGGAACAGTTAAAGGACCCCGCGCAATCCTTATGGGAAGTGGCTCCCGGTGAATTTGGCTGGATTTCACATATGTTGTAGATCTTGGTGTTCTGATCAAAAGTTATCATTGCCGCAACAACGAAAAATGGACAGTTTTTGAGTTTCGGGACCTTAAAGTTCATACTTTTCGCTTTCCGTCATACGGTCTACACATTGTACGGCAGGGTGGCGGGGAGAGATGGGGATACCGGGAGTGTTGCCAGTCGCGCGGGCATTGCATGAACTTTAAGGTCCCGAAACTCAAAAACTGTCCATTTTTCGTTGTTGCGACAATGATAACTTTTGATCAGAACACCAAGATCTACAACATATGTGAAATCCAGCCAAATCCACCGGGAGCCACTTCCCATAAGGATTGTGCGGGGTCCTTTTATTACAAAAAGTTAAAGTAGTGTTGCGAAAAGTAATAACGCGGTTGTTGCTAGAGCCTATGGTCTTCCTAAGATACATAAAAAGGATCTATCATGGCGTATAATTGTTTCATCTATTGGATTTTCTACTCAAAAATTAGCTTCTTTATTAACTGATTTTTTGGATAAATTTGTTGGAAACACAGATTTAACAATAAAAGATAGTTGGTCTTTCGTTAAAGATATTAAAAAAACGATCGTACCTGAAAATCATGTATTGATGTCACTTGATATTGTGTCGTTATTTACAAATACTCCTTTAGAATTAGTTGTTAAATGCTTAAAGATTTGAAAAATGAGTTTGAAAATATATTTCATATGCCAATAAATGAAATAATTAGAGCTGTTAGCTTTGTTTTTGATAATACATATTTTGTGTTTAACGGAATGTATTACAAACAAATTTTTGGATGTCCAATGGGTTCTCCATTATCGAATATTATTGCAAATTTAGTTTTGGAAAGAATTCAGAAAGAGGCTTTGTCAGAATTAAGTTTTCAATTGGCAATTTTTAAAAGATACGTAGATGATATTTTTGCATTGGTTCCTAAAAGTGGGATTGAAGTGGGATTTTGGTGGAAGCGTTTAATCCCATACATGAGAGAATACAAGTCACTTATAAGATGGAAGAAAATGGGTCAATTCTGTTTTTGGATGTCAGTGTAAAAAGGGAAAACAATAAATTAATCACGAATTGGTATCAAAAACCTTGTTGGCCAGGAAAATATATCAATTTTCATTCTATGCATCCCATAAAACATAAGATAGGTATGATAAAAGGGTTGATTGATAGAGCAATTAAATTATCAGATCCTATGCATCATGAGCAAAATGTTAGGATTATCAAAGAAATTCTAAAATTGAATGATTACCCGCTTGATTCCATAGACAACAACAACAAAGAATTAATGAAATTTATAATAGTTTAGATACTACGAGTAATGAAAATAGGGCCAATGAAGGCATCATTGTTTTACCATGTGTGGGGGGACTTAAAATTACTTTTCAATTCAGGAAAAGATAAGCTAAAGATAGATTTGAATAGCAATGTTGTTTACGAGATTAATTGTAAAGATTGTGGTAAAAAATATATTGGTGAGACAGGCAGATGCCTTAAAAAACGCTTATATGAACATCAGTATAGTGTTAGAATGGGCAAAGAAAGCACTGGTCTTTCTAAGCATGCATTTGCCAATAAACATGTTCTTGAGTTTGATAATCCTAAAATTTTGTCACGACAAAAACATTGGGCAAAGTGAAAGATATTAGAAAGTTCTTATATTAACAAAATTAAAGACAATATAAATATTAAAATTGATAGTGTTGAACTTTATCAAATTTATCAATCAATAATTTAAAATATAAAATGTAGATGTAACAATAACATTGATTATAAAGATTAGTTTATGGGTTATTAACAATACTTTCGTATTTGAAATTATTAAGATGATAGTGTTATTAGTAAATATTGTTATGGGGTTGAGAAGAAGGAAGGAATATAAGTGGGGAATGGAAGGGATAACGGTTGATATTGTTATAGATATAAATAGGGTATTCAAGTATCTGTGGGTCATTACTTCTCTGAAGAGGGTTCGAAGAGGAACCGAAACGTCAGACGTGTATTGATTCTTGTTGTTGTTTGGCCCTATTATTACCTATTGAAAGTTAAATTAAATTAATTAGTAGAATTATCGAAGTTATAAACGATTAACAGACTCGGTGCGTACAGATATAGAATACATGTGTATATGTATTAGTTGGTGTGCGACGGAGGAACGCGTTTTCTTGAAATTTATTTTTATAAGATACAGCCATTTAAAGTTCGACAACTTCATATTTTTATTCTTGTGAACCATTTAACCTATACATATTAGTACAGGGTGCGGCAGAGAGGACGGACGTTTTTGAGATGGGTAGTACTCTCCCCCTCCGTCTACGAGAGAGGTGGGGAGGGTGCCGTTTGACTCGTGAGTTCCTAGCATTGTATTACCAGTGTCGTCATGGAGCCTTGGACAGTGGAGCACCGCGTTTTCGCCTATGATTGTTTCGTCCGAAATAATGAGTCAGTCACCGTCGTACAGCGTGAGTTTCGTCGCCACTTCAACATTCATCGGAATAGAGCTGTTCCCTCTCGAAACACCATCCTTCGTTGGGTTGAATCACTTCGCAGGCGTGGTGAACTGATCAACAGAAGACCAAGAGGAGCTCCGCGAACAGTTCGAACTCCTGAAAATGTTGAACGCGTTCGACAAGCCTTTCTTCGCAGTCCGACTCGATCTGCCCGGAAACATGCTGCTGCACTTCGCCTCAGTGATCGTTCGGTGAGGCGAATTTTGCGTATGGATCTCCGCTTTCACCCCTACAAATTGGCCATTGTGCAACAGTTACAGCCCGGAGATTATGCACAACGAATGAACTTCGCACGTGAGATGGAAGCACTGATCGATCAAAATGAGAACCTCACATGCCTGATGTGATTTTCCACACTTGACTGTCTCAAATGCTATTTCCTTGCGAACCTGATTCCATCAATAAATTTGTTTTTGAGTAAAAATTAACTATTTTATGATTTTTTTAAAACCGTCCGTCCTCTCTGCCGCACCCTATATATTTATCCATTACCATAATTTCATCATTAACTCGTATAATTCGAACACGTTCATTAGATATAAAATTAATTATCTATCACCGACTTATGGAGTGAAAATCCTCATGAGGAATAGGCCTATGATACAGGATGCAATTATAATAGCTTCAATCTCATAGCATTAAACTATGTTAAAGTCGAAAGGTAATATGGTGGTTACAAAACTTACATCATAGTCATTTATAAGAAAATAGAATAATGTGCTGTGTATAGGGATTGCTGACCTTCAAACGGCTGTATCTTCTATGAATAATAATAAAAACATAAACAGAGTTCGAGATTTATTGAATCCATAATTTCGCCACTCACAGTTTAAATCTTTCGCGAGAGTGTTGCATATCACTCATATGCGTAATGAGAAATTTTTTCACTGATTTCAATAACCACAATGTTCGAGAATGAAAAACTGACAGAGGGCCCTTAGAAGAAGCTGTTTTCTGGACTCGAGAAAAAAGAATTTTCTCTAATTAAAAAACCGCTACGCCAAAGCGAAAGTTATCGGTGTGATTAGGCTGAAAATTCTTCAGGAATCTACTTCTTCAAACCGCCACGGGGGGTTCATATTATTTACCGAAACAAGTCTAAAAAAATCACCGCCACAGCGCGAACTTTGCGCACCCTTCCTCAATAGAAAATATACATCTATAAGACTCACCGACTTTGACGGGACTCGCGCCGACGCCACCTGGCGACACTGGTAATCCGGGTGATGCTCCAGTCTTCTTATAAAGGAGGGAATTAAAAAAATTGGCTAAAACGCCCTCTCCCGATGGCGTGGCTCCTGTGCCCTTTGGATCCAATTTTTTATTGGGCGAAGCCACCTAGGATCGAAATATTTAGTACGCGTGAAAGATGGAGATGCCCCGAATATGAAAAGTTACTTGCACCACAAAGATTAGAGCATGCTTAAACGTTAATAACAAATGTATTTTGGACAATGCCTTCGTTTGTGTTTGTTACGGAAAGATGACGGTTAATCAAACTTCTGCTAGAGCTGTGCTACTTCAATTTTCAATTAGTGGTCGTAGTCATTTTCCTAAATCCACTTTAAAATTTAACGTGTGACTTGAAATTGGCATTGGAATCTTTACCCTCTCTCAGGATCTCGAGTTTATCTACCGTTGTTCGTAACAAACGCACTTGTTAATATTTTCCGATTTCCTTCACCGAGCTTTAAACAAAAATTCAATACCATCCAATTCTGTAGTATCCCTTTTCGTTTAACGTAAAACGTTTCATAACGTTTAACAGAATGCCGATACGTTGAAGTTAATCTACCGAATTTCTTCGTACAAAATAACATCATCTATATTACTTACAGAGCTGTATCTTTTTAACCATTTACCGTAGAGTTATCAACATAGCATATTAAACGCAGATATCTTAAATCCTTGAAATGCTTAACCACGGAAGATCTGATTTTTTTTAAGTTATACGTAGCGAAAGTCGTCTTTAGTTTTAACGACAATAGTAAGTGTCAAGATTGACGGATATCATTGTTAGAATGCTAAAGTATTAAAAATATGTGACATCGTTTTACGAAAAAATATGAACAAACTCTTATAATTATACTTTTTCCCTATTTTTATATCATTAATCAGCGAAACATTATTTGAGGCCATTAGATAAGAGTTGATATACCAAATTAAATAAGAAGCTTAACAACATTGATATACCATTAAAACCCTCGTTAATATGTGAAAAACAAATATGTCTTAATTGTAGCTATGATTTTGCTGCAAAACTCATACTAAATTAACTACAATTTTTCCTCGCCACCATACGTATATTTCCTATTTTTGATACGCTTAAACGTTATTACTTTACACATTCGAAAAGGACAATTGATACGAAATGCCAGGTTACTACTGAAATACCATACTGATTCCGGGAATTTTTTTTCAAGATATAGAATATTTAATCCATTGCAGAGCTCACTATACCCCTAAGCTTTAAAATAGGAAAATAATGGGAAATAGGGTACAATTTTTTTTTTTTTTTTAAATTATCAAATCGTGCTTTGAACTATTAATACGAATGAAATCAACTCAGTTGATAGTAGTTCAACTTCATAAATGTAAGAATATTCTTACATTCATGCTCAAATTATTTTAAATAGAGTGCTTTTAGGGATATTTTACAATATTGGGGTATTTTGGGGTATGGTGCTAAAATAGAACACTTTTAGGCTAAATAGGGACACACTGTGAGGCCTGCCATTGAGACGGAATCACGAGTCACTCGTAATGCTCGTGATAGGTTCTCACTAAATATCATTTTAACGATTTAAGGTGCTTTTGTAGCCATTGTTGTAATCGCAAATTCTAATTTCTTAAATATCTATATTTCTGATAGTGGGTCCTTAAGAATAATCAAAGAACTTGGGGATATTTAAGAACCGCCAAAAACGCTATTTATACGTGTGTATGTAACAATATGAACCGCACAAAATAGTACGATAAGTTATTAAAACATTATACGCCACACATGAATGTTACGATTACAATGAAAAAAAAGTTAGACCAACTTTTGTTGGGGAATACACCTGCACATCGAAATTGCATTATTTCGACGTTGAATTAATTTATCCATCATTACTTTTCGCGACATTAAATTGCCATTAACCACATGCACTCGATACGAGCAGCATGCTTTAATAAAAAATGGTACAACCTGCATAACTGGTCCGGTACTTGCCTGGTTTCGAGTCGTCGGGGACCTTGTAGGATCCTTTAAGCCTGTCAACGCCGCCTGCTGCCTTGCCAAGAAAGCCTGCTCATCTTCCGCTTGCACTTCTACTTCCCGCGCTACACACTGTAACAGTATCAGAAAAGAAGGTATATATTTTAGTAAATATCTCAAAGCCGCTGAATTAAACTATATTGAGGTTCTGTGAGCTTTTATCGATTCGATTCAAATAATATAAAAAATAGAATCTGTTATTCCAAAATAGGATTCCAAATCAAAACTTTTAGGTTTTTATGATCTGTTCATTTTGGGCTTTCCTCCGGCAGGTGTTCAAAATAAACAGGTTCTACCGTAAGAGTACCATTAAATGACTCACCTTCCGATTTGTGGCTGGTTGAGCGATTACATCGCGATAATAATCATCCGGCTTCATCGATTGCAAATTTTCGTGAAGAATACTGATTTTCTTCGTGTTATCCCATCCAGCGGGTCTACACATTCGCAGAAATATTGTATAAATTACTTATACGAAAAATATTTCGAATTGAATTCCTCGAATTGCTGATACTAACATAAGTACCGCGTCCTTTTCAACAACTAAAGCTGGCGTCCTAAATGGTAAAGAATAAATCCTATGAGTGAGGTACTTATAGAGTAGATCGCAGTTCTTGTCCTCTTTCGCCGACGTATAGAAGAGACCCGCGCCGTATTGCAAGCAAAACCGCCTGATCCACTGTTGCATAAAATCGAAATGTTCATCTCTGAAAATAGACGAGATTGAGCTAATAGGTCCATCATATTTTTATAGGGCGCAATTCAGTATCAATGGAACGAAATCAGCTTGGAAAGTGAGTGAATGAATTGAACGATGCTAATATGTTATTTAACGATCAAATATAATTTAGTTACCCCTTTCGCTACGGGCGGTTTCTCCGCGGCGGTGATTTTTCGCAGCTGAATATTATGTTATGTATTCTACAATGGGAATATGCGACTAATGTCTAAAAACAATAGATTTTAAAATTCGTTCAAAAACAAGCGTGTGTCATTCATTTCAAAAACACCATATCTCCCTGCCGGACCCTGTCCGGCATCTTATGGAGAGCGACTATAGTCGCCCGTAGTAGCGAAAGAGTTACGAGTATCCCGAATCTTCCTACTTTTTCTATAGAAACAAGACGAAACGCCGTTCGACTATACGCCGTTATTACCGCACAAAATACGCGCAATTACATATTACGCACAATTTTATGCGACGGAAGTTTACTCAAGGTTAAAGCCGTGGAAGATTCAAACTTGATGCTCGTCTATAAGTATCGACGCTTTTCAGTGAAAGAATGGCGTGCAAATGCCGTCCGTCTTTTCACATATTTCTCTATTACAAAGTTGTATTACTATGATTCTAAAATATCCTGTTATATTTTTAACAGCCACTTTGTATCCATATTTTTCAATAGAAGCTACAGTTATTTTCTCACGATCGAAGGCTTATAGCGTGGCAACTCGTAACGCTATGTCGGATACTCGCATTCGTGATAAATAAAACTGTAGTCTCATTATTTCTACCATTTTTAGAGAAATCTAAACATTCCACAGCTGTAACTATGCGTAAACTTTCATCAGATAAAATTCTGTGTAATTCTAAACTATGATGCCATATAATCGAACGGCGTTTCATCATGTTTCTGTAAATACAGTAGGAAGATTTGGAACCCTCTGGAAGGAGTTTAATTAATGGAGATTCAAGTATATGTCAAATTAAGCATAAGGTGGTATCTCACTTGTAGTCGTGTTCCTTTTCGAGAGTAGACATGTAGTCAGTTTTAGTGATAACTACAACAACGTCCAAGCCTAAATTAGTCGCGAGCACTCCAGCTGGTAAAGGTAAACCGTCCGTCGCTTCATCGTCCAGATTACGACTGGTGCGTCTCAATGGACTTCCCGGATCTAATTCATCTCCCGGTTCTGTATAGTCTTGCCACTTTTTTACGTCTACACGAAAAACGATCAAGTCCACATTTCGAGAAACTTTGAAAATTCGTGTATTTTTCGTTAACGGAGAGAAACGAGGCTTATTTACTGAGTTGCCTGCACTGCTGCCTAACGTCATTCTCGACGGCCAATTTGTCAATGTGATCGCCAAGGAGCGCAGCCCAGGCTTGGAGCTGATCGAGTATTGCCCAAGGAGTCGTCATAGCGGCGACCAACATGACTAGTGTATGTGGAAACCTCTCGGCGTTCAAGGCAAATCTCAACAGATTTGCGTGACCTGGATCCCCGTCTAATACCCATACTGATAATCTTGTTTGATCTGGCACATAAAAAATAGATTACATAATACGGTCTTTATGTAAATACACTTAAATGGATATTTCAGGTCACTATATGAATTTAAGTGACAAAATTGTTGTATTTATGCAATATAATTTGATTGTACAGATGCGTATATATAAATCTAGTGTAAATAAATCACTAATTAACATTGCAAATTCTCGTCGTCGTTAATAATAATTATTCTACTTGTCGAGCAACCAATTATCTGAATATATTAATGATAAAATTTACTAATTAAACGAGAAATAATCTGTACAACAGTCAAACAGAGACTACAAGTTGGAAATTACCTCGCATTCTCCATAAGTACGCAATATGTCTAATACGGTTAAGAGTTTTGGTGCTTGCTAGCTCTATTTCAAGTATTCTCAAGCGATACAGTTATCAGCCCTAATTTTAGTAATCAATTAATAAATATTAAGTCATAATACCTTATGAAAACCTACTCTCAACCTGTAAGAGATCATGCTCAATGGTTTCCAAAATATTTCGCTGCAGAAAACTAATTAGAAATTAACTGAGAACTTTTCGCGAACTTTTTTAACTTTGCCAACCGCAATAATGTTAATGGACGGTCCTTAAGGTGTCACTGTACCAGTAAGTGACAGAAAGTTATCAAGATTCCACTGTAGCAGTGAAAAACTGAAAGTCATAGAGATTTTACCGAACTAGTAAGATATGGAAAATTATTAAGATTTCACTATACTATTAAAAGAAAGAAAGTTACGATAACTTCAATGTATCAATGAGAAGCAGAAAGTTATCAAAATTTCATTATATCGATAGGAGGCAGAAAACTATCGAGAGTTCCTTGTACTTGATGTTTCAAGTAACAACCAACAAGAGAGATATCCGCGATGAAGTTTGTTACAGTTTTTTTCAATCTTACCGTCTCTGTCTTCGTCGCGAACGTCGATGTACGCAAATTCTAAACCCGATCCTTTCTTTGGATCTTCCACTCCTTGTAGCTTAGCAATAAGCGTGGTTTTTCCACTTTCATTATCACCTGTAAAAACGAATTTTCAAGTCAGAAGTCTTCCCCAACCCAATATTATTATACGATTGCTAAACTGATACCCATTCGTTTAAATTTTTTTTAATTCCACGTATTTCTCCATACAAAATATTACCAAACGTTATCTATTTTTCCAATACCAATCGTATACAGAGAATTGTAAATAAAATTATCTCTATCGAAATGAATTTTTTAAAAAGATATCGAAAGACGAGACAACCCGCATCTTTATGCTAAAATGTCGATGATAACGTAACCTATTTGACAACTACAAATAACATGAGCCAATAATATCAACACCATCGAGTAGAATTCTTCTACAAAGATCCTGAACTAAAATCTCGTTAGAACGACAAAACAGTAACAACTATCTCAAAGAATTCAGTGAGAAGCTCGGAATATAATTTATGATCTGTTGATCCTGACAATTCCTTAAAAAACGCTTCAGAGCTCAGTTCTCAGAATACTTCTTGACTCGATATCCCGAGCTCTTGTTTAAAAATATACAGTGGCGCTTCGCTAAAATCCATTATAAATGGATATAACTTTAGAGTAATCGCTATTCTACATCTCCATAATAATAAACATTGCAAAATTATACCATGTCACATTTCTTGATATAAAATTGCTGTAATTCTTCGATCAAAACCTGTGATAAGCAGACATTCCATTTTCTAAATAAACTTTGTGACGCGACATCATACATTCGTGAAGGTAAAAAGGCATTACAAAGCGACATCTCTCATAAGCGTGAAACTACGGATCCATTTGAAAAGAATGCCAAGAATGCTTTGTGATCTTTTAAATACTGGTCCTTTCTTTACGCATATCAATAAACAAACAAATGGCAATCTCCAAGAGAAAGGGAGTGTACCGACGATTCGAACGGAACGGAAATTCGTCCGCATGATATCACGCAGTATTCCTTTTAGAGAATGACACATATATTACGGAAGCATTACATACTTAATATGTATGGCAGAATTTTTACGCTACAACTCAATACATAATCACCCATGAATTGCTGTTACCTAAGACAAGCACGTTCTTGTTCGATGGCAACTTGTTGTTCCCACTATTTTGTACTTCGGCCAAAATAGAGGACCTGCAAAAGGTATATTTTTTAAAAAAAAAGCGAATACCCTATCTACTGCGCTGGGGCTCGCACATTGTACGGCACGCGCTCCCGTGTACGCGAGTATACGGGTCGCGCGACACGTATCACATCGGACATCGAGAGTCGCGAGACGTACGTAAATTAGTTTTCCTACACGTACCATAAGTTATCTTTATTGTCGACGTCCTCTTTCTTTTTAGGCTGAAATCCATTGCCCTGCGACATCGTCTCGACCGTCATCGCTGCCATTATCCATTTGACAGAACGAACCGTACAATCGATTTGGCGATATCGATTACGCGCCCGAGTGCGGGTGCGGCTCGCTACTAAGTTCGCAGCAGACGCGTCGAGGCGGCGTAAATTTAAAATTTAAATAAGTAGGTACACCCGTGCTCACGGAATCTGTCGCTGGTGACTTTTTTTAAACCTTATTTTTAAACGTACTAACCAGTGAACAATTAATTCTCATGCCCTCATTAGCTACGGTGACGTCTACTCTCGTTAATGAAAGCACGAGGATTGATTAATCATTGGTTAGTACGTTTAAAAATAACATTTAAAAAAAGTCACCAGCGACAGATTCCGTGAGCACGGGTGTAGGTATACACCCTGCTTCACGGATTCTGGGCCCCTATTCTCGAATGTCGTGCGAGAATTGTCGTATACGAATCTTTAGTTTTAACCAATGAAATAGTGGACCGAATGGAATAGCCGAAACGAGATTGGTGAGATTCAAAGATTCGTATACGAAAGTTTCTCGCATGAGCTCGAGAATAGGGGCCCTGTCCTGGTGACTTTTAACCTGTAATTTTTAAACGTAGGCTAACCAATGATTAATCAATTTTCATGCTTTCATTAGTCAGGGCAAACACCGCTCGTTATAACAAGAACATGAGAACTAATTGTTCATTGACTAGTACGTTTAAAAATTATATTTTGAAAAGTCTCCAGGGACAGAAGCAGGGTCTCGGATTCTGTCGGTGGTCACTTTTTTAAATGTTATTTTTAAACGTACTAACCAATGAACAATTAATTCTCATGCCCTCATTAGCCAGGTAGCACACTGACGTTAGAATAACGTCTCAGACATCATTTTTTGGTCAGTATAGGGTTTCACACGTCAGTTGTCGTAATATTAACGTCACAGCGACGTCATATTTACGACGTACCTTGGACGTCAAAATTCAACGTCTTTTTGACGGAACTTTTCCGTCATTTTTAATGACGAACGAGACTTAGAAAAATTTCGGTCTCCTGCATATAGAGTATGTCCCATTGATATAACGCAAGTATTTGAATTTCCTCCACATTTGACTTTGGTAGTGCTTGGAACGGTGCTGTAGTTAGAGTTGGCTTCAGAAGAGTGCACTGCGTTCTTACGAGCCGTGTTTCCGAAATCTGTATGATTATTTCTCATCACTTCTACACATTATTTACCATTATTTTGACAAATTCAGTTAATTTCGAGGTTAGACGCTTCGATCTCCCGAATTGACAGTTCCCGGGAAATCAGACGTTTTACACTTTTCGTTCTCGAAACACGGCTCGTAAGAACGCAGCGCACTCTTCTGAAGCCAACTCTAACTACAGCACCGTTCCAAGCACTACCAAAGTCAAATGTCGGGGAAATTCAAATACTTGCGTTTTATCCACGGGATATACTGTATAGGGACTTGAAAATTGATTTGTGAATAAATGGACAAAAAATGTAATTTGTTCAATTATTAAATTAATAAATTATTTCATTTCGAGTCTCCAGAGCATGTTAAGCAAGTTATAAACTATACTGTTTATTAAAAAGCACAGATTATTAAAGTAAATGAAAGACAATCAATTAATGTAGGTTGAATAAACATTCATATAATTATTTATTTATTTATATTTATTTATAATTATTTATTTATTTATATTTATTTATTATTTATTTCTTGCATAGACGCAAATTGATATTAATATCAATTTGCGTCTATGCAAGAATATTTATCAAAAGATACAATCATAAATTTAGAAAAATGTTGAGAAAAGAATAATACAATTATAAAATCTTATTTATTCAAGCTCTTTCTTATTGACAGGAAAACCAATATACATTTATTCATCAAACTTCATATAAACACCAATAGTAATAAGTTTCTTAACCACAGGAGCGTGCAGCAGATGAGGACTCGTGGACACCGACCGATCAACGAAGTTAAGCAGCGAAAAGTGCGGACACTAGTTGGATGGGTGACCGCTCACGAGGAAAAGATATACATACGTGAGACCTGACCTTTTAGAGCCGTCATTTTTTACGTCATCACAACGTACGGTAGAACGTCGTTATGACGTGATTTTTCTGACGTCGTGTGGATGTGCAATTAAGCCGTCTTTGCGACATTAAAATGACGTCATATTTTTCGTCATCTGACGTCAGAACTGACCTTCAAAAAACGTCATTTCGACGTTAGTGTGCTACCTGGGTAGCTACGGTGGCATCTACTCTCGTTAATGAAAGCATGAGGATTGATTAATCATTGGTTAATACGTTTAAAAATAACATTTTAAAAAAGTCACCAGCGACAGAATCTGAGACGTCGGGTGTACCGTATGTCCGCGATCAAAGAACCCATAGCAAAAATGCGAGTTTTGCATGAGCATCCCTGTGGGTCTCCTCCACTGAACTCTACCATGGGTGCTTTCCATTTAACTGACACGAGTCGACACAAGTCGACACAAAATTAAACCATTGGCTCTTTCTGCTGGAGCCTGCCAATCAGTTGGTGGTTCTAGTAAAAGTTTGTCGACTTGTGTCATAAATGGAAAGCACCCCATATGTCCGTGATTAAACCTACCATAGCAAAATTGCGAGTTTTTTGCATGAGCACCTCCGTGGGTCTCCTCGTCCAATAAAATCACCGGAGAAGCGTAAATGCGCATGCGTAGTCATCCGCGAGTGTTGGCGTGTCAGCAAGTTCAGATTGGTTATTTCATTACCGATGGCGGCGCTCGCGGCGCAGCGGAAACATGGCGGATATTGGCGTACAACACGCCGCGAACTTCAAATTCCGTCGATCGGTAGGTAAAAGAGTCAAGCACCGTCGGCAAATACTGCAGATGGTAAATGTCAGGGTCTCACCGCTTGATGCGTTTCTCGTGGGACATGCTGTACAGTTGATCCGAATGAATTCGTTTCATTGTTTGTGAAAATAAATGTCTATATCTCGTTCTAAAAATGCTCATTTTTTAAAAACTTTTGGAGCAAGTTAACACTTTTCAAGTGCGCGCCAATCCAAAACGCCAATATCGGCCATGTTTTTTAGTACACGCTTTGCCGCCAGGTACCGCATTCATTTTGAGCGTCCCCAATGGTAGATTTGATCGCGGACATATGGTACAGGGTCTCCACGTACCATATGTCCGCGATCAAAGCATCCATAGTAAAATTGCGAGTTTTGCATGAGCACCCCTGTGGGTCTCCTCGTCCAATAGAATCACCGGAGAAGCGTAAATGCGCATGCGTAGTCAACTGCGAGTGTAGCGTCGTCAGCAAGTTCAGATCGACTTGCTGACAACGCCACACTCGCAGATGACTACGCATGCGCATTCACGCTTCTCCGTGATTCTATTGGACGAGGAGACCCACAGGGGTGCTCATGCAAAACTCGCAATTTTGCTATGGGTTCTTTGATCGCGGACATATGGTATGTTGTTGAGATAGGACGATATGGCACGTACCGTTTTGTAGACTGTAGGCTGTACGCTATGGGGAACCAAACAGCCAAACTTTGACATTTGGAGGCACTACTATCGTTTGGGCCCTTTCGGCACGAAATTGAAATAGTAAAATATTCTTTCGTATAATTTAAGTATACCTATAATGCAGCATATTTTGTAAAGTGTACCGTATGTCCGCGATCATTTGAACCATAGAAAAATTGCGAGTTTTGCATGAGCACCCCTTTGGGTCTCCTTGTCCAATAGAATCACTGGAGAAGCGTGAATGCGCATGCGTAGTCATCCGCGAGTGATCGATAACCGATCGAGTTATTTCGATAACCAATTTGAACTTGCTGACACGCCAACATTCGCGGATAACTACGCATGCGCATTCACGCTTCTCCGTTGATTCTATTGGACGAGGAGTCCACAGGGGTGCTCATGCAAAACTCGCAATTTTGCTATGGGTGCTTTGAGCGCGGACATATGGTAAGCGTTGTCTCCGAGGGTCGCCGCTGCCGGGCGTGCCTATACGAACGCGCCTTATAGTGTAGTCCGCTACACTGGGTGCTTTCCATTTAGGGGCCTATTTCACGAATCCGACATGTCGGATTGTCGTATACGACAAGTCACTCCGATTGGCTGTGACAGAAAGTGGTGGTGGGGGAAATCTGTCGGACCGACGGTATTTTTCGTCGTACGAAAGTTGAGCAGTGTCGAACTTCAAGCGACGGTTTCGTACGACAAAATATAGAGTCGTGCATGGCCGGGTGATGGCGCGACAGTATGTTACGTTCAACGCCACGGATGGCTATCTGAGAAATATTGACACATCCTGAACAGCGAAGCCGAGAATCTCCCTTCGACTTGTCTTGTCTTAGCTCGTATTGTTCAATGCGTGCGTTTTTTTATTTTTTTGTCACATGTATTTGTGAATTCATTTTACGTATTATAATGAGGAGCCGGACTGCCAAACTTCACCACTTGGCGGCACCACCATTTCCAGACTGTCGATTGACAACACTTCTGTTTGTCGCTGCGACAGTCTGGAAATGGTGGTGCCGCCAGTGGTGAATTTTGGCAGTCCGGCTCCTCATTATAATACGTAAAATAAATTCACAAATACGTGTGACAGGAAAATCAAAAAACGCACGCATTGAACAATACGAGCTAAGACAAGACAAGTCGAAGGGAGCTTCTCGGCTTCGCTGTTCAGGATGTGTCAATATTTCTCAGATAGCCATCGGTGGCGTTGAACGTAACATACTGTCGCGCCATCACCCGGCCATGCACGACTCTATATTTTGTCGTACGAAACTGTCGCTTGAAGTTCGACACTGCTCAACTTTCGTACGACGAAAAATACCGTCGGTCCGACAGATTTCCCCCACCACCACTTTCTGTCACAGCCAATCGGAGTGACTTGTCGTATACGACAATCCGACATGTCGGATCCGTGAAATAGGCCCCTTACACGACTCCCAACGACTTTTGTGTTGTTACGTCCTTAGCTCCCCGGCGGACGTCGCGGCGCTGGGGTCCGTTGCTCCGCCAAAACACTGACGTGCAACCTTGTCCGTGGATGATCGGCAGAAGGAAAAGAAAGAAACGAAAGGGTTTATAAAAGAAAGAGAAACGTCGTTATTTACCAGCTCGGAACGACTATAGCCTTGCCTCAATCTGACCTGAAATGTGACTCGCTTTAAAAAATAACATTTTTAAAGTATATATGTAAAATCTTACACTTTTTGAAAGATTATTCATTTATTTATTTCACGCATTCAGCATTTCAGATGAATGTGTGTACAAAATGATGCTAACCTATACGGACATGTACAATCGATCTAATATCTGTAATATCTACAGATTACTGCAAATAATTACATTTTTCACCTACCTTCATTTTCTTCAATCAGTCCGTGTCGAAAACCACTACAGAACATTACAGAATATTTTCAACCACTACTGAAAACCTGAGTAGTGGCACAATAGTGGTGAGCAGTGGTTCAATGATGGTCAGTAGTGGTTCAATTATGGTGGTGAGCAGTGATCCAAAAAGTGATATTTAGGGCCGGTTTTACCAACACGGTATAAACGCGGTATAGCGCTATACTGAGAATATAACCAGTACGCAAGCGTTTTACAAGTATGATATAAGTCTGGAATAGGATAAACTTTGGAATAAATGCAGACATAACTTATCCGGCAGTTTCATCGTGGGATAAGCTAGCTATATCCTCAGTGTAACCTAACTTTTTGTTTGCGTCTTTATTCTTCCGTGACAGAATCAGAACCGTGACAGAATCATAATAATTGTTATTAGTTGTGAAATGGAGTTGATTGATGTGCCAGTTTTCGAATCATCATCTGATGATGGAATTGACGTCTTACAAAGAATGAGAAATCCTAGGAAAATACGTGCCCGGTAAGTAAATAAAGGATACCTATACCTACTAATTTATAACCAAATCTAATACAAAACTATTCCAGAGTTGACTATTTCGAAGAATACAATGATGTAGAATTCTTCATTTGATTTCGTCTGGAAAAACAAACCTGTCAGAGATTATTGGGACAAATACGACATCGCATTGCACCGAGGTCGCAAAGAAAGGCAGCAATTCAGCCAGCAACGAAATTATTGCCAACTTTAAGATTTCTTGCTTTGGGATCAATGCTAATTACTGTAAGTAATCGTTTTGATCGTAATGTTAAAACTTTTAATTAGTTATTATTATATGCAGCCACCTCTGCCACCTCCGACGACTCCTCACATAGCGAGGAGAGCTAGTTTACAAGACTACAAGTTCGTCGAACGGCATAAACCGCCACTGATCTCCCAGAAACTAATGGGCGATATCAGCCCCCTGCAACTCTACGTTTCACATGGCCACACCGTTGTCACCAACCGCGTGGTGACTCAGTGTCGCTGGCCCGGCAGGCCCGGCTGAAAGCGGGCGAATGAGGTGTGAATGAAGGGGCTTGAGTGCAATGAAGCATTATTCCATTTTGTAATAAATATGTAGGGATAAGGAATTTTATGAAGTAATAGAAATAGTCCAATAAATGTTCGAACGAATTTTATATGAGCCAGCGCAGCCAACAGCCAGCAGTCAGCAGCAGCCAACACAGGGCCAGCGATAGGGCGCCACGTAGCGGATTAGTACGACTGGC
Source organism: Xiphydria camelus (assembly GCA_963678675.1). NCBI lineage: Eukaryota > Metazoa > Arthropoda > Insecta > Hymenoptera > Xiphydriidae > Xiphydria > Xiphydria camelus. Next base: position 12,406,950 of record OY783194.1, read on the forward strand.
GACAAAGCGTGGTCAAAGATATCTAATGGGAATACGTGTGAGTTGCAGGGGGCTGGGCGATATACTGAAAGACATCGACAAAGTCAACTTGAAACTCGTCGCAAGGTATGATTAAACAATTTTATCGCGGTAAACTTTTAAGCGCGATTTATAAACTCTTCCGCTGCCGCTCCCGTTCGCCGTTCCCGTTCCCGTTACCGCTGCCGTCTGAAAGGGTCATTTATAAATTTTCCGCTGCCGCTCCCGTTCCCGTTACCGCTGCCATGATTCGTACGCTCTGAGGTTATATTGATTTCTGACATTTGTGAGGTTAGCGTTTTATAAACATTGCCAGTGATCACGTACCGTTTGTGTGTGATGCGATTAGAAAGCTGCCGTGAAGAAGCTCCTGAATCAAAAAATGGCATCGAAACCGATCTGAACGACGCCAACACCCGCGGATGACTACGTATGCGCATTCACGCTTGTCCGGTGATTTTATTGGACGAGGAGACCCGCGGGTGTGCTCATGCAAAACTCGCAATTTTACTATAGTGCATTTGATCGCGGGCATACGGTACTGTCGTTTGTTTATTGTAGATAAGTTTATTTAGCTACAGAATATTATAAATGTAATGTAAATGTAATAAGAAAGCATTTTAACCCTCCGTTAGTCGGGTGGGTTGAACCTGACTAATGGAGGGTTAAGGGTCACGTGACGCAGTTATGATTGCTGCAGTTTGGGAACGCGAACGGGAACGGCGAGAAGTTGAAACTTGGCCAAGTCTAAACGGGAGCGGCGAACGGCAACGGTGAACGGGAGCGGTAGCGGAAGTTTATAAATGCGACTTAGGATTCCCTATGTCTTAACTTTGAACGGGAACGGGAACGGCGGACGGGAACGGCAGCGGAAAAGTTTATAAATCACGCTTTAAGCGCGATTTATAAACTCTTCCGCTGCCGCTCCCGTTCGTCGTTCTCGTTCCCGTTACCGCTGCCGTCTGAAAGGGTCATTTATAAATTTTTCCGCAGCCGCTCCCGTTCCCGTTACCGCTGCCATGATTCGTACGCTCTGAGGTTATATTGATTTCTGACATTTGTGAGGTTAGCGTTTTATAAACATATGCCAGTGATCACGTACCGTTTGTGTGTGATGCGATTAGAAAACTGCCGTGAAGAAGCTCCTGAATCAAAAAATGGCATTGAAACCGATCTGAACGACGCCAACACCCGCGGATTACTACGCATGCGCATTCACGCTTGTCCGGTGATTCTATTGGACGAGGAGACCCGCGGGTGTGCTCATGCAAAACTCGCAATTTTACTATGGTGCGTTTGATCGCGGGCATACGGTACTGTCGTTTGTTTGCTGTAGATTTTATTTAGCTACAGAATATTATAAATGTAATGTATGTACCTAAATGTAATAAGAAAGCATTTTAACCCTCTGTTAGTCGGTTCAACCCACCCGACTAATGGAGGGTTAAGGGTCACGTGACGCAGTTGTGATTGCTGCAGTTTGGGAACGCGAACGGGAACGGCGAGAAGTTGAAACTTGGCCAAGTCTGAACGGGAGCGGCGAACGGCAACGGCGAACGGGAGCGGTAGCGGAAGTTTATAAATGCGACTTAGGATTCCCTATGTCTTAACTTTGAACGGGAACGGGAACGGCGGACGGGAGCGGCAGCGGAAAAGTTTATAAATCACGCTTTACGGAAACGATATATCGCAATGCAATCGCCGGACAGTAGAAATTCCACCGCGACGTTGACGCTCGATGATTCGTTCTAGATTAAGAACTCGATGATGCTCAATTTCTCTGGGTCGCAGCATTCGCGTCAGACGGTGTTCCGAGGAACGGCTATTGTAGCCTTGCTTTCCACGCGTGAGATTGAATCATGATTATAATTTTATCTGAGTCAAAGCTCTGGAGAATCAAAATTAATAGATCTCTCTTCTTTTTTTTATAAGTGAGTCTTTCCCTGCTAGGTAATTTCGCGCGACACATTTTAGATTATAGTTCTTTTTTAATAGGAGGATAGAAGCTCATAGAAACGTCGGGAAAATTTTGTTCTCCCTTCACTCTTTTATTAGAAAATGCAAGTTTAAATTTAAAATTTAAGCACACAGGTCTACAATCGCGAGAACCTCAACGGTATCCAATAATATCAACCAAAGAAGTTATCTACCATTGCATTGTCTTCTATAAGTAACATTTAAATTTATCTAGGTACGTATTATACCTTTCTTCAATTCGCGTGATTGCAGAGTTTTCGGGAGCAGAAGTGATACATCCGCCGTATAATTTAAATTTTGTACCCTTTTTATATGATTCAATAAAAAACTCCGTGTCATCTGAACTCGTATCTTCATTGCGTAAATTATAAGACGGCCCACTACACTGAAATAAACCGGAAAACGTACGCTGTGTTTATTAAAAATATAAAACAGTTTTTATAGAAAAATTGTTAGATGTGAAACATCGAAATTCTTCTTTATAGAAAGTATGCGATAGGAAGGATGGACCACGCGTCCGTCGAAAGAACACGTGCGCCAGTGTGCATTTGTATTTATGACTGTGATACTATTAAACGGTACGAACCGTTGTGTCTAATTCAAAAAGCGCATTTAGTTTACTCTCTCTTAACTCTACCATCGGTACTGTTTAATAGTATCACAGTCATAAATACAAATGCGCACTGGCGCACGTGTCCTTTCGACGGACGCGTGGTCGATCCTTCCTATCGCATAGTTTCTACAAAGAAGAATTTCGATGTTTCACATCTAACAATTTTTCTATAAAAACTGTTTTATATTATATGTTATTATACACACACGTATTTTTATCTACAACAAAGTATCTTACATCGATGTGGGCCTAAAGTTCATAGATAATAAGATAATGGCGATTAAATTTCCTTTCCTGGTGAATAAGTTTACCCTCATATGTTTCTTTGACTTATCAAATATCTATTTACAATCGTGATGTATTATAGATTGTACACACATACGTACCATATGAGGCTAAACTTACTTGCCAGCGAAGAAGTTTCAATTACTATTATCTCATTATTTATGAACTTTTGACCTATATCGATATGACTTTTCTATGTATGGTGGGAGAAGGAAATTCTTCGAAACCACCGAGCTGGAGCATGAAAATTGGCGCCGGGAGAGTACGCAGATTCAGCGCCGTTCGGTTGGTGCTATCCCCGAAGAAGTACACGTGCACCGCGCAATAGTCGAATTTATTGCGGGTCTGCACTTTGTCCGAGGAGAGCATAAAAGGCAGAGGGTTTCTGTTGCCTCCCGCGAGGCTCCTGAAATCTGAGCACGCGGTCGAGGCCCTTCGCTTGCGACCCGGCGCCTATCAGTCTCGCTAGACTGAGTTACTATCTATTTAGCCGGTCAAATAAACTGAAATTTCTCTGGCAGTAAATTTTTATCGTGTATCCACTGCAATCTAGCTGGATTTATTTTTCTCAACCGAGATTCTAGACTAACTCTCGCTAGATTGTTCTCAATGCTGTGTCCACTTGAGTAAATCTAGCTGAAAACGAAAGAATACGTTCGCCAGTGCGCATTTGTATTTATAATTGTGATACTATTAAACGGTACAAACCGTTGTGTCTAATCCAAAAAGCGCATTTAGTTTACTCTCTCTTAACTCTGCCATCAGTCGCTGTTCCGTCTCGCGATAAACGGAATTCGACACAACGGTTCGTACCGTTTAATGGTATCACAGTCATAAATACAAATGCGCACTGGCGCACGTATTCTTTCAACGGATGCGTGGTCCATCCTTCCTATCGCATACTTTCTACAAAGAAGAATTTCGATGTTTCACATCTAACAATTTTCCTATACAAACGGTATTTAAATGTTATTTTTAAACGTGCTAACCAATGATCAATCAATCCTCATGCTTTCATTAATGAGGGTAAATACTGCTTCGTACACCGATACAGTGAGCGTGTAGTAGTAAGTGGTTAAGCTAGGGCTCGGTGAAAGGGGACCATCGAGTCGTGGCGGAGAGAGCCGATGCGTCCCGAGTTAGGCCAGGCGAACGTTGGGACGCAGTTCAGTGAGGAGACGCAGGGTGACCGTTGCCTCTATATCTATATATAAAATAGATATAGATATAGAGGCAATGTTCAACGTTCGCCTGGCCTTAGCGTATTTAGCCACTCCAGCGACGTTTCACGAGCAGCCGGTCTCACCCCCGAAGCGCGGCATAAGATGTTTCACATCAAAATAGTATAACCATTACATGTACACTACTTAGCACTTCTTACCACTACGTACCACTGCATGCCACTATTCACCACTGTATACCACTACTGACCACTATTCACCACTGTATACCACTACTGACCACTATTGTAGAAACCACTACTGACCACTGTAGTGTTCAGTCCGCTGTAGTGGTTTTCGACAAGGGAGACTTTGCATTAACTTTCCATTATATATTTTTCCTTTGCTCCGTTCGTTCAAACTTTCGCTCCTTTTACACTCAAACTCAGAGTGAACTCAGCTCTCTAGCGGAGTCTGTTTGAGGTGACTCGTGTCGCCGACTCACGGCGACACAAACTAAATGGAAAGCACTTTCGACGACACGAGTCGACTCGTGTCGACTTGAGTCAGTAAAAGGAAAGCACCCACTTACGTTATACGTAACACCTTCTTCAGGATCAAAAACTAATTTCAATAAGATGGTGTTAACGTTAAGGGAATAAATCTGCGCATGCTCACAATAACCGATAACCGAAAACCAGGACGTGCAGTTTAGCAGTCCAAAAACTCTCTATTGTCGTTCCATTTATAAGCCTTGCGATGGTGAAATGCAGTGTTGCTTTGTGCAAAAATAGAGGAACTTTCCGTTCTCCAAAAGATAAATGTACACCCGGGCTCACGGATTCTGTCGCTGGTGACTGTTTTTAAATGTTATTTTTAAACGCACTAACCAATGAACAATTAATTCTCATACCGTCATTAGCTACGGTGGCATCTACTCTCGTTAATGAAAGCATGAGGATTGATTAATCATTGGTTAGTACGTTTAAAAATAACATTTTAAAAAAGTCACCAGGGACAGAATCCGTGAGCACGGGTGTTGTACGTCGACGGCAGTGGGACGCGCAATAAGTGAACATTTCCGTAGTTTGCCAAGTTTGAGGTTATGCGCGCATCACTTTAAAAACGAAGATTTCACAAATGAATCGAGTTATTGGACAGGTAATGGACAATATTTATTTTTGATTGACTCTGGTGAAATATTATACGGCAAATTGGTTGACTAGTTTAATCCTTTTAGAACGCACTCCGAGGATTTTGAAAAACAATGCAGTCCCATCACAAATGTTATTACTCAAAGAAGAATCAAACAGACGCATAAGAAAAATTCAAAAACGATTGTTTGGAGTAGAGTTATGTCATTCTGTGGCACCTCATTCATGCACACCAAGCGCTGTAGAAAAGGTTGCTGAAGAAAATGAAATGTCGCATGGTAAGTGATTTTAAAATACATTCTGCATGATTTTTATAATATTTCCTTCAAACTTTTTTGTACATATTTTTAATTTCATTAGAGCAAAACTGGGAAGTCCTCGACAATGGGAATTCAAGAATGTTTGAGCGAAGAAATTTAAATAATATTGTTATAACGAGAACGCGAATGAAATAGCAAAGAGCGTAGAAAATATTACAACGAAAGAGGCTTCTGTTCAAGTCGAGGTAAAAAGAGCTTGTAAGAATGCGGAATCAGTTGGTGTTCAAATTAATTTTGGGTATTACTCCATAAGCATGTTTTTGAATGACGATAAAGGAATACATTTTTATACGGGACTTGAAATTTATGCTAAATTTATGTTAGTATTTCAAACTTTAAGCCCTTATGTTCAGAAGTTAAAATTCAAGCAACATAATGTCACCTGTGCAGCCCCGGAAGATATGCTGTTGTATGTATAACATAACATCTTATAATATGTATTTGCACAGTCCTTTAAAGTTTTAGAAATAAAGATGAAAGAACATTTCGCACTAGCCTTCAAATGTGTTACTATATCCTTTATAAATATGCTCCTCAAATAACATTTTTTAAAAATGGTTCTCATAAAAGGATAATAAGAGGCCTTTCATGGTAGTCAAGAATTCTTCATCACGAGATACATCAACCACAGCCATTTGAATGTAAGTAAAGACAACGAGTTTTGCCATAGACCTACATGTCTACCCTTCCTTTTAATGAAGCTGCACGACGGCTTAATTCAGCTTTTAATTGCTTAACAGACCAATTAAAATATTTATCCATGTTTTAAGGGCCTCATACACGGTACGATTCGTCGCTTGTATCCGTCGTTTCAGACTGATCGAAACGACGAATTGTACCGTGTATGGGGCCCTTTACATCTCTTCGAATTTCGCGCAAAAAGGGACCAATGGTCATGGCGCCATCTGCGCTGAGCTTGACGTGTTTGGTTCCCCATTGGGTGCATTCAGCAGATCATTCCGCTCCGCAACAGTTGTGGAGCAGCTCACTAAAAATCTGCTGAACGCGCATTCTACCGAGCGCTCCAAGTGAGCGCAAGTGGTAGCGGTCGCCATGTTTTGTAGCGAAAAAGAGTTACGCTCCAGCGCTCCCGTTCACTTCCATCGGAAGAAGTTTTGGCGCATTTTATGAATGATGTCGAGCGGTGTGAACCGATGTGTCGAATTCCGTCTGTCGTGCGACGGAACATCTTATATTTTATGTATTATTACGAAAAAATTACATTTTCTTGCCACCGGCAATGGAGTTAATACTGTTTAGCTCTGAGGTACTGATATAAACAACACAATATTTTGTAACCAGAGATAACACCGGACAACAGTGATTTTGTTACTCGAACCAAACCAGGTGATTCTTATAGATTTATGTGCGCTAAAAACGAATCTAACTCTCAAATTTGCATACCACACGTCAGGATTTTTAAATACTTGAAGTTAAATATAAGAAAACGGGCGATTTTGGCCATATTAACGGGTCTATTACTAACTAAAAATGTTTCTTTTCGAACTTTTTAATACATTAGTTTATTGTTTCTAAACGATTTTACAAAGCCAAATTTCAATCCCAAAAAGTACGATTTTTCAAAGCTAAAGTACGACAAGTCGATCATTTAAATCCACTGCGCCACGCGCCTAATGTATCGCAGGCCACGGCCAGAACTTGTTGTCAGCAGAACAGAGAGCGCTACTTCTGAGCGTACTGAGCGGTAACGGTTTATGCTCGATCTGCTGAATGCAACCATTGTTCGGAGATGCAAGGACGACGAACGATTGGCTCTGTCTATCGTCGGCAGACGTCAATGGGTGCTTTCCATTTATGACAGAAGTCGACACACTTCTATTAGAACCACCAACTGATTGGCAGGCGCCAGCAAAAAGAACCAATGGTTTAATTTTGTGTCGACTTGTGTCGACTCGTGTCAGTTAAATGGAAAGCACCCATCAGTCACGAGAGAATTTCCCTAGAGCGTAAAAACCTAGCAAACGAGAAAGTATGGCGGGTGACGGGTACGCGTAAAGTAGCCCGGAGACGGTCAATAATATTGTCAATGAAATTGATCAATTGCGATTGATGGAGTAGCACATAGACCGTCAATAATATTGTCAATAAGATTGATGATTTCAATTGCAATTGCGATTGATGGAGATCCAATGAATACGTCAATATTTCATCAGTGGCAGTGAATTTCTCGCGAGTCGAGTCTTTTATTGGTTAGGTTTTATTAGTGGAAGTGAATTTCTCGCGAGTCGAGTCGTTTATTAGTTAAGTTTTATCAGATGGCGTATCCGTCATCGCGTGGCCGTCTGGTGCAACTGCCCGAACGATTGTCAATTTCTCGATTACACGATCAATTGGGATGCGTCAATGGTCCCCGTCAATGTGCTTCAATCAAATTTCCTATCAATCTCCGTCCATCGATTGACAATGGCATCAATCGCTTCCTACACGATCAATTGGATGCATCAATGAGTACCATTGACAATATTATTGACCGTCTCCGGGCCACTTAGGCCCGTATTCATAGTCGAACCTCAAGGGATGAGGGTCCCTTGAGGGACGCTTATGCATTTCATAGTCAATTTTTCCGCACTTGAGGGTCCCCGAAAGCGCCCTCAACTCAAGGGTGGCCTGTAGGTCCCTCGAGGGCTCGTTGATCACTCAAGGAAACGAAGTGATCGTAAATTTTGTAAAGATGGAGGAGTTCGATGACTATTATGATAACGATTATGAAGAAATGGAATTGATTGTGCGGTTACCGAAGAGGTATTTTCGTGATTTTGAAAATCCTCTCGAATTTTATAGGGAAAGTGAATTTCGGCGCAGATTTCGCTTTAGTAAAGATTGTGTGGTTCACATTATATTACCATTAGTTGTTGAGAGGTTAGAAAAGGTTAATAATCGTGGGTTACCAATTTTGCCAGTATTGCAACTTTTGATTGCACTTCGTTTTTATGCAACAAACAGCTTTCAGGTAAATTTTTACTACTAACTCTTATACGTTATATATTTCAAACTAAAAGTAATATACAGATATATAGAATTAAAAATTTGTCATAGTAGAGTAGTGTGTTTTTCTGCATATTTTCGTACAGAGACAGTATGAGAATGAGGTGTTGGAAACCTGGGAGTACGAGTGAGAATACACAGTAACGATATGAGAGTTGCACATAATTTTTTGGATACGTCGAGACACAGAGACTCTTATGCCGTTGCTGTGTGTTCTTAATCGCACTCACATGTTTTCGAAGTGCCTCATCCTTGTACTCTACCTCGTACGTACGTGTGTCCGCGCGCGTGTATGTGTAATGTTGACGAACGTATATGTTTAATGTATAATTAAAAGTAAATGCAACATTTAATACTCTTTATTTACAGATTGTACATGGCGACTTAGGATACTTAAGCCAATCTTCAATTTCGAGGATTATTAAGAGCATTTCGATATGTCTGGCGGAGCAATTGGGTCAACATGTGTATTTTCCCAGAAATGACGAGCATCTTCGTGCAAATACTGCCTCATTTTATACAGTGGCACAATTTCCAAATGTCTCTGGGTGTATCGATTGTACACACATCCGAATTATTAATCCCGGAGGGCAAAATGGAGAAATTTTTCGTAATAGAAAAGGGTGGTTTTCTTTAAATGTTCAGGTATGTTATCAAGTTTGAATCAAATATGATGTCAATAGGCTAATCTGCTTTCCAGTCAGAAGTGAATAGTACATCGACGCCAAACATGCGTTGAATCGATCGTTCATTCTTAACCGGATAATAGTAGAGTACATACATGAAGAATATGATTACATAAATATATATAATCTTTATTTTAGGCTGTGGTTGGTCCTAAATCGGAAATTCTGGACATTGTTGTGAGACATCCAGGTTCTACACACGATAACGTCATTTTTGATCGAAGTGCACTTAGGGCACGTTTTCAATTAAATCAAATTCCCGGATTGCTTCTTGGCGATAATGGATATGCCTGTAAGAATTATTTACTTACACCGTTATTAAATCCAAATACAAATGCAGAAAGAAGGTATAACGAAGCTCATATAAGGACGCGAAACGTAATTGAAAGGTTATTTGGCAAGTGGAAACGTATATTTCCCTGTCTCCATAGTGGGTTAAGAACAAAATTAAGAACCTCAACAGCAATTATTTGTGCAACAGCTGTTTTGTACAATATTAGGATTCGTTATAATGAAGACTTTGAATTTGAAAATGATGACGATATAAATGACTGTGAAGTCCCAATAGATAATATTCAATTTAATGACGCTGCGGGGCTAGCATTTCGCAGAGCTTTCATTGAAGCACACTTTCGTTAATTTGTATATGAAATCAATTGAATATTGATTTCATATACAAATTAACGAAATTGGGACAAATAGCTGTTGCGCAAATAATTGCTGTTGAGGTTCTTAATTTTGTTCTTAACCCACTATGGAGACAGGGAAATATACGTTTCCACTTGCCAAATAACCTTTCAATTACGTTTCGCGTCCTTATATGAGCTTCGTTATACCTTCTTTCTGCATTTGTATTTGGATTTAATAACGGTGTAAGTAAATAATTCTTACAGGCATATCCATTATCGCCAAGAAGCAATCCGGGAATTTGATTTAATTGAAAACGTGCCCTAAGTGCACTTCGATTACCAGGTAATAATTGAAGGGCTTATTGGAAAAACGTGACAAGCCACACTCTGTTCACAAATAAACAGTTTACTTTGTAGTAGTCCCCTGCATTTTTTGTTCATACTTTAAGATTATAGAGGTTAATATATGAGCTAGAATACATCTGTTAAAAACATTCAGGGGTTATATTAATCAAATGTGCATTTTACAGATTATTTTGAAACTTCAAAGCTCGTCTTCTCAATAAAATGATTCTGTGGTTTGTCACGTTTTTTCAATAAGCCCTTTAATTATATATTCAATAATTTTATTTAACATTAATTTAACTTGTATATACAGGGTGAGTCGGGAGGATCGAACCAAACTCCAGGAGCGTATTGTACATAAGATAATAATGTAAAAAAACTTATATGTCCTTATCCGATTTTCATTTTTACAGCACTAAATAGAAATTATTAATTACGCTGCAACTTGAAAACAAATGAAAATTGGAAAAGGACATATAAGTTTTTTTTACATCATTATATAGTGTACAATACGCTCCTAGAGTTTGGTCCGATCCTCCCGACTCACCCTGTATAAACCACGATATATAATTATACTAAAAGCATTAATAGGATACAATAATGTGAAGCAATGCATTTATTTAATATATATTTATTAAACATCTCAATAAAAGAAAATAGTTAATAATTTTTATATTCTTATGCTATTTTTAATTCTTATACTATTAGAAATTGTGTATCTATTTGGTGTATGTACTTATAAAGAATCTCAATAAAAAAACATTAAACTATACTTTAAGAGGCCGACATACCTCCTCGAAACGCATGCAAAACTTGTCGCAGAAGGGCTACGCTCATTTCGTAACGGGAAACAATGTCCATACCAAACTTATCACACTTTCAGACCAAATATCATTAAAGGTCTCTATAAGAACCAAATTATATATTTTTGTATAACAACATCTGCATGGATTTTTTTACACAGAAATATATAATTTGGTTCTTATAGAGGACCTTCAATGATATTTGGTCTGAAAGTGTGATAAGTTTGGTATGGACATTATTTCCCGTTACGAAATGAGCGTAGCCCTTCTGCGACAAGTTTTGTGCGAGGTATGTCGGTCTCTTAAGTCATTATAATACTTTTATTAGAAATAACGTTCTTCAGCCTTTAATTGAGCTTCAGCATGTTGAAGTCTTAATATTGCTAACTTAACTTCAGCGTCTGCAGCAATCATTCGTTTTTCATGCAATTCCTTTTGTTGTGCGATAGAATCCTGTATTTTTTTAATCCGTAATTTTCTTTCCTCTAAATTCCAATCACGATTTGAGTATTTGGAAGATCTCGATGTCCCCATCTCTAATCTTCGTCTCTTTGGCGTTGGAAGTTCATTTCTTAAATCTATTTCTTCCTCACCACCAGACGAAATTTTACCTTCGTCAGCTTCCTCAGGAAGTATGTTATTCTGCTTCTCAAAAATTGCATTACTGTCCCACGAACATGGTAATTGTACACCCGGGCTCACGGAATCTGTCGCTGGTGACTTTTTTTAAATGTTATTTTTAAACGTACTAACCAATGATTAATCAATCCTCGTGCTTTCATTAACGAGAGTAGACGTCACCGTAGCTAATGAGGGCATGAGAATTAATTGTTCACTGGTTAGTACGTTTAAAAATAAGGTTTAAAAAAGTCACCAGCGACAGATTTCGTGAGCACGGGTGTACTTAATGTAATAGAGGCAGATGACACCGAAAACGGAGAGATCGTTATAACTTGTAAAGTTGCTCAAACCAATGTATCAAATACTTATGAAGTAAAGATTGTGGTAAGTACAGTAAGTTAAGTAAAAGCGTGTACGGCGTTATTCATAAAAAATTTATTCAACAGTGTTTTTTTCCACATACGCCCGCGTGCACGGATTCTAATCATGGTGACTTTCTAAAATGTCATTTTTAAACATACTAGCCAATGACCAATTAATTCTCATGCCCTCATTAGCTACGGTGGCGTCTACTCTCGTTAATGAAAGCATGAGAATTAATTGTTCATTGGCTAGTATGTTTAAAAATGACATTTTAGGAAGTCACCATGATTAGAATCCGTGCACGTGGATGTACATACCGGGTGTTAGGCTATGTTGTGGCCATAGGACGATATGGTACGTAGCGATTTGTAGACTCTACATCCGCGTGCACGGATTCTAATCATGGTGACTTTCTAAAATGTCATTTTTAAACATACTAGCCAATGAACAATTAATTCTCATGCCCTCATTAGCTACGATGGCGTCTACTCTCGTTAATGAAAGCATGAGAATTAATTGTTCATTGGCTAGTATGTTTAAAAATGACATTTTAGAAAGTCACCATGATTAGAATACGTGCATGCGGGTGTAGGTTATGCGCTATTGGTCGGAGACGCAAGCACGCCGAACGATTGGCTCTGCTATCGTCGGCTGACGGCAATCGTCGCGAGAGAAGTTCTCTAGGGCGTAGGCACCTAGCAGACGAGAAAGTATGGCGGTTGACACGTACGATTGTTTAAGGCCATCACACAGAAAATTCCGTAAGACGTAAGACGTAAGCGAATAGACCATTCAGGATCAAGTATTCTGATGTCCGTAAGACGTAAGAACCCCACCACTTTCGTCCGTAAGACGTAAAACGTAACGTCGATCGAAAACTTTTGTCCGGTTGAAATTTTTACGGTGAACGTCTTACGGACAACCAATCACAAAGTTTCCCGGGTTATTTGATATCATAGGCCCACAAAAATAAATGTTTTTCTCTGTATTTCGAACCAGACCAGGTGATTCTTGTAGATTCCCAGGTAGCACACTAACGTCGAAATGACGTTTTTTGAAGGTCAGTTCTGACGTCAGATGACGAAAAATATGACGTCATTTTAACGTCGCCAAGACGGCTTAATTGCACATCCACACGACGTCAGACAAATCACGTAATAATGACGTTCTACCGTACGTTGTGAAGACGAAAAAAATGACGGTTCTAAAAGGTTAGGTCTGACGTACACCCGGCGTCTTGGATTATGTCGCTGGTGACTTTTTTTTTAATGTTATTTTTAAACGTACTAACCAATGAACAATTAATTCTCATGCCCTCATTAGCTACGGTAGTGTCTACTCTCGTTAATAAAAGCATGAGAATTGATTAATCATTGGTTAGTACGTTTAAAAATAACATTTAAAAAAAGTCACCAGCGACAGAATCCGAGACGCCGAGTGTATATCTTTTCATCGTGAGCGGTCACCCATCCAGCTAGTGTCCGCACTTTTCGCTGCTTAACTTCGTTGATCGGTCGGTGTCCTCGAGTCCTCATCTGCTGCACGCTCCTGTGGTTAAGAATATTATTACTATGTATTAGTGATCATATAAAGTTTGATGAATAAATGTATATTACTTTTCAATAAGAAAGAGCGTGAAAAAATAAGATTTTATAATTGTATTATTCTTTTCTCAACATTTTCCTAATTTATGATTGTCTTTTGATAAATATTCTTGCATAGACGCAAATTGATACTAATATCAATTTGCGTCTATGCAAGAAATAAATAATAAATAAATATAAATAAATAAATAATTATATGAATGTTTATTCATCCTACATTAATTGTCTTTCATTTACTTTAATAATCTGTGCTTTTTAATAAACAGTATAGTTTATAACTTGCTCAACATACTCTGGAGACTAAATGAAATAATTTATTGATTTAATAATTGAACAAATTACAATTTTTGTCCATTTATTCACAAATAAATTTTCAAGTCCCTATATATGCAGGAGACGGAAATTTTTCTAAGTCTTGTTCGTCATTAAAAATGACGGAAAAGTTCCGTCAAAAAGACGTTGAATTTTAACGTCCAAGGTACGTCGTAAATATGACGTCCCTGCGACGTTAATATTACGACAACTGACGTCTGAAACCCTATACTGACCAAAAAATGACGTCTGAGACGTTATTCTAACGTCAGTGTGCTACCTGGGTTGATGTACGCTACAAACGAATCTGACTCTCAAATTTGCGTACCACAGGTCAGAATTTCGAGATACTTGAGGTTAAATGTACGAAAACGTGCGATTTTGGCCATATTCACAGCTCCGTACAATGAAAGTAAAAAATTTTTCTTAATTGCACATGCAGCATCCCAGTAAGCATTATGAGTTCTTAAGGAATTCTTGAAGAGGTCTTATTTCAGATTAGGACGTCCGATTTATCTTCAGAAAGAATTCCTAATGTATTCAGAAGGATGTCCAATGCGCCACTTCAAGAAGTGTTTAAGACAACCGAAAAATGAATTCTTTCGGAACTGTTTTTCATGATAATTGAGCGAATTCCTAAACAGCTCTTATTTCTGAGTTCTTTAAGACTACCTTATTTAGACATCTGCAGGATATCTTTTGCTGGATAATTCCTAATTAAATGTAGTAATCATTAATATAATAATTCCAAAAAAGTGAATTTTAAAGAAATAAAGGTTTCTCTTTATTTTTTACATATACATATCCATATACATAAAGATGCCAAGTTAGATCAAATTACAAATGCTTCTTTGCATTATATTTCACTCGGTCGGAAGCGTGCTGAAGCCAATTTTTAATTACTGCTTCAACGTCATAAATGGTGCAGTCTTTGCGAATAGATACTATGGACTCTGGAACAATCAAACATTTCAATTAGCGTTCAATAATTTTCAAACTTCCAGTTTAATAAACTTCAAATTTAATAAATTTGTATACCTGTCAGAAGTTTGGTAAATTTCATATTTTTAACTCCGAAAGTATGTTTTTGACCGCTCCACGACAATAAACACGCCAACTCATCTGTCAGGAGCACATTAAGTACATCCCGTACATGTTTTTTATAGTCTTTCCCTCCTTGCAATTGCGTTGTTTTCATCTGTGAATGAAATAAATGCTTGACTAAATAGAGTATAAGACAGATGATGTTAATTGCTTTAACGTAGCTAAATTGGCAGACTTTTCGTTAAAGCAAAATGAAATAGGCATGGAAGAAAAATTGTGAAAATAGAATAAATATTTACATATTGAGAGCATGCTGCAGTATTAGTATTCAAAATTGTCTCCAGTTCTTTCAAATCATCCGTATTTTGAATGGGGAATGGTGGTAATTCACTTCTCTCTTCAACGCCCATATGGGAACCTTTATAATTAGTAAGCTCATTTACAGCAATGGTCAGTAAATCGAGTTTCCGAATGTTTACATCAAATTGTTTCCGGCATGCCGCTATAAACAAAGAATGGAATAAATGAAAATTAATTTATAAAGAAATATAGAGGTATATAAGTAATAATTGGGTGTGTGCACTAGTTACGAATGTTGCGTAATTGCAGTATACAGTGAAGTAAAGGATTTATGTTGCACGTATCATTGTTCAAAAGTATCCAAAAACAGACAAATTCGCAATAAATTAAAGTAAAAAATGCCGCGGTGCAACTTGGCAACTGAGCAAAATCAAAACGCGCTCTGATTGGCTATGACGTCACGATCCGTGTAAACAAACAACTTTCAAACAAAGTTGCCTATGTTTTTGAAGCGTTTTTCTGGGTTTCGGAAAGTTTGTTGTTTCTATGTCGTTTTGGTGTAGTGTGTAGTGAAAGCGGCTAAAAATGTATGCACCAGAAGCACACAGTAAATCGTGTTTTGTGCCAAAATGCATGAATACTTCTGTGCGAACTCCAGACAAACTGTTTGTGAATGTGCCGAGAGACTATGACATGAGACGAAAATGGTTTAAAGCGGCCAGAAGAGACATGCCTAAGTCAAAATCGATATTCCATTGCTGCGAGGATCATTTCAATGTAAGTTTCCTTATACTATAGGTTTATAGGTTATGCTCAATGAATGCTTTTGGTTGACAGCTTGAAGAGGACATGGAAAATTATTTACAGTAGGTACAAGACTATGGGAGGAAATATTTTAATGAAACAAGGAGTTTTACCTCACATCTTCGACTGCCAAAAAGACAGGTAGAGAGCTGCTAGTTAGCCACCGAGACCACTTCACGAAAAATGTAAGAGGGAATGGTTGATCGAGGAAGTCATGTCTGCTACCGAGGTTCAACAACAGGCACTATCTCTTCAAGATAAACCAGACAATAGTACTGGTGCCAGTGGACTGGGTTATGAGCAAGAAAGTTCTGGAAAAAAAGGTTCAGTATTTAAGTATTTGTATGCAGACTCGAGGTGTCGCAGTGCAAACATAAAAATGCATGAATACTTCAGGACGGCTATTCTGTAATTCCGGGGAGAGTGAGCGTACCTGGGAAGTGACCGTTCCACGGGTGAGACCTTCCCTCGCCCAGCTCATGCCCGACCGTTGAAACGTGTACCTAAACAGCTATTCTCTAAGTGAGGAGCGGGCGATGTTCACTGAAAAAGCAAGGAGAGTGAAGGAATCACTATTCTGTAACTGCGGAAGCGCTCCCATCGCACGAAAACGGGTGAACTTACTTCTACTGGTCAAGACCGTGAGAAGCAGCCTGCTCCCCGGGAGAACGGCGACTCTAGCCTACCTACTTCTGCGCCAGCGTGCCGCAGTTTACAGTTTGTTAATTTGCGTGTTCCAACAAAGGATACACAGTGGTCCGGCGATCTAAGCAAACGCGATCATGAGTATATTAATGAGTTACATAACTGATTTGTGCGATGTAAATTTATGTCTTAGTTATAAAGATATACTGTTAAAATAAAAGACCAAAAATTAACCATATATTTATTCTACTATGATAACGTAAATGGAACATAATAAAAAAATATATTAAACTGAAACATTCATTATTAAATGATATAAAATAATTCAAAAACATACTTATATATAAGAACTTTTTCCAGAGGTGGTAATAGGAAAAGTAGTTGGAAAAAATAATTTAACAAAAAGCACATTTCCCTAATGCTTACAATAAAAGTCAAAAGCAGCTTAATAATTAAAAAAGATATAGGTATTATACTGGTACCTAGTATTATTCCAAAATATGCATCCTTGAAAACGTACACTTATAAAACGTACCTGAAACCAAGCAAATTGTTTTAAATAGAGAAAATTGATTTCGTAACAATAAGACTGCGAAACCGTAAAAATTCAATACATTAAAATAGGACAAGAATGGCATGTAAAATGTTATATAATAATCAAGGGCATGCTTCAAACTATAACTTAAACCAAAAAATGTACGTATCTGAACTTAGCATCATAGTAAGCAGTTATGAATATTATGGACTTTTGACCTATTTCAGAACCACTGTGCGATGGTCGGAATTCTGATTAACGATCCTTAGTAATTAGTATCACTGCGATATACAGGGTGTAACAGAGTAAGTGTTACAACGTGAAACTGTAGATTCCTTATGAAAGAAGAAAAATCTTTCTCGCCATCGATATACCGTATGTCCGCGATCATTTGAACCATAGGAAAATTGCGAGTTTTGCATGAGCACCCCTTTGGGACTCCTCGTCCAATAGAATCACCGGAGAAGCGTGAATGCGCATGCGTAGTCATCCGCGAGTGTGGCGTCGTCAGCAAGTTCAGATCGGTTATCGAAATAATCGATCTGAACTTGCTGACGACGCCACACTCGCGGATGACTACGCATGCGCATTCACGCTTCTCCGGTGATTCTATTGGACGAGGAGTCCGAAAGGGGTGCTCATGCAAAACTCGCAATTTTCCTATGGTTCAAATGATCGCGGACATACGGTATATGCAACACCTAGGAATAGTTGAAATAACCAGCTGTGGCATGTCCATAGCAGTACTTGAGGTACTTTGATCCATATTCTGGAGAAGCACACGATCGCTCGTGCTGGAAACTCCTTTGACGCAGCTCAGCTACCGACAGAAGCCCGATATTTTTTCTTCAATAAAATATATATAATTTGAAAGGTGACAGTACAAGCTATATTTTGATGCCAATATAGATATTAATTTATTTCAATTATTTGCAAGTGAATCATAGTTCAACGATACCTCACCGTGGTGTATGAATACTTTTTACCCCACTGTATTTGTCGAGTGGGCAAGGACGTCGTTGCTCGTCCCTGGCCATAAAAGGAGTTATGTTGCATCGAATGACGGTTCGATTCTTTGTACCTGGATAAGCCAGGTATTAAGTTAATCCGACCGGCCATCTATTAAGCCCGCTACAGACTATGCGCGATGCGTGATGCGCGATGCGCGATGCGTGGTTCGCGGCAGTTCGTTGTAGTTCGTAGCAATTCGTAAACAGAGCCATACAGACTATGCGCGATGCGTGATGCGCGATGCGCGGTGCGTGATTCGCGGCAGTTCGTTGTAGTTCGTAGCAATTCTGCTTGCATTGTTTCAAAGTTACCAGTTCTAAAATTATCTACATACGAATACAATGCTAATTATGTATGTACATTATGTATGAAAAAGTGAAAAACATAATACTATGATTGAAATACATATTAAGGAGGATCGACTGTTTCTTTGGAGTCAAAAAT
Organism: Xiphydria camelus; assembly: GCA_963678675.1. Taxonomy (NCBI): domain Eukaryota; kingdom Metazoa; phylum Arthropoda; class Insecta; order Hymenoptera; family Xiphydriidae; genus Xiphydria; species Xiphydria camelus. Next base: position 12,425,629 of record OY783194.1, read on the forward strand.
GTGTTTGAAAAAATGTTTTCACAGCGATCTGAAAAGTTATGGAATAATAATTAAATGAATTATGAACCCGTTTTATGCATCGCCCATGCCGAAAATCATTAGTAAATAAAATATTGGAAAATTTATGGCGGGCTATTAGAGCGTCAATGACTCCGGAATCGTCGTCAGAGGCTTCTTGTCCAACATTTTAAAGAAAAATAAAAAATTACAAATAATCTATAAAAACCTATAAAAACAACTCATAGAGAATGCTGAAGACATAAAACAGTTATTCGATTGATAATTCAGTATCATGGATATATGATTATAGTTTAAACATTTTTTATTGTGCATTGCAATTTTCATTGTATTCTTGGCAACGTTGTACTCCGCGAAATTTTATATTGGCTGCAGTGACGCGTGAACTACAGTGGCCAGCTATGGCTGATGACGCGAGCATGCAGCAGAGCCGGTATAAAGTCAAATTTTGTCAAAAAAGAAAAAGAGTTGTATAAGTAAAGGCATGATTTCGTTTCAACAATCATTCAACTTGGATAAAGATTTTAGGGACAATATTTTTTGTATAGTTCCGAATCTTTCAAATTTCGCGCTCAGTTTGAATAGACGCCAGGTAAGGTTCGGTCTTTCAGCTTTACAACTGTTTCGCTGCCGTGTTGCCAAGTCTCTCACCGTTAATATGGCGTGCTAATGGTTTGCGAAGTAAAAACGAATTCCATGATAATATTACGTTGCAACCATATAGAAAAAATCGCTGCAGAAATTTCGATAAGGTTGGCACGCTAACATACGGTAAAATCTAATTTACTTATGTTTTACATAATCCTTAATATTTCATCTGTTAAATTACTAGTCTTTCAAAGTCTAAAGTTGGCGGAATGTGTGTTAAAGTCAGTGATAATATACCTTAGTACAATCGTCTCCCATAAGGCGATATGTTAAAAGTGGTCAACTTTAGAATAAAATAACGAAGAATCTATAGTCTATAGACGGTCTATATTGCTCAAATTTTTGTATTAGTTGTGTAAAATATTCGTGTATATCTCATATAAAAAAATTAGGGCTGTAAGTTGGTTTTCGTCTGATAGTCGAACCTCCTTAATAGTCTTCAAATTCTATTTCCATTGCTTCATCCTTATCGTAATTAATCACAATATTGCTTCCATTTTTTTACATCCATTTCAACGCACGAAAGTGTTGTTGGGTTCCGCCAATAATTGCACATGAAAGAATCGTCGCAATTTAATGAAAATACTCTGCGTCAAGGATAAGCGGAAGTGAGATTTATAGCTTCGAAAGTTTTCACTATAGGAAAAAGACAAGGGTCCTTGAAAGGGGTTTTGGCATAGGAGTCCGCTCCGTATTAAAAAAAAAGACATCGGTGGAGGCATTCAGGGTGCGCACCGAAAGGCACGGGTTCGTACATCGACTGTTTGGTGTGTTATCACATGTTCGGGAAAAAAGTCCAGTAAGAACGTTTTTCCCCTTTCTCTGTACTTTCGAGAAAGAGCCATGAAATTGTCCCTTCCGGACAGGCAAAAATAACAATACAAAGTGTTTCGTGAATCTTCGATATGTGTACCGCGAGCATTATGTGCCCACGGCGCCGATCGGCCGGCCTACGACAAATCGTCGGCGAATTATTTTATTGTGATGTTTTCTCGAAAGTCAGAGCCGTCACTTTCAAAACAGAAATATAAACGAGCCTCGGACTCTGCCACCCGAAGGTGACCTGCGGATGATTACCTACAGCCCCTCAACCACTGGAAAATTCCTGCAAAAAAAATAGCGCGCACAAAGAATGGACAAATTTACTATGAACACAGCCCGTACTTCGGCGAAACAGCGGTTGATGCGCAGCCTTTGATATTCGTCCATTTACCGCCTCCAAGAGCGAATCACTGCGCATCACTGCGAACCACACGAACCATGCTGTTTACGAATCGATTTTTAACGAACAAGTCCCTACACACTATTCACGAACTGCCGCGAATCACGCATCGCGCATCGCGCATCACGCATCGCGCATAGTCTGTAGCGAGTTGGCCAAGAACGAATCACTGCGAATCACTGCGAACCACACGAATCATGTTGTTTACGAATCGATTTTTAACGAATAAGTCCCTACACACTATGCACGAAATCACGCATCGCGCATCGCGCATCACGCATCGCGCATAGTCTGTAGCGGGCTTTAGATTCGTCTTGTCTTCCCTTTACAAAGCTGATTTATTATTCTAAGTATAGCGGTATCTATTACAATAGGTATTGTGGGAAATGGCTTCTTCTGATGCGGTCGGTAATTACCCCTTCCCGAGCATGGTGCGGGACTGCGAGCGCACGTGCAGCCTAGATTCGCCGAAAAATACCCCGTTCCGTTTCGTAGATTCCGATCCGAGAGTAGCTATAGATTTGCGAGGTATTTCTGACTGTGATACTATTAAACGGTTCGAAGCATTGTGTCGAATTCCGTTTATCGCGAGACGGAACAGCGACCGATAGCAGAGTTAAGAGAGAATAAACTAAATGCGCTTTGAATTAGACAGGATGGTTAATACTTGACGGTAGGTTATAAATTAACAGTTTCTCCGCTCATTATTCCTCGTTAGAATAGCAGTCCTAAATTAGTATAGAATATTCGAATTTACCGCTATAAAATAAAGTAACCCTTGAAGGTTATACGGGCTTTGGTGAACGAGTTATATACAGGGTGTAACAGAGTAAGTGTTACAACGTGAAACTGTAGATTCCTTGTGAAAAAAGAAAAAGATTTTTCCTCTTACAAAAATGTTCTGCGTGCTTTCGTTTTCGATATACAGGATGTCAAAGTTTTGAAAAAAAAATCGTTTTTCTTTAATCCTCGAACTATTTTTATCAGATTTGAGTGTTGACACCTAATAACAAGTAGTTCGTGGTTTAAATAAGGTAAAACGGGGTGAGTTGGCGAATGAAGTCGGCCCCTCGTTTCCATTTCTTTCCATAGAAACGAGGGGCCAACTCCATTCGCCAACTCACCCTGTTTTACCTTATATCGAAAACGACAGCCTGCAGAACATTTTTGTAAGAGGAAAAATCTTTTTCTTCTTTCATAAGGAATCTACAGTTTCACGTTGTAACACTTACTCTGTTACACCCTGTATATCGCGGTGATACTAATTACTAAGGATCGTTAATCAGAATTCCGACCATCGCACAGTGGTTCTGAAATAGGTCAAAAGTCCATATTAATTCATAACTGTTTACTATGATGCTAAGTTCAGATACGTACATTTTTTGGTTTAAGTTATAGTTTGAAGCATGCTCTTGATTATTATATAACATTTTACCGTATGTCCGCGATCATTTGAACCATAGGAAAATTGCGAGTTTTGCATGAGCACCCCTTTGGGTCTCCTTGTCCAATAGAATCACCGGAGAAGCGTGAATGCGCATGCGTAGTCATCCGCGAGTGTGGCGTCGTCAGCAAGTTCAGATCGGTTATCGAAATAATCGATCTGAACTTGCTGACGACGCCACACTCGCGGATGACTACGCATGCGCATTCACGCTTCTCCGGTGATTCTATTGGACGAGGAGTCCCAAAGGGGTGCTCATGCAAAACTCGCAATTTTCCTATGGTTCAAATGATCGCGGACATACGGTACATGCCATTCTTGTCCCATATTTTAATGTATTTAATTTTTACGGTTTCGCAGTCTTATTGTTACGAAATCAGTTTTCTCTATTTAAAACAATTTGCTTGGTTTCAGGTACGTTTTATAAGTGTACGTTTTCAAGGATGCATATTTTGGAATAATACTAGGTACCAGTATAATACCTATATCTTTTTTAATTATTAAGCTGCTTTTGACTTTTATTGTAAGCATTAGGGAAATGTGCTTTTTGTTAAATTATTTTTTCCAACTACTTTTCCTATTACCACCTCTGGAAAAAGTTCTTATATACAAGAGTATATCTTTTTATAACTAAGACACAAATTTACATCGCACAAATCAGTTATGTAAGTCATTAATATACTCATGACCGCGTTTGCTTAGATCGCCGGACTACTGTGTATCGTTTGTTGGAACACGCTAATTAATCAACTGTAAACTGCGGCACACTGTCACAGAAGTAGATACATAGGTTAGAATCGCCGTCCCGACCAGACCGACCGAGCAGACCGATTCTCCCGGGAACTACGTTCACCCGATTTTCGTACTCCCGCAGTTAGAGAATAGCGACTAGGAGTCTCCTTACTTTTCCAGTGAACTCCGCCCACTTCTCACGGGAACAGGCTTTCACTCAGTTATAGAATAGCCGTCCTGTGGTCAAGAATATTATTACTATGTATTAGTGTTCATATGAAGTTTGATGAATAAATGTATATTACTTTTCAATAAGAAAGAGCTTGAAAAAATAAGATTTTATAATTGTATTATTCTTTTCTCAACATTTTTCTAAATTTATGATTGTATCTTGATAAATATTCTTGCATAGACGCAAATTGATACTAATATCAATGTGCGTCTATGCAAGAAATAAATAATAAATAAATATAAATAAATAAATAAATAAATAATTATATGAATGTTTATTCATCCTACATTAATTGATTGTCTTTCATTTACTTTAATAATCTGTGCTTTTTAATAAACTAGTATAGTTTATAACTTGCTCAACATACTCTGGAGACTAAATGAAATAATTTATTGATTTAATAATTGAACAAATTACAATTTTTGTCCATTTATTCACAAATAAATTTTCAAGTCCCTATATATGCAGGAGACGGAAATTTTTCTAAGTTTTGTTCGTCATTAAAAATGACGGAAAAGTTCCGTCAAAAAGACGTTGAATTTTGACGTCCAAGGTACGTCGTAAATATGACGTCCCTGCGACGTTAATATTACGACAACTGACGTCTGAAACCCTATACTGACCAAAAAATGACGTCTGAGACGTTATTCTAACGTCAGTGTGCTACCTGGGTTCTTCGCGGTATACAGACCTAACCGGCGAAATGTGAGATATTGGGCAACAGAAAATCCTAGGGTACTGCGGGACGTGAGGACCCAGTACCCCATTAAAATAAACATCTGGGCTGGAATAATTGGAAACCGAATAACAGAACCGGTTTTCTTTCGCGAAAATTTGAACGGCCAGATGTATCTCGAAATTCTGAGATATTTAGTAATAACGTCGCTTCGAATGATCGAAGAAGTAAGTATCACTAGAATGCAGTCACGTTATTACAGTCCCGTGGTAAGCTATTGAAAATCGACTATTTAATTATTGTTACTTATAGATCGGAGCCCCTATGTACTTTCAACACGACGGCGCTCCCGCGCACTCGACGACATGAGTCCGGCGATTCCTGGACGAGGAATTTCCTAACCGCTGGTTATGAAGAGGGGGTCCAATTCCGTGGCCGCCGCGATCGCCCAACCTGACGCCGATGGATTATTTTTTCTGGGGCTACGTGAAACAGCAGTTATACAACGAGCGTCGCCATCTCCTGACTGTCGAGGACCTCGACTGGGAAATAATGAGAATGTGTGAGGAGATCCCCAGGAAGCGATCCAAAATACGACCTCAGCATTTTACGACCGATTAGGTTATTGCTCGGCTGAGCAAGGGAATAATTTTGAACATCTCCTGCAAACATGAAGCAGTGGTGAGTTTTCCACAAAATGTCATAATATGAAAAGGATTTATTTACATTCATAGGGGTATGATTTTGGATAATTTTATTAACCTTTCACGGTATTCCTCGTGTTACAGCTTCTCCTGTCCTCCGGGGGAGTTGGTGCTCGTTGTTGCAAAACACAAAGTCATTAATCATGGTCCTGGTTATCGATGCTTGCTGAAATATTCAATCACGTTGGTTAGCAGATGGTAATGTGAGTCGTATTGGTAAATAAATACCTGCACTATATATACATTCTTTTTCTGTATTAATAATATTTTATGTTTCATTTATTTCTCTATTTCATGAGCGGGATATCGTTTCGCGAATGGAAATATTTTATTAACTTTGAAAACCACATTTTATTTTCAAAAAATACAATTACTCTAAAAAACTCCACTTTGTAAACAAACGTATGTGTCAGCCGCCATATTTTCTCATCTGCTCGGTGCCTACGCACTAGGGAACTTCTGTCGCGACAATTGACGTCTGCCAACGATAGGCAGAGCCAATCGCTCGGCGTCCTTGCGTCTCCGACTAATAGCGTACATACTATAGTCTACAAACTGCTGTGAACCATATCGTCCTATGTAAACAACCCAGGAAAACACCGGGTATATACATTAATCCATGTGTTCACATTTGTGGTCACCATGAGCGAAAGGGTTAAACTTAGGATTATAAATATCTAACATCGAGCAGTTTTTGCTTATTTCAATACTCTCACTCAAGAAGTAATCGATTAAATTAATGTAGAAGTTCTCTTATCTACTATATAATTTGCTTTTGGGAAACATAACAATGGTCCAACATTTATTGCTACGGATTAAGGAAAAACCCCAAAAGAAGACCTCAATCAGACGAAGTAATCATTATCATTCAATCTTAAATCTATGCCGATACATACATAGTTTGTAGATACAAATTACTCTTATATTCTAATAAGATTACATAAAAATTGATAGTATCGTGATCAAATTTATAAAAAATTAATATTCAACAGTAATCTTCATCATATGATACGTTACGCAAATCTTTAATACGTGCACTTCGTCGAAGTTTGTTTACCTACTTCAGAATCTTTTGAGGAATTTACGTCAATATTATTGTTTTTATCAACTTCATCTGTCTCAACAATAAGCCTTTCCTCAAATAGAAGCTTATAGCCCTTTCCCTTCTGACCATCGCTGATTCACCCCCGAAACATTTGCCGATCCAAGGAAGCCAGATAGTTAAATCACGTTCGCGCTATATGCCTGCACTGCTCCCCGGGAGAAGGCGGAGCTTGTGTCTGGCAAGTGACGTCAAACCAATAAGAAAACGTTCTCGTCCCTAACGTTATCGCCGGAGTTACAATGTGCAATTTGACGTAGTAAATTTTATTTTTTTTTGAAAAATTCTTTCATGAACATGGTTACTTACACATGCATAATAGTTTCCATAGAGAAATAACATAAAATATTTTTGGTCCGAACCTCCCTATTCGGGAGATCGAAGCGTCTAACCTTGAAATTAACTGAATTTGTAAATAATGGTAAATAATGTGTAGAAAAGTGATGAGAAATAATCATACAGGTTTCGTGGAAACACGGCTCGTAAGAACGCAGCGCACTCTTCTGAAGCCAACTCTAACTACAGCACTGTTCCAAGCACTACTAAAGTCAAATGTGGGGGAAATTCAAATACTTGCGTTATATCCACGGGACATACTGTATAGGTGATATACAGTAAGTTAAGTAAGAGCGTGTACAGCGTTATTCATAAAAAATGTATTCAACAATGTTTTTTCCACATACCGTATGTCCGCGATCATTTGAACCATAGGAAAATTGCGAGTTTTGCATGAGCACCCCTTTGGGTCTCCTTGTCCAATAGAATCACCGGAGAAGCGTGAATGCGCATGCGTAGTCATCCGCGAGTGTGGCGTCGTCAGCAAGTTCAGATCGGTTATCGAAATAATCGATCTGAACTTGCTGACGACGCCACACTCGCGGATGACTACGCATGCGCATTCACGCTTCTCCGGTGATTCTATTGGACGAGGAGACCCAAAGGGGTGCTCATGCAAAACTCGCAATTTTCCTATGGTTCAAATGATCGCGGACATACGGTACATACATTTGACATGTTCCAAGGCAATGCGCAATTATGTTAATAATGAATTCAATCACCCACCAGCATCAATAATTGCTTGGCATCTCCGAGGCATACTATCCATTAAATTTTCGGCGTATTCGCGGAGAAGTACCTTCCAAAAATGCGTCGAATTTCTCAGGATACATACATCAAGCAGAAGCTTCGAGGAAAACGTGTCTTCACTGTGAAGCAGCTATCCTGTGAAATTCGACGCATTTTTAAGGCACTTCCCCGCGAATACGCCGAAAATTTGGTGGACAGTATGCCTCGGAGATGCCAAGCGATTATTGATGCCGGTGAGTTAACATAATTACGCATTAGGGGTCGTCCATTAATCACGTGAGGTCAGAAGGGGGAGGGGGGTGTTCGGCAAAAATCACGACATTTCATAAGGGGGGTGGGGGGTTCTAGTGAGATATCACGTGTATTTATTTTTTCGTTGAACGCGCGATTTCTAAACAACCTGAAACCTTAATGTCTGGACATTTTTATCACGGTCCTTAATTTTCCATAATTAAATTAGATTATACCGTATGTCCACGATCATTTGAACTATAGGAAAATTGCGAGTTTTGCATGAGCACCCCTTTGGGTCTCCTCGTTCAATAGAATCACCGGAGAAGCGTGAATGCGCATGCGTAGTTATCCGCGAGTGTTGGCGTGTCAGCAAGTTCAAATTGGTTATCGAAATAACTCGATCGGTTATCGATCACTCGCGGATGACTACGCATGCGCATTCACGCTTCTCCAGTGATTCTATTGGACGAGGAGACCCAAAGGGGTGCTCATGCAAAACTCGCCATTTTTCTATGGTTCAAATGATCGCGGACATACGGTACTTACTTGTAATTAAAGATAATATTCTAAAATTTTTAAGATACTTTTTGTACTAAGAAAATACACGTGATTGGGGGGGGGGGGGTTAGTCTTAAACCTTACCACGTATCACCAGGGGGGCGGGGGTTAAAAAAAATGCTAAAAAGCATCACGTGATTAATGGACGACCCCTTACCTTGAAACATGTCAAACGTACCGGGTGTTAGGCTATGTTGTGGCCATAGGACGATATGGTACGTAGCGATTTGTAGACTCTGGGTTGTACGCCATTGGTCGGAGACGCAAGCACGCCGAACGATTGTCTCTGCTATCGTCGGCAGACGGCAATCGTCGCGAGAGAAGTTCCCTAAGGCGTAGGCACCTAGCAGACGAGAAAGTATGGCGGTTGACACCAGCCCCCTGCATCTCTGCGTTTCGCATGGCCACACCGTTGTCGCCAACCGCGTGGTGGTTAATAAGCGCGTCCGAGGATCGAAATAAACGCGAAGGAATCGTTTCGCGAATGGAAATATTTTATTAACTTTGAAAACCACGTTTTATTTCCAAAAAATACAATTTCTTCGAAAAATTCTACTTTGTAAAGGCCATCACACAGAAAATTCCGTAAGACGTAAGACGTAAGACGTAAAACGTTCATCACACAAACGCGGCGTAAGACGTAAGCTTTGACCAATCCTGAACGAAGACGCTGTCCTCACCCTCTATTTACATGTAACTTAGAATCTAGAAGGGTCAGTTTGATAATAATTTCATTTCAATTGGGAAGAAAAGCTTAACAGTAAGTACATTTAATTATTGATTACACTCAGTTCCTATACATAATAAACAGAAAAGCCATTCCTAGATTGACATAAGGATACAGTGAACTACAATGTAAAATGCATGACGTGAAGAGTTAGAACTGTCGTATTCATCTGCTTTTTTCATAAAAAATATAAATAATAATACTGAACAATATTATTCTCGAACCATAGTTTGATGAACATGACGTGATAGCATTCTCTGAAATTTTATCACAAATATCTCTTGAAGAACCCTGGAAAACAATATTTTCATTTCCTATGCCTATTATACAGATAAAATTATTTTTCAGGTAGTTCAAACATGCCGAGAAATAATGAAATATTGCTGGGGATTTTGTTGGTGGGTACGGGTGTGCTTGTTTTGAAGAAGAAACGATCACGGAGATGGTTGAATCGTCAATGGTGGGTTCGACCAATAAATCGCGTATGCATATTTTTTCCAGGGTTCTTCAAGAGATATTTATGTGATAAAATTTCAGGGAATGCTATCACGTCATGTTCATCAAACTATATCTCGAGAATAATATTGTCGAATGTTATTATTTATATTTTTTATGAAAAAAGCAGATGAATATGACAGTTCTGACTCTTCACGTCATGCATTTTACATTGCGATTCACTGTATCCTTATGTCAATCTAGGTTTGGCTTTTCTATTTATTATATATAGGAACTGAGTGTAATCAATAATTAAATGTACTTACTGTTAAGCTTTTCTTCCCAATTGACGTGAAATTATTAACAATATCAAACTGACACTTCTAGATTTTAGGTTAGATGTAAACAGCTCTAGAGCGTCTGTATGCACGCGTGGCGCGGTGAACTTGAAGGATAGACTTATCGTATTACAATTTAGCTTAATAAAATCGTTTAGGAGCAATCAAGGAATGTATTATAAAGTTCAAAAGCAACACTTTCAAATCCCAGTTAGCACCAAGTTCAGAAAGACTTCAGAAAGAATTCATTTTTCAGACTTCAATGTGACTTCAAAATTATGAATCCAAAGTGTAGTCTTTTATCTGACCAGGTAGCTCCAAGTTCAGAAAGACTTCTGAAAAGATTCATTTTCCAGACTTCAATATAACTTCAAAATTATGAATCCAAAGAGTACTCTTTTATCTGACTTCTAGCGACCTTCTTTTTCAAGACTACTTGGAGAAATTAACCGAAGCAAATAACCTAAAATGTATATTTCATAAACATATAATAATTTGACTTATCAAGATGTCCTATAGAAAGGTATTCAGTGATTTATCAAAAAGTCAAAAAAACCGACGCTTAAAAAAAGCAATTATATTAAATAATAGCTCATCAGAGTCTTCTAGTGTATTCAAAAGGGAAGAAAGTGATCTTAATAGTGAAGAAAAACTACAGAAGTTAAGTGAATGTCCTGATAATTTTATGGAAGTGGTGGACATTAATGATGAATTATTGACAATAAATGATAACGGTGAATCTATCAGTGACAGTAGTGATGAAAACAGCGATGATGGAGGAACAGAAAATAATAAAGTTTTGAAAATTCATAACATTTTTAATAAAACTCCATTATCCAACATTTGAGATGATCTTGTCCAGTGGACGTGTGAAAATAATATTGCTCATTCAGCAGTAAGAAGTTTGTTGAACATCCTTAGTAATGTTCAATCTATTGAAGAATTGCATAATCTTCCAAAAGATCCTCGAACGTTACTGGAAACGCCACGTCGTAAAATTATCATTCGAGATGTATCTCCTGGCCAATACTTTCATTATGGACTAGAAAATGGATTAGTTGATCAATTAAAACACTTCAACGTAAATGAGTTTCCCGAATGTATAAAAATTAACGTACATATTGATGGGCTCCCAATTGCAAAGAGTTCAAAAAGTCAGCTATATCCGATACTAGCTGAAATTTTTCCTAAAATTACTGCTCCATTTGCCATTGGAATATACCATGGGTATAATAAACCTGATAAATCCAATGAATTTGTTCAAGAATTTATCAATGAGTATAGGACTTTGCAGGAAAGAGGCTTCCAATGCAGTGGTCGCACATTTTATGTGATAATTAGAGCCATCATTTGTGATTCTCCAGCTCGGGCTTTTGTAACATGCACTAAAGGCCACACTGGTTATTTCGGTTGTGGTAAATGTATGCAGGAAGGTACATATGAGAGTAATCGCATGTTATTTCTTGAAGTTAATGCATCATTACGCACAAACGAAAATTTCGTTGAACGCGTTAATGAAGATTATCATCTCGATAAATCAATTTTCGAAGATATAAATATCGGAATGGTTTCTCAATTTCCTGTGGAATATATGCATTTGGTGTGCCTTGGGGTTCAAAAAAAAATCTTGTCTGCATTAATCAAAGGATGGCGAATCAGTGATGATAAGATCGTTAAATTCAGAAGTAGTGAAATATCTGCGATCTCAACATACTTAGTCTCCGTAAGAAACTGGATACCCTCCGAATTTGCGAGAAAAACCCGATCATTAGAAGAATTAGATCGATGGAAAGCCACGGAACTAAGATTATTCTTACTATACGTCGGTCCAATTGCTTTAAAATATAATTCTACATTGCACAGAGATTATTTGTATCATTTCAATGTCCTTCATTGTGCTATAAGGATTCTGTGTGACGATACTCAATGTATTGAGAATAATCAATGTTCTAAAATGATGTTACATTATTTTGTAAAAGAATCAGCTCGTCTATACGGCAATCATTTTGTAGTGTACAATGTTCACAATTTGATCCATTTAGCTGATGAAGTACTGACATTCGGCCCCCTTGATTCGTACAGCGCTTTTTCATTTGAGAGCTATTTAAATAGCATTAAAAAGCTCTTAAGAAAAGGAGATAAGCCCTTGCAACAATTACATAAACGTCTTGTTGAACAAGCAGGCTGCAAGAAATTGCGAAAAATCAGTGCATTTATAAATCCTGAAGAGTCACTCTACAATAATGCTAAATCTAATGAAAATAAAGTGTCATCATACGATAAAATTAATTATGGAAAATTTGCACTGTCCACTCGTCTGACCGCTGACAAATATTGTTACACTAAAAACTTTGATATTTTGTGTCTAGAGAATATTTGCAAGATAAATAACGAAATTATATTACATGGAAAAGTGTTAGTAAACTCAAGATCTTTGGAAAACTATCCAATTGATTCAAAAGTGATGAATATTGTGGTTGGAAATAAATGGTCCACAATCAAACAATTTAAAGCAAGTGAAGTGATTCTAAAAGCTGTTTGCTTGCCTGATAAAAACGCAATGTACACTTTTTTCCCACTAATTCATTCGTGTACAATGTGAATATTGATGATAATTTTTTTATTATTAATATTGTTACTAAATATTATAAACTTTTAATTAATTTTCAAAACAAATTTCCGAAACTATAAAAAATATTGACTATTTTTAAATTACGCGCGTTTCGAACTCAAAAGTGAGGTTATACAAGTAATCTTCCATGTGCTAGTGAACGTGCTCGTTTCCGCGACAGGAATAGAAAAATTACAGAGCATACAGAGTAAATAAAGTAAGTAATTATGGTTGTTACGGCCAACGATAGCCGAACGGCAATTTCCAGCCCCTCTTTTAATATTTGCACCGTTATATGTATTAATAGAATCTAAGACTAATTGTAACTACGACTACCAGGTAGGAATGTCACGAACCGCTTCCGGACGGTCAATCCCCAGACGGTCCCTAGTTCGGCCCGCATTTCAAGCCGTTTTCAATATTATATTTTAATCCACTGTAAGTGGGAGAGCGTCGAGTCCCGCGAAGATAGGTGCTCGAAAGGGTCGGTAATCGGGGCTATTCTCGACACGGGGGGTGAATCGCTTCAAGAAACTGTCCGGCTCCTTGTAACGGTACAACACTGCGTCATTCGTACGGGACTCAGGGGACGCCATCCGTCGCGTCGTCACGACCGACGCTAGCAATGAGGATTACACGTCGTGCACCCGCGTTACCCCTTCCGTACCACGATTTTCCGGGGTTTAAAAGCGAGTCGTGGGACCTTCAGTTCAGTTGCTTTTCCTTACGCCCTTGTAACTCATCGTCGAGCCAGAGTCCCTCGATCGCACCGTCGCGTATCGCCTCATCTGTCGCGGTCGCCTCCCGTGCCTTCAGTGTAACCATTACGTACGCCGTGATATGAGGCCATCAGTACTCATTTTCACCTCGAGCGATAATCGGACCATCGTGTCCCCGGGACTTACAACCCCGCGACTTCCGCGACACGATCGCAGTTCGTAGCGTCGAGAAACAATGGTATTACCCTACTCATTACACAAACAGTTATTCAAAAATATTTTGCTCTATAAGAAACTGATATGCTAAATATAATATTAAAATAAATTCGATAAAGAATACTCATACAATAAAGAACACTCATAAATGATATTTGTATTTTTTATGTTTTTCCAATGCAATATATTCTAATTGATACAAAGACAAAATTATAACAATATGTTTATACATATATCTATATTTGTTTCAGTTGTACTTCGTTGCATTTTGTGGCGATTGGTGTTCCACTGTACCTAAATCGTGGATCCACGACACTGGAAAAAAGATTTCATGGCCTCCAAAATCAGAAAATGCCACGAATTGCGTTAAAAAGGCAATACAACCAAAAGAAGCTTGGTCATTTGTCCAATATAAAAAATTACTTGGACCATATGGTACAATTTAATTATTTTTACTACCTTAATATATACCATTGGATCTTTTCTTGATTTTTATCATTAACAGATGATTACAACACTGCAAGGGCAGTCGAAGTAGCGGCGATAGATATCTCAACAAATGATGAAACGTTGGACATTCTGACAAGCAGATCTGATGGCAATTTTAAAAAACGTTTTAGAAGAAAACCACAACGCTTCATTGACAGTGAAAGTGAAGATGATACCGAATCCACAAGTATGAAATCAAATATTTACATATTATTCAACATACAAATTCAGCAATTCACTGTAATGTACATATCAATCTTTTAATAATTTAATGTTCTATTTCATTAGATGCCTCAGAATACCACGCGAAACCGCAATTTCCATTCAAAGTAACACAGGAAAGAGGCAAACATCCCCAAGAATTAAAAAAAGCAGGTACAACTTAATTATCTGATATAATTTACAACATAAGTAAATAAATATATATATAAACCTTCAAATGTATGTTTTTCAGAGACAGTGGACCTGCCGATTTCTCTCGACGATTGCGTGATAGACCAAAATATGGATTTATTCGATACGCAACCATTGAACTATGGAAGTTTTTTTGATGATGACATCAGTGGCAATAATTCTAGCATTGAATCACCGGAAAAAAAGATTTGTATTAAACGTGACTCTACGTCATCGATAGTTAAAAAACTAACTATTCTTGAAGACGTGCCCACACGTAAGTTTTATAATATAAAATTCACAATACTTTTGAATTATTTTATTATCATTAGCTAAATATCGGATTTATTTTTAAAGGGATTCCTATTCACGTTGCTAGAAATTACAACCTTTGTTCTTCGAACTCTTCCATTAATCACGATACCGGGAAGGACAAAGAACTTGCTGTGATTGATGAAGTACGAAAAAGTGATTCGATGCCATCTCATCACGGCTGCTGTTGTAAGTATAATACTATAATATTTGTGGGATTTATTTCAATAATTAAACTTTCTTACTGTCTGAATGCTGGCGACATTTCTACAATTGGGTGTTTTCACATTTTTCAGAAACTGGCTTATAATGAAGGTTATTGTGCATATGTATGATATTAATGAACTAAAAAATGTTGCTGTCAAGTTTTTATGAGAAAATTACGTCTAAAATTAAAATGTGAAAATCTCCCGCGAAAAACGCGATTTGCCTCTGTGACGTCACGATCCGTGTAAACAAACAACTGTCAAACGGAGTTGCCTGTTTTTGAAGCGTTTTTCTGGGTTTTGGAAAGTTTGTTGTTTCTACGTCGTTTTTGTGTAGTGTGTAGTGAAAGTGGCTGAAAATGTATGCACCAGAAGCACACAGTAAATCGTGTTTTGTGCCAAAATGTACGAATACTTCTGTGCGAACTCCAGACAAAGTGTTTGTGAATGTGCCGAGAGACTATGACATGAGACGAAAATGGTTTAAAGCGGCCAGAAGAGACATGCCTAAGTCAAAATCGATATTCCATTGCTGCGAAGATCATTTCAATGTAAGTTTCCTTATACTATAGGTTCATAGGTTATGTTCAATGAATGCTTTTGGTTGACAGCTTGAAGAGGACATGGAAAATTATTTACAGTAGATACAAGACTATGGGAGGAAATATTTTAATGAAATAAGGAGTTTTGCCTCACATCTTCGACTGTCAAAAAGACAGGTAGAGAGCTGCTAGTTAAGCCACCGAGACCACTTCACGAAAAATGTAAGAGGGAATGGTTGATCGAGGAAGTCATGTCTGCTACCGAGGTTCAACAACAGGCACTATCTCTTCAAGATTAACTAAACAATAGTACTGGTGCCAGTGGACTGGGTCACGAGCAAGTAATTTCCAAAAAAAAAACGTTCAGTGTTTAAGTATTTGTATGCAGACTCGAAGTGACGCAGTGCAAACACAAAAAAGATCGTATCGCAGCATAAGAATTCAGTGCCATTTTGAGCGTAGTTCAGTCGAAACTGCCTGGAGTTTGTCTGAAGTTCGCACTGGACGGCTATTCTATAACTGAGTGAAAGCCTGTTCCCGTGAGAAGTGGGCGGAGTTCACTGGAAAAGTAAGGAGACTCCTAGTCGCTATTCTCTAACTGCGGGAGTACGAAAATCGGGTGAACGTAGTTCCCGGGAGAATCGGTCTGCTCGGTCGGTCTGGTCGGGACGGCGATTCTAACCTATGTATCTACTTCTGTGACAGTGTGCCGCAGTTTACAGTTGATTAATTAGCGTGTTCCAACAAACGATACACAGTAGTCCGGCGATCTAAGCAAACGCGGTCATGAGTATATTAATGACTTACATAACTGATTTGTGCGATGTAAATTTGTGTCTTAGTTATAAAAAGATATACTCTTGTATATAAGAACTTTTTCCAGAGGTGGTAATAGGAAAAGTAGTTGGAAAAAATAATTTAACAAAAAGCACATTTCCCTAATGCTTACAATAAAAGTCAAAAGCAGCTTAATAATTAAAAAAGATATAGGTATTATACTGGTACCTAGTATTATTCCAAAATATGCATCCTTGAAAACGTACACTTATAAAACGTACCTGAAACCAAGCAAATTGTTTTAAATAGAGAAAACTGATTTCGTAACAATAAGACTGCGAAACCGTAAAAATTAAATACATTAAAATATGGGACAAGAATGGCATGTACCGTATGTCCGCGATCATTTGAACCATAGGAAAATTGCGAGTTTTGCATGAGCACCCCTTTGGGACTCCTCGTCCAATAGAATCACCGGAGAAGCGTGAATGCGCATGCGTAGTCATCCGCGAGTGTGGCGTCGTCAGCAAGTTCAGATCGATTATTTCGATAACCGATCTGAACTTGCTGACGACGCCACACTCGCGGATGACTACGCATGCGCATTCACGCTTCTCCGGTGATTCTATTGGACAAGGAGACCCAAAGGGGTGCTCATGCAAAACTCGCAATTTTCCTATGGTTCAAATGATCGCGGACATACGGTAAAATGTTATATAATAATCAAGAGCATGCTTCAAACTATAACTTAAACCAAAAAATGTACGTATCTGAACTTAGCATCATAGTAAACAGTTATGAATTAATATGGACTTTTGACCTATTTCAGAACCACTGTGCGATGGTCGGAATTCTGATTAACGATCCTTAGTAATTAGTATCACCGCGATATACAGGGTGTAACAGAGTAAGTGTTACAACGTGAAACTGTAGATTCCTTATGAAAGAAGAAAAAGATTTTTCCTCTTACAAAAATGTTCTGCAGGCTGTCGTTTTCGATATAAGGTAAAACAGGGTGAGTTGGCGAATGGAGTTGGCCCCTCGTTTCTATGGAAAGAAATGGAAACGAGGGGCCGACTTCATTCGCCAACTCACCCCGTTTTACCTTATTTAAACCACGAACTACTTGTTATTAGGTGTCAACACTCAAATCTGATAAAAATAGTTCGAGGATTAAAGAAAAACGATTTTTTTTTCAAAACTTTGACATCCTGTATATCGAAAACGAAAGCACGCAGAACATTTTTGTAAGAGGAAAAATCTTTTTCTTTTTTCACAAGGAATCTACAGTTTCACGTTGTAACACTTACTCTGTTACACCCTGTATATAACTCGTTCACCAAAGCCCGTATAACCTTCAAGGGTTACTTTATTTTATAGCGGTAAATTCGAATATTCTATACTAATTTAGGACTGCTATTCTAACGAGGAATAATGAGCGGAGAAACTGTTAATTTATAACCTACCGTCAAGTATTAACCATCCTGTCTAATTCAAAGCGCATTTAGTTTATTCTCTCTTAACTCTGCTATCGGTCGCTGTTCCGTCTCGCGATAAACGGAATTCGACACAATGCTTCGAACCGTTTAATAGTATCACAGTCAGAAATACCTCGCAAATCTATAGCTACTCTCGGATCGGAATCTACGAAACGGAACGGGGTATTTTTCGGCGAATCTAGGCTGCACGTGCGCTCGCAGTCCCGCACCATGCTCGGGAAGGGGTAATTACCGACCGCATCAGAAGAAGCCATTTCCCACAATACCTATTGTAATAGATACCGCTATACTTAGAATAATAAATCAGCTTTGTAAAGGGAAGACAAGACGAATCTAAAGCCCGCTACAGACTATGCGCGATGCGTGATGCGCGATGCGCGATGCGTGATTTCGTGCATAGTGTGTAGGGACTTATTCGTTAAAAATCGATTCGTAAACAACATGATTCGTGTGGTTCGCAGTGATTCGCAGTGATTCGTTCTTGGCCAACTCGCTACAGACTATGCGCGATGCGTGATGCGCGATGCGCGATGCGTGATTCGCGGCAGTTCGTGAATAGTGTGTAGGGACTTGTTCGTTAAAAATCGATTCGTAAACAGCATGGTTCGTGTGGTTCGCAGTGATGCGCAGTGATTCGCTCTTGGAGGCGGTAAATGGACGAATATCAAAGGCTGCGCATCAACCGCTGTTTCGCCGAAGTACGGGCTGTGTTCATAGTAAATTTGTCCATTCTTTGTGCGCGCTATTTTTTTTGCAGGAATTTTCCAGTGGTTGAGGGGCTGTAGGTAATCATCCGCAGGTCACCTTCGGGTGGCAGAGTCCGAGGCTCGTTTATATTTCTGTTTTGAAAGTGACGGCTCTGACTTTCGAGAAAACATCACAATAAAATAATTCGCCGACGATTTGTCGTAGGCCGGCCGATCGGCGCCGTGGGCACATAATGCTCGCGGTACACATATCGAAGATTCACGAAACACTTTGTATTGTTATTTTTGCCTGTCCGGAAGGGACAATTTCATGGCTCTTTCTCGAAAGTACAGAGAAAGGGGAAAAACGTTCTTACTGGACTTTTTTCCCGAACATGTGATAACACACCAAACAGTCGATGTACGAACCCGTGCCTTTCGGTGCGCACCCTGAATGCCTCCACCGATGTCTTTTTTTTTAATACGGAGCGGACTCCTATGCCAAAACCCCTTTCAAGGACCCTTGTCTTTTTCCTATAGTGAAAACTTTCGAAGCTATAAATCTCACTTCCGCTTATCCTTGACGCAGAGTATTTTCATTAAATTGCGACGATTCTTTCATGTGCAATTATTGGCGGAACCCAACAACACTTTCGTGCGTTGAAATGGATGTAAAAAAATGGAAGCAATATTGTGATTAATTACGATAAGGATGAAGCAATGGAAATAGAATTTGAAGACTATTAAGGAGGTTCGACTATCAGACGAAAACCAACTTACAGCCCTAATTTTTTTATATGAGATATACACGAATATTTTACACAACTAATACAAAAATTTGAGCAATATAGACCGTCTATAGACTATAGATTCTTCGTTATTTTATTCTAAAGTTGACCACTTTTAACATATCGCCTTATGGGAGACGATTGTACTAAGGTATATTATCACTGACTTTAACACACATTCCGCCAACTTTAGACTTTGAAAGACTAGTAATTTAACAGATGAAATATTAAGGATTATGTAAAACATAAGTAAATTAGATTTTACCGTATGTTAGCGTGCCAACCTTATCGAAATTTCTGCAGCGATTTTTTCTATATGGTTGCAACGTAATATTATCATGGAATTCGTTTTTACTTCGCAAACCATTAGCACGCCATATTAACGGTGAGAGACTTGGCAACACGGCAGCGAAACAGTTGTAAAGCTGAAAGACCGAACCTTACCTGGCGTCTATTCAAACTGAGCGCGAAATTTGAAAGATTCGGAACTATACAAAAAATATTGTCCCTAAAATCTTTATCCAAGTTGAATGATTGTTGAAACGAAATCATGCCTTTACTTATACAACTCTTTTTCTTTTTTGACAAAATTTGACTTTATACCGGCTCTGCTGCATGCTCGCGTCATCAGCCATAGCTGGCCACTGTAGTTCACGCGTCACTGCAGCCAATATAAAATTTCGCGGAGTACAACGTTGCCAAGAATACAATGAAAATTGCAATGCACAATAAAAAATGTTTAAACTATAATCATATATCCATGATACTGAATTATCAATCGAATAACTGTTTTATGTCTTCAGCATTCTCTATGAGTTGTTTTTATAGGTTTTTATAGATTATTTGTAATTTTTTATTTTTCTTTAAAATGTTGGACAAGAAGCCTCTGACGACGATTCCGGAGTCATTGACGCTCTAATAGCCCGCCATAAATTTTCCAATATTTTATTTACTAATGATTTTCGGCATGGGCGATGCATAAAACGGGTTCATAATTCATTTAATTATTATTCCATAACTTTTCAGATCGCTGTGAAAACATTTTTTCAAACACATTTTTGACTCCAAAGAAACAGTCGATCCTCCTTAATATGTATTTCAATCATAGTATTATGTTTTTCACTTTTTCATACATAATGTACATACATAATTAGCATTGTATTCGTATGTAGATAATTTTAGAACTGGTAACTTTGAAACAATGCAAGCAGAATTGCTACGAACTACAACGAACTGCCGCGAATCACGCACCGCGCATCGCGCATCACGCATCGCGCATAGTCTGTATGGCTCTGTTTACGAATTGCTACGAACTACAACGAACTGCCGCGAACCACGCATCGCGCATCGCGCATCACGCATCGCGCATAGTCTGTAGCGGGCTTAATAGATGGCCGGTCGGATTAACTTAATACCTGGCTTATCCAGGTACAAAGAATCGAACCGTCATTCGATGCAACATAACTCCTTTTATGGCCAGGGACGAGCAACGACGTCCTTGCCCACTCGACAAATACAGTGGGGTAAAAAGTATTCATACACCACGGTGAGGTATCGTTGAACTATGATTCACTTGCAAATAATTGAAATAAATTAATATCTATATTGGCATCAAAATATAGCTTGTACTGTCACCTTTCAAATTATATATATTTTATTGAAGAAAAAATATCGGGCTTCTGTCGGTAGCTGAGCTGCGTCAAAGGAGTTTCCAGCACGAGCGATCGTGTGCTTCTCCAGAATATGGATCAAAGTACCTCAAGTACTGCTATGGACATGCCACAGCTGGTTATTTCAACTATTCCTAGGTGTTGCATATACCGTATGTCCGCGATCATTTGAACCATAGGAAAATTGCGAGTTTTGCATGAGCACCCCTTTCGGACTCCTCGTCCAATAGAATCACCGGAGAAGCGTGAATGCGCATGCGTAGTCATCCGCGAGTGTGGCGTCGTCAGCAAGTTCAGATCGATTATTTCGATAACCGATCTGAACTTGCTGACGACGCCACACTCGCGGATGACTACGCATGCGCATTCACGCTTCTCCGGTGATTCTATTGGACGAGGAGTCCCAAAGGGGTGCTCATGCAAAACTCGCAATTTTCCTATGGTTCAAATGATCGCGGACATACGGTATATCGATGGCGAGAAAGATTTTTCTTCTTTCATAAGGAATCTACAGTTTCACGTTGTAACACTTACTCTGTTACACCCTGTATATCGCAGTGATACTAATTACTAAGGATCGTTAATCAGAATTCCGACCATCGCACAGTGGTTCTGAAATAGGTCAAAAGTCCATAATATTCATAACTGCTTACTATGATGCTAAGTTCAGATACGTACATTTTTTGGTTTAAGTTATAGTTTGAAGCATGCCCTTGATTATTATATAACATTTTACATGCCATTCTTGTCCTATTTTAATGTATTGAATTTTTACGGTTTCGCAGTCTTATTGTTACGAAATCAATTTTCTCTATTTAAAACAATTTGCTTGGTTTCAGGTACGTTTTATAAGTGTACGTTTTCAAGGATGCATATTTTGGAATAATACTAGGTACCAGTATAATACCTATATCTTTTTTAATTATTAAGCTGCTTTTGACTTTTATTGTAAGCATTAGGGAAATGTGCTTTTTGTTAAATTATTTTTTCCAACTACTTTTCCTATTACCACCTCTGGAAAAAGTTCTTATATATAAGTATGTTTTTGAATTATTTTATATCATTTAATAATGAATGTTTCAGTTTAATATATTTTTTTATTATGTTCCATTTACGTTATCATAGTAGAATAAATATATGGTTAATTTTTGGTCTTTTATTTTAACAGTATATCTTTATAACTAAGACATAAATTTACATCGCACAAATCAGTTATGTAACTCATTAATATACTCATGATCGCGTTTGCTTAGATCGCCGGACCACTGTGTATCCTTTGTTGGAACACGCAAATTAACAAACTGTAAACTGCGGCACGCTGGCGCAGAAGTAGGTAGGCTAGAGTCGCCGTTCTCCCGGGGAGCAGGCTGCTTCTCACGGTCTTGACCAGTAGAAGTAAGTTCACCCGTTTTCGTGCGATGGGAGCGCTTCCGCAGTTACAGAATAGTGATTCCTTCACTCTCCTTGCTTTTTCAGTGAACATCGCCCGCTCCTCACTTAGAGAATAGCTGTTTAGGTACACGTTTCAACGGTCGGGCATGAGCTGGGCGAGGGAAGGTCTCACCCGTGGAACGGTCACTTCCCAGGTACGCTCACTCTCCCCGGAATTACAGAATAGCCGTCCCGAAGGGTCTCCCGATCCCGCTCTTTGCGAGCAGAGTGGTTCTGCCACGGATATTGGGATCTGACATGGGGGAGGAGCTTAGTTTGAAAAATCCAATATGGCCGAAATGAGTATATTACTGATACAGAGTCTTATGGGAGTGAAGTCATTATTTATTGTTTTGGCACGCGCAGGGCTCCGCGAATAATTCCCAACTTTCACTAGACTCGCGGGAGGACATGAGCACCCTTTGCCCTCCATTATCGTCCAGGGTTGACCTCCCATAAATATAAATTCAGCCTTCGAGACGCGCATATGCCTGTCCCTGGACGGGCGGATCACGGAACGTCGACGTATCTGCGCGCAACCCCGTCTTTTTCACGTTTTTACTCTTCCACTTTTTCGAAACTTTCTTCTTACATCGTGAAATGGAAAAAACCCGCCCTTATGCCAAAGCATATCCCTTCCTTGCGAGCCATTTCCCGACAGTCGTGAAAAATTCGTTATCGTGTTCGTATCTCCTCCTGCTAATCACTTGCGCAAGCATCGCACTCACATTCTAAGTGTTCCCGGACATTCGTTATTAACCCGAAAATAAAATCTACGTATTTACCAAACTACAACCCTCTCTCTCTAGTTTCTTCGCTTCTGTCTACTCCTTCGTCGCAACAGCATTCTTTCCTGGATTCCGATTCCATTCCCTTTCTCTGCTCAAACTATTTTATGTTTGGTCTTCCGAACATTTACGAATGGCTTTAACTATGAACGCGATTTGCTCTTGGGCAGGTATCTTACACCTTCCATTTTTCTATTAATTCAATATATGAATAAGGTATAATTTTTAATAATATAATAATGTTCTGTTCGCTCCAAGGTTTTTGAACGTACTGGACGCTCTTCGACCAGGAGCTTGTTGTATGACTTTTTTAGTTTTCTCTTACAACCGGAGGTGGGAGTGCTAACTACGCAACGCGAAGAAATTTCCAGGGAAATGCGGAAGGCAGGAGAGATTAAGTGTTGTAAATCTCGAGGAAACTCCAGTGCTCGATTCCTATATCCCGGCCGACGTACACGTATACGGGACCTTGTGGCATTGAGGAACTTTCCCGGATCTAATTTATGACTCAAAGGGTCCCAAGGAGTGTCGAATTTTTCCCTCGCACCGGTCTAGGGCCCAAATGCGAGAAGCATTTGGGCGAATACGCGACATACATACATTAATCCAATGCCAGTCACTCGCTAACCTACTAAACGGTATACTAGGAATAGTTTTACTTCTCGCCACCAGACGGCGTATCGAGACATGTCAGATCCCAATATATAGGTTCGTTCCAACAAGCATTTTAGGACAGTTCTAGAACCGTCCTGGAACTAGTTAAGAATTATTTAATGCGCATGCGCCAGTCAGATGCGTTCTAGAACTGAATTCATGGGATGTGTTGGAACACAGGATCGCACACAGCACAGGGAGGCTTGTCCACCTTTTGTATACATTTTGCGGAAAATCACGGGTTATCCTAAGCGGATGTGTGAGTTCAACTAATTGTTGAAACGTAAAAAACATTACAGTTTTCAAGAGCTCATCATGCACAAACATTCAAAAAAGCAGAAAAAGAAAGATGAGTCCAAAAAGAGTACAAGTGCATACATTTTTTCCTTCTATAACTTGGAGGGGAGTGATTTTTTCAGATTTTTTATTTTAAATTATCATTTACATACAAGGAGTTTTCATTTGTTTTTCAATTGTACAGGTAGACAAAAAACTCATTATTATTCTACTTTGATCAACCTCGGTCGTTATAAACTTGAAAAGTTGATATCTCCAGAAGGGGGCGCTTGCGGGTATAGGTCCCTTATATCAAAATACTTGTAATGACGTAACCTATCACCCCTATTTCTGTGTCGGTGTTTTTTCCGAACACCCTGTATATATATACCCAAGTGCCCAGCGATCGGCCCAATTGTGGTCGGCCCTATCCGGTGGACACCCGGTCTTGTAGTTAAGTGACCGTAGGACCTGATGTGTCAATGTCAACCTGCTGGCAATGGATACTATAATTTATTTCGGCTTTCAGGCTGTAAAATTTATGCATCATAATGATTCTTCGTATAAAAATGGCCTAAAATTAGTCTTTTCTAAACATGTTTTAAATGCGAGTGAGCGCACAAATGTGGTATAACCCAAATTTCTGTGATAGAAGACCGTGTGATTCGCCAGACATCAGTAACTCTTAATCCATATTCAGTTACTTTAGAAGTAAGTAGTTAATAGCTTTCCCCTTGCGACTTTGTCCGCGTGAGAATCACGAAATAAACTCTTCTTTATTTTACTCCCTTAAGGGAGTTGGTATATAGGTAGTAGATTTATAAAAAAACGTGCGTATTCAAATGCAACGTTGTATTAAAATTTCAAAGCAATCGGTGAAAAACTTTCGGAAATTTAAGATACATTTTTATTCATTTACCCCCTTAAGGAGTAGGTATATAAATAGTAGGTATATATAAAAAACGCACGTATTCGAATGCAACGTTATGTCCACATTTCAGAGCAATCGGTAAAGAACTTTCGGAGATCTTACGACGCGGTCTCAACGTGTCGACATTGACGTGACACATGCACAATACAGGTATGTAGTGCTCTCGCTCAGTTTATGAGCCTGTGAGACCGCGACGTTAGACCTTGAAGAAACGAATATAACATTTTTATTTAAACGTGTATATGGAAGATAGAAGAAGATAGATAGCGGTATTTATTAGAATGGGTATTGCGGAAAGTGGTTCATTACGACTCGTCCAGTAATTAATCCTTCCAGAAAAGGTGCATGGCTGCGGGCTCATTGACAGCCTAAATTCGCCAAAACCTACCGCTTCGCCATTGCGACCGATTTACAAAATTTATCAAGTGACTTGAGTTTGTGTTAATATGTGTTCCATCGCAAGGGGACTTCTATGCCATTTTTTACTGCTCACTATCATCGCAACCTAAGTAACGCGCCAATCTAGATCTAATCTCTACATCGATCGCGAACAGTGTATGGCTTTCCTGGATAAACCAGGTATCAAAATTCCCCAATTGTCCATCGACTGCATCCGACATTCCTCCCCTTAATCCGGCTCGGATCGCTTTTGTGACGGTACCTATTGAAGCGGGCACTGCGAGAGACGGCTTGCTACGAATCGCTCTAAAATTACCTTCGGAGAAAAGTTCGGAACTGCGATATTTACGACCTAGGTATGTTTATCGAAATATTCGTTTCGCCTACGACGCGATTAATTCTAGTCGGCGAATTCTTTGTGGTCGATGCTACCAAGAAGCACGAATCGACCCTTCTAATTCCGTCGCTCGTTGCGATGGAACAGGATTGACAGCTGGCACGTCGCAGTCAACTCATTCCCGTGGAAACTGTATAAAGTCGCCGATGGTGGCGCTAGTAGCAAATTCGCTCGCCGCCTATAGGCGGCGAGCGAATATTGTTTAGCAGCGCCTCTCCTAGGCGAACCGAAACATTTATTACGGGAACTGACCAGAGTCACTTAGGTCGGGTGTCCACCGGGTCGGGCCGACCAGTATCGCTGAGCCGATCGCTGAGCACTTGAGTATATCTATATATACCCAATCTGTATATATATATATATATATATATATATATATATATATATACACCCAAGTGCCCAGCGATCGGCCCAATTGTGGTCGGCCCGATCCGGTGGACACCCGGCCTTGTAGTTAAGTGACCGTAGGACCTGATGTGTCAATGTCAACTTGCTGGCAATGGATACTATAATTTATTTCAGCTTTCAGACTGTAAAATTTATGCACCATAATGATGCTTCGTATAAAAATGGCCTAAAATTAGTCTTTTCTAAACATGTTTTAAATCCGAGTAAGCGTACACACACACAAATGTGGTATAACCCAAATTTCTGTGATAGAAGATCGTGTGATTCGCCAGACATCAGTAACTCTTAATCCATATTCAGTTACTTTAGAAGTAAGTAGTCAATAGCTTTCCCCTTGCGACTTTGTCCGCGTGAATCACGAAATAATCTCTTCTTTATTTTACTCCCTTAAGGGAGTTGGTATATAGATAGTAGATATATAAAAAAACGTGCGTATTCAAATGCAACGTTGTATTAAAATTTCAAAGCAATCGGTGAAAAACTTTCGGAAATTTAAGATACATTTTTATTCATTTACCCCCTTAAGGAGTAGGTATATATGAAAAACGCGCGTATTCGAATGCAACGTTATGTCCAAATTTCAAAGCAATCGGTAAAGAACTTTCGGAGATCTTACGACGCGGTCTCAACGTGTCGACATTGACGTGACACATGCACAATACAGGTATGTAGTGCTCTCGCCCAGTTTATGACCCTGTGAGACCGCGACGTTAGACCTTGAAGAAACGAATATAACATTTTTATTTAAACGTGTATATGGAAGATAGAAGAAGATAGATAGCGGTGTTTATTAGAATGGGTATTGCGGAAAGCGGTTCATTACGACTCGTCCAGTAATTAATCCTTCCGGGAAAGGTGCATGGCTGCGGGCTCATTGACAGCCTAAATTCGCCAAAACCTACCGCTTCGCCATTGTGACCGATTTACAAAATGTATCAAGTGACTTGAGTTTGTGTTAATATGTGTTCCGTCGCAAAGGGGACTTCTACGTCATTTCTTACCGCTCACTATCATCGCAACCTAAGTAACGCGCTAATCTAGATCTAATCTCTACATCGATCGCGAACAGTGTATGTCTTTCCTGGATAAACCAGGTATCAAAATTCCCCAATTGTCCATCGACTGCATCCGACATTCCTCCCCTTAATCCAGCTCGGATCGCTTTTGTGACGGTACCTATTGAAGCCGGCACTGCGAGAGACGGCTTGCTTTGAATCGCTCTAAAATTACCTTCGGAGAAAAGTTCGGAACTGCGACATTTACGACCTAGGTATGTTTATCGAAATATTCGTTTCGCCTACGACGCGATTAATTCTAGTCGGCGAATTATTTGTGGTCGATGCTACCAAGAAGCACGAATCGACCCTCCTAATTCCGTCGCTCGTTGCGATGGAACAGGATTGACAGCTGGCACGTCGCAGTCAACTCATTCCCGTGGAAACTGTACAAAGTCGCCGATGGTGGCGCTGGTAGCAAATTCGCTCGCCGCCTATACTCTCACCATAGAGCTGCGCGTACGAAATTGATGGGCGGCCATGTTAAGTAAAGTTAGACCGCGCCTGCGCGAACGTTCAGTCACCGACACGCGCGAGCATGTGTGAGTGACAATTGTCGAGCGATGGCTTGGTGTGGACCGCGTGAGACGGATTCGGCCGTCGGGTCGCGTATATCCACTCTGTCGTATGAATATAAATAAATAAATATAAAAATACGTGTTCGAATGAATGGAAATAAATTGCATTGATTGGATCTGCCCGTAATAATGAAATCGGAGAGGTCAAACGAATTTTAATTGTAAAAAATAGCATTTTTCAGATTAAATATCAACCCCCGAATTAAATATCAACCCTTGACAATGAAATTATCCGGTGCAAATGAATTTATTTACGCTGCAAAACATGCTTATTTTCAGGTAATGCAATTTTTTTAGGAAATGGTATGTATGGAATGGCATGATAAAAATATCTCATACATTTCAAAATTGAAAAATTATAAGAGATAATTGCTATCAATCTAGAACCATTTTTTAGGTGTTGTTAAGAATATATTATAATAAAATTTCAGATTTATTTAAAATTACATTGACAATTTTATCATTTTCGTGTTATGTAAACTTTTGTATTGATATAATATACAATTGTCCGAGTCATCCCTTACGAAAAAATAACACTCGATTTTCAGTATTTTAATACTCAATTCAGTATTTCTATTACTTATTTTGAGTGATTTAACACTCATTTTTAGTATTAATAATACTGACGCAGTGTTAAAGTTGAGTGATTTTAAGTACATTAATACAGAATATATACAGTATTTACTAGTGTTTGAACACAGAAGAAAAATACACAGCCTAGTGATAATGCAGTATTTAAACACTGCATGAGTATTGACAATTAGTATTGAAAATACTTATCAAGTGATGATTTTCAGTGTTTATTACTCGTTAGTATTGTCAGCGTTGAAATATAATTTGATTGTGTTTTAAATACTGATTGAATACAAACGGTAAAAAAATACTTAACAGCGTTCAAACACTGATTAGGTGATAATTTACGCGAAAACTGCATAATTATTCCTCAATAGAATATAAACATATGTAAATTGAAAATAAAAAAATATACGGGGGTTTTGTTATGAATGATGTATATTTTTAATCTCTTTCCAAATTGTTTACAAGAGGAAAAATGTATACATTATCATCTCCTACATGTGTGATTTGAACACATTTGCGTGATAACATGTGCGGGTATATTGCTACACATTCATTGGACAATTTCATAATGGAACTAAATGAATTCGAAGTGATGTTTAATGATCTATCTTTACATAATTCAGTACCTGTCGAATGAAGTTGTTCTCCAAGTATGACATACTGTAACTGATTAGATCTGAGTGACATAATTGAAATTAGGTGAGTAATAATTATGAATCTCTTATCTATTAACTCTACGGTACTGTTGTGACGTTTGATCATTCGTTTATAATTTCGTGTGTGATATAAAATATTTTTATAAATGAAGCGCTCGAACGATTGAACACCTGTTATATTTATTTCTTCACCTAAAAGAGCCTCGATTTGAACCTTTTCAATTAATGACATTTTTACGATATTGGGCGATCTGAAAACTCGCAAAAAAGGACCGTCGCTGATACAATAAACTGATCTCATTTTTTTAAACATGAATTTGTCTACGAGCGATTTAGCATGAAGAGAATAATTTTGATTCAAGTAAACATGAAAATTCTTTGCTCTTACAATTTGTAATCGAAGATAATTTTTACAAATCTGATGTGGCACTGATTGTGTTCCCGAAAACATTTTTCCTAATATTCCGTTATTGTGTTCATAATTGAAAGTCGAAACTGCCCAAATTGCTCCGAAATTTTTAACACTTTTAGGAATGTGGAGCAATAAATGAAAATTAAATTTCATCAGTTGTGGTATTTCATAAACTTGTTCTATGGTCAAAATAAATGTTCGTAAAGCTTTTTCAGCTAGTTTCAATTCTTTATCAGTAATGTATTCTTGTAAATAGATATTCATACGGAATACTATAAGAAACCAATGATTGATAAACTTCATTGGCATATTTATCACTTTCAGAAGTACTAATGAGTAATACAGCAGAAACGATTTCCACTCTGAAGCTTTCCATAAATTCCGATCCACAGAAGCGGACGTGGCGTTCTCGTAATTTCACTAGGTGGTTGAAATTGAGTAAGTATTGAGTCAATCAAAGCAACTTTATCTCCAATATAAAATGCTTTGTGACTATTAACACTATCTGTCCACTCGTCTATTATAGTTTTAACAACACCTAGCAGTAAAGCGTGCATATAATCGGGTACAAATGATGTTATTATATTGAAAATTGGTAAGAATAACAGCTCAGATAGACCTGTAACACCATTGATTGTAGAACCAGTATTTTCAGCTTCGGTAGCATCATTTATGTGTTGTCGAATAGTTCTAGGCTCCTGAATGTCGCCTCGATAGACTCTTGCATATCCATTCCCTTTTACGATTCTCTCGCCTGTATGTAAACAAAACGGACAACCATATTCTCCATTGTATTGCATAATATTCTGAAGGGGCGCTCGGGCTACTGAATCTACTGTTGCAATTAAGGTGTGAACTTTGACGAGTTGAGACCTATCAGCAATGATATACTCGAATCCTTCCTCATGTAATGCCGTCAGCTCATCCACAAATGGCTTCAAAAAGGTGTTCATGTTTGGTTTGCCATCTCCATACCATAAACCACATAATAATGTATATTCATTCCTGATGTTGAATGGTAACTCATTCAAACAGGCTTGGATTGGCACAAGTTCACCTTTAGAAGATTTAAACCTTTTAACATCATCTGTATTCCACTGTATTGTGAGATCTCCTTTAGAAATGATATCTTGACGCAATAGTTTTTTTATAAATTCTTCCATTGACGACATCAGATTGATTTTCGTCTTCTTGACGCAGTTGTTCGTGGAGATTCGGCGTTTGCAGAAGTTCTACCAATTGCTCTCTAATTGGTATCTGTATAAAATGATGACCGCCTGCATCCAATTCTTTCTTTGTGTATTCCATACCGCACTGACATTCCACAGGAGAATAGTCGCTGTCGAATTTCAGATAAGATTGGCAATTTTTACTTGGACAATAATAATGGAGTTTTATAGCGGCTGCAGTTTCAAATTTTTTTAGGAACCGATATTTTGTTCCAAGTAATGGTTCCGGGAGGTGAATATCGAGTAGCTCAATAAGACCTTCTATTGCACTGTCTGACAATCCGAAACGAATAGCGTAACTCATAAGCAATAGATCACTTTCGCTCTGAGAAATACGACAACCAGGATAAAGAGGCTCTTGCTGTAAAAAGTAAGTTTTGTGATTGTAAAAATGACATATAATCGGTATCATAAAGCATTATTGTCACAATCGAAAGAAAGAATATTGTTTTTAATTCATTTATATATATCTGAGGACAATAATTATTACGTGGATCTCGCCATTATTCTTCTTCATCAGCATCGGAGAAATTTTCTTCATTAATAATATTAACTTCATCTAATAGGTTGTCATCACATTCACCAGCCCGAGAAGAATCATCTGATTCAGCACACATGCATTGTTCAGGAATACCTTGATTGCAATCTTGGTCTTCTGCACTCTATAAAAACGATATTAATGATTAAGAAATTATGAAAAAATGTATCTAGTCTACGTCATAATGTTCACATGCAGTTATCAAGTTTTAATACAGGCATCGATCTCTATCCTATCAATATTCGTAATTTATTTACCACAAAAATATTGCCCTCAATTGTTTGACTTCCGATAGAGCTGTTATTGGAAGTGTTATCCAGATCGGCCATCATAGCTAAGTGTCCCGCAACAGATGATGTACAACTTTTGTGTGATAAAATAAAACGATCCTCAAGATCATCAGACGCAGAGCTAGATTCCCTGCTATCATAATATTCATCCCCGTCAACGACCCATTCCATTTGGTCAATGTCATCACTTGTCTCATATTCACTCACAGTGGTCTAGTAACAAAAATCATATAAAAACGCTGTTTAAATTATTTAATCATCATATTGACATTTCTATAACCTCTTCTGGAGCAAAGTTTAAATCCTCATCTTCGTTCAAACGTTCTTTTAAATGCCTCCATCTTGTCGATGATGGAATAGGAATTCGCGGATCACGTAAATAAGCTTTATATGCTCCTCGTGGCATAATAAATTGACACATAAAAAAACTGAACTGTAAATATTAATTCGGCGATTTGTTATAGGGCTCTAGCGTACTTCCACAAACGTAGCTTTTGTTTGTGTTACACGTGTACATATAGAGAATGTACATCCAAGTTTCGCCAAGAAACCCAGCTTGGTGGCGCTGCTTGTATTTACCTTTTGATAACGATTTTCCACGGAAAGAATTTATTTGAATGCTTTGAAATCCACATTCTATTATAATTGAGGCCATGTTGATTAAATCTCATAGGTAAAACACTTCAATTATTATCCAAAATAACGTGTAAACAGCGCTTATACCACGGGCATCTGCTTAATGCTTGGTGCGTGCCACAGATGGCACTCTATCTGTTTTGTGCAGTTACCCAATCGCCCTATTGTCGCGTTCTTTCCGTAGAACATAACCTTTTTTACATTTGTCAATAGTATGAACTAATCTCGTAACTTCATTTGAAAATCAAGCTGTATCATTGGCTAACATTAAGAGCTAGCGTCAACAAAATGGCGTCCGCAATTTGTCGGAAGAGAAGTTGGCTTTTACGCATGATCCAACTACCCAGGTCTAGCCATTAGACGTCCTAAAATCGTTCAAGTCGCGCCGTATCTACGTCGGCCATTTTGATACGTCACTACTACGTCAGACATGTCACTTGCGCTTGTGCTCTGCTTGTTTGTACCTCATGGCATTCTCGTGGTATTTGAATTGCCGCTACAAAATGGCGTACACAGATACGTCTTTCTATTGGTTCATTTTTCTTAAGATGCGCATGGCTTGACCTGGGTAGTTGGATCATGCTTTTACGCGCAGTAGATGAGTGGCGCGTGTCAGTGGATCATCAGAAACACCTTTCTGATATTTGTACTGTGTTTAATCTAATTATCAGTGCTTTTGATACAATAATTATTGTCCGTAATTATTACATTGTTTGATGTAACTCTGTGATATTTTAAGTGAATATTATGGATGATAATAAGTGTCTTATCGCTCAATTCATCAACGAAAGTGGCAAACCGGTGCAAGTTGGATTTCAATCATGGCTGCCTGAAGATTATAATGACGAGGTCGAAGACATCGTTGGCCAAGAAATTGTAATCAGTTGGCCTGAAGATGACCTGATGTTGCACCAGCACACAAATTGAAAAAATTAAAAAATATGTCGATGAAAAAATGTGCTGTGAAAATTTTAGCAATTGGCAGTGAGTTATATCAATGTACTAAACGATAGTAACATCATTCTGAGTAACTCTTCATTGACAAATAGATATTGACTTTTCATTTTGCATATAGGCCTCGCTCAATGATGTAAAAAAAAACTTATTGCGTATGTCTTTTTGTTCATTTAGATTGGCTAGAGATGTGCAGACAGGTATCAAACAAAGCTAAGTTTGGAGTACTTAACCCGACCAAGTCAGACCGAAGAGTCGTCTGTAAGAAAACGGTTATTTCAGATGATGAGGGCGAACAAGCTTATAGTTCAAAGTCTGAAAAAGATATTGAGAAAATGGACACAAATGTATATCAGAGAAGGTAAGAGTAGTTCAAAATATTTATTGATACTGTGTAAGTCGCACTCATTTCGCAGAAATTGTTGACGTAATCATTTCTGAAATAGGGTCGTGAGAAACCAAGTGATGTAACGATTAAGAAAAGTACGAGAGGAAGGCCAAAAAAAAATCGAAAACATCCTGTTACTACTCACTCATTAAAAAACATCTGTAGAATAACGGTACTTGAATTACAAATTGATATTATTAGTATTTCATTACAATTAGGTCATTATAATGAGGACAGTGCTAATGTTAGTATGAAAGGGAAGAAAAAAATTTTAATTGTTTAATGAAATGGGGTGTTGCAGATACCTGATTCTGATACTGATGAATCTAACTCTAGCGGAGGTGTCAGTGGTAGTCGAAAAATGTCAAAAGGTCAACTTTTAAGTAAAATTTCATTACTTGAAGAAGAGAATAGACGCTTCAAATGTGACAACACCAGGTTACGTGCACTGAGAGCTGTCAGTGAAGGTATTCATGTACAATCGACTTAATTTATAAAGGTGTAACAATATGATTAAGTGGTGTAACGATTGGCATATATATTATTTTTTATTGTATATTTTTTTACAGATTTAAAAATTGTAACTGAAATGAGCGGGAGTATTGTTAAAGACTTCCTGCAGATGAAAAGTGCCCAGAAGGACCAACATAAAAATAAATGGGAGCAACAACCTAGAGAAGACCAAAAATGGCAAAACAGGGTTGACAAAAAACTTACGAAAATGTTATCCTCTCAGTCGACATCGAGGAGTATCGATAATAATATAAAAGTTGATTCTTCAATTGTGAGTACTTTTGACACAGTTGTAAGTGTTGTAATGTTATTTCATAATATTCCAATATTACGAGTTATTCACAAAAAATAAAATATAATCTTTCATTCTTATTACTGTCTTCATAGGCTGAAAAAGTTACTAGACAAATATCGCCAATTTTCAAAGACAACCGGGATAAATCAACGTCAAAATCTCCCAACTTCTCATTTCAATCAGTAAAAGAGTCAATAACACCTTTCAGTGATATGGATGATAAAAATAAGACGCATTCAATATTATCTCAAACTCAATCAGAAAATATTGAAATAGTTGATGAAGGGAATGTTTTGAACGTCAATCATATTGTCAATGCTGACGAAGCCAAGAACATTAACTGCAGTCTTAACGAAGAGGGAGATGAACAAAAGGGAAAAGATGTAAAAGATCTATTACTTCTGACTAGATCCAAGTTAGAAAAGCGCTCGCAAGTAGAGCAAAAGCCAAACTCAGCTGTACGTAAAAATTTATATTTACTTTTAGTTGTATTTAACGGTGATAAAATTGCTCTGTCGGACAATAACAATTTTTCTCATTCATAGTTGCAGGAAAGTTTAACTAATGCTAGTCGTGGCAACGGATCAACATTAACTATGGATTTAACAAATACAATTGACATTGGTGGAGTTGCAATTGCAGAAAGTACTTTGACTAATATTCGTCGAAAGAATACTACTTTGTCGAATTATGTCTCTAATGTCATGACTTGTGTTTTCGACCGTGATGAAATGGCGAAGAGCAGCTTGACTGGAAAACCGTCGAATTTCAACTTAAAAAAAGGAAAAGGCGAACAGACTACTTCGGATATCACAAAGACTGCCTTACGTCCATTGAAAAAGCAAGGTGTTATAGGTAATATAATCGAATATATATATACACTTATTTTCAAAATAGCTGTTATGTAAATATATAGTAATAATCCTCTAATTTAACCCTGAAATACTATTCGAGTTAATATATTAAATAGGAAACGTAATTTCTTTTTAATTTGTCTATCTTATTGTTCATTGATAAAAAGCTGCATGTACAATAGTATGTATATTGTTACAGACTACGTCCAAAAAATGTTCTCACCGACACCAACCATAAAGGAGATTGAGAAATGCATGCGGTCGAAATTAAACAATTGTGCAACTTCAATTAAAAATAAGACGAAGCAACAGTGAAATATTTCCATTAAAACTAAACATAATTTACTATAAAATATCAATGCATAATAACTATTAACATATCGAAGTAAAATAAACTTTGGTAATGCTCAAGATATACAATTTGAGAATTTGATTAATATGCCTATCATTTCAGGTTATAATTACAATAATAATTGATTTCAGTGTTCAATTATAGAAGTCATTTCAATTCAGTATTTCCATATTGTTGAATTCAATATTAATAAATACTGGATTTCCAGTGTTATCAATACTAATCTACCAGTATTGATCAGTGTTAAATTCGACAGTATTGAAATACTGGATTTCCAGTATTATTAATACTAATCTACCAGTATTGATCAGTAATAAATTCGACAGTATTGAAATACTGGATTTCCAGTATTATCAATACTAAATCTTCCAGTATTGACCAGTATTATCCCAATTTAACACTGGAGAATATGCCAGTATTTTTCAATATTAATTTTCCAGTATTTTTCAGTGTTACTTTTTCGTAAGGGATACTGAACAACTCCATTTAAATACTCTTACTTAAAATTCAATTTACAATTTTTCTGGTATATGATTCGTAAATTTTGTAGACCACAGTGATTGCAGATGGAAGCATCATTGAACCTCGCTTGAAAAATCTGTGATCCCCCATTACCCGTTTGCATCGGTCCTAGAGACCGTGAACGGGTACCGGAGGGTTAACAGGATGGGCCTATGTAATCGACATTTTGGATTCCGTGATATTTGATTATTTTGTTGCCTGTGGGAAATAGAATATGTTAGAAATATTATCAATTATATCAGTTTTGTTGTAAAGAAATATCAACAAACCTTTTCTGTAAAAGGAACTCGGTGAAATGAGTTATTTAAATACGATAAATTTAGAGATGTGTTTTTTTAACATATCATTGATATAACAGGACAAAAAGTGACAGTCATGTATAAACGAGCATTTTATTTTTCCACCACAAATAATAGCAAAAGATAACAAACCAAGTCATTAATAAATATACATAAATTTACATTTACAAATATACATTTGTTAATTCGAAAAACCAGATAAAATAAACATAAAATGATATTTTAATTATTGGTGTTTCCACATTATCGTACGGTGTGTATAATTTCTGTCACTCTCAAGCCAATCAGACGCAACGAATAATTTTTAACATGCGCTTTGATACGTAATTCAATGTAATTTTCAATAACTTTTGTAAGACTGAAAATATGAGTGGATAAATCGTGATAACTGTCATCATAAAGGTGATCATTTAGATCGGGGAAATTTGCGTTATATTTGTGGCATTACTAACAAGATCTCTGAATACACTAGAACATAATTATGTTCTTATCTTAAGAGTTTCTGGAATTGCTCTTCTCGTGGTAGCGCTCCCCCATTGCAATTAATTGCACGTCTAAAATACTGTTCAGCTTTTAAAGCAATTGTAACGACGGATTGGCTGAGCAAAATCAAGCCACCATTTGTTTTCAGAAGAGTGAGTTTAAGATATTTATATATGGGCGATTGAATTATATCATTTATATCGTTGTGCAAAATATCAAGTACAAGCGCAGCTTTACACTGTTCACATTTATTTCTTTTTAATATTTTACGCACAACAAAACCACTCATATATGTAACTGCATTTTCTGAAAATTCATTGAGTTTTGAAGGCAACAAGTAATTGTATTTCTTGAGATCATTGAAAATATCACTGTCGTCATATTTCTCGTTAGGGTCTAAATTATATTTGTTTATAAGTCTTCGATTTGCAATTTTTTGGTAAACTGCCCGAGTAGAAATGCGATCGGGCTTACCCGATGTACACCCGTGCTCACGGAATCTGTCGCTGGTGACTTTTTTTAAACCTTATTTTTAAACGTACTAACCAGTGAACAATTAATTCTCATGCCCTCATTAGCTACGGTGACGTCTACTCTCGTTAATGAAAGCACGAGGATTGATTAATCATTGGTTAGTACGTTTAAAAATAACATTTAAAAAAAGTCACCAGCGACAGATTCCGTGAGCCCGGGTGTAGCATCGGGGCCCGGCCGGGCGCTTCTAAGGCATGCCCTGAAAGCGTATTAGGATCGTTTATTACCGATGGCGGCGCTCGCGGCGCTACAGAAACATGGCGGATATTGGCGTACAGCACGCCGCGAACTTCAAATTCCGTCGACCGGTAGGTAAAAGTGTCAAGCACCGCATACCGCATTCATTTTAAGCGTCCCTAATATCTGATCGGGGCTTGAACGGGCGTTTCTAAGGCATGTCCTATCAAATTATTTGTTGTATATAAATGATAAAATCATGCATTTTAACATGGAAGTAATTCTGAAATATTTATAAATTATATTTTTTGAAATATATTGCAACGGTTCGGCCGTTACAAGACCCTAATAAATAATTATAGATTGTGTGATAAATTTTAACTAGTACTATTCTTATTTAGCAACTTTCGCCGGTCTTGTAAAATTAAAATACGGATTGACCCAATAACTCTGATAGTACTATTTAAATTAAATATTTTTTTATTACATTTTTTAAATATATACTGGAGTAAGTAAAAAATAATTTTCAAAGTGTATATTACAGTCGAAGCTAATGAATTATCGATATAAAAAACATGGCCGATATTGGCGTTTCGGATTGGTACGTAGGTACTTGAAGTGTTAACTTGCTCCAAGTTTTAAAAAAATGAGCATTTTTAGAACGAGATATAGGTATAGACATTTATTTTCACAAACAATTAAATGAATTCATTCGGATCAACTGTATACTACCGGTTGCTGGAATTTGAAGTACGCGGCGTGCTGCACGCCCAATATCCGCCATGTTTCCGCAGCGCCGCGAGCGCCGCCATCGGTAAATAGCGGTCCCAATAGTGATAAATGTGACAGACGCTCCGTATAGTTCAATAATCGTTTGCCGTCTTTTTCAAAGAATCAAAATAGTGAACGGAAGCAGTGCTTTTTCCCTGGTTGATTGTGCATCAAGAGTAGGAAAGGAGACATCCGTATCTCAGAAGAACTTCCATCAGATAAGTAATTCCTAATTGATCGTTTTAACCTCATTTTGGTAAAATCTTTGGACACATATCTTTGTGGTTATTCTATTTTTGTTTTCAGCGTCATAATAATGTGCCTGCCCAGGGATTCACGACCCTCCAAAGGGATTCACGATTGCTAAAGAAGTGCCTGGAAAAGAGGTTTTAAAAAATACAGCACTTTCTACATGCTTGTATCGAAGGTATATGAAGTTTATTGGTTATTAGTACTCGCTAATAATTGTTTCTTTCCACTGTATTTTTTACCTTATAATATTATATTATATTTCAGAGGCACTTTTAACAGATCCAGATAGAAAAGTTCCTCCAGAATTGCAGTACAATGCCACCGTAGAAATATCAGGTTCTACCGATACGACGTGCTTCGACAAGGTCTGCATCAACTTTGGCGATATATTGGCGGTCTTGGCGGCACTGCACTAATCCTATGGCACACTTTTCCACATTATTACGGTAGTATAGCTGCACAGCGTTCTGGTAATAAACCGTCTTCCTGTACTGACAGTATATATGCAGTTTGCCTCTAATTTAAAATCTCTAGAATTGCTGTACAATGCCACGGTAGAAATGTCAGGTTCTACCGACACGACGTGCTTCGACAAGATCTGCATCAACTTTGGCGGTATACAGTAGATTCTCGATTATCCAAGGTAATCGGGACTGAGGGTACCTCGGTTAAAAATAAAACTCTGATAATCCGAAGTTCTTTTAAATTGCTAGTGGATGACGAAGAAAAATCCAAAAGGTACATTATACAGTTTTATATTTACTTACATATGTATTTTATCTTACAAAGAAGTCTTTGATGGATTTTTGAGTTAATTTTTTGCCTCTCTTGGAAGCAGCGATGTTGCAGCAACATCGACACAGGAGGCGCTGGGAGTCAGGAGAGAGCCCTCAATTAATCCGGAGCCTCGGTTAACTGGGACTTGGATAACCGCGAGTCTACTGTATCGGCGGTACTGCACTAATCCTGTGGCATACTTTTCTATCTGGGAAATTCGTGGCAGAAGAATAGCAGATACGACGGAATTGAATTAGGTACAATAATCAAGTAAATAATTACGGTAGTACAGCTGTACAGCCTTATTCAGCCTTATCTCTCTAATCGGCATCAGTGATTCCTCATTGACCGTTGTTACACTAGAGACAAAGAAAAGATGAAATAGAAGTGAGGTACATGTACACTTCACATTTGACAGGTCGGTGTATAAATTGGAACTTGTGATAGTACGGAAGAGGGAATATATCGGTAAAGAAAAAAATTATTAAAATTATTATTTTTTTCTTTACCGATATATTCCCTCTTCCGTACTATCACAAGTTCCAATTTATACACCGACCTGTCAAATGTGAAGTGTACATGTACCTCACTTCTATTTCATCTTTTCTTTGTCTCTAGTGTAACAACGGTCAATGAGGAATCACTGATGCCGATTAGAGAGATAAGGCTGAATAAGGCTGTACAGCTGTACTACCGTAATAATGTGCCTGCCCAGAGACGGAGAAGAAATGAAATAGAATTGAGGTACATGTACATTAGATTGATTTAAAAAAACGCTTTTTTCACTAATTCTTTTGGCGGGCACTTAAAACGTTAGTATTTAATGTAACTTTGAATATGTCGCCGGGTGCACATTATCACTCAATATTTTGGAGTGTGTCAATCGCTTTTTCTGATTTCCATTTGAATAACACGATGAAATTGTTGAATCATTGGTTTAGTGCTAATTCCTTCTACGGTAACAAAATTTCCCCGTGAAAAATTAGGAAAATTGAGTTTTAGGTGTAATTGACGTAAAGAAATATTATTTTTAATTATTAAATAAAATTAAATGGTAATCACGGGGGAATAAATTGTGCAATTGATTCCCCTATAATGGGACCGTGTTATTCAAATGGAAATCAGAAAAAGCGATTGAGACACCACTAAATATTAAGTGAGAATGTGCACCCGGCGATATATTCAAAGTTACATTAAATACTAACGTTTTAAGTACCCGCCAAGAGAATGAATTAAAAATGCCTTTTTTTAATCAGTTTAATGTACACTTCACATTTGATATGTCGGTGTATAAATTGGAACTTGTGTGATAGTATAGAAGAGGAAATATATCGCCCTAGTGTACAGTAGTATTACGAAAGTATTATGTTTTTAGTTTTAATATTTTAGTATAAATACTGTACCCCAGCAATTCAAGCGAAAAGTACATATTATTAGTGCAAGTAGTAATGCAGTCATGGTAGTGCATATTAATAGTGTATAAACACTACTTCACTAGAAATACCTACTAATTAAAAATACGTAATATTAATATAGGTGTTACATATCGATACCTTACTTTGAAAACCTCGTCTTTGAAAACCGAATATGCTTATATTAATAATACGATTCAAATTTGTTAAAAAAGTTGAGTACAAATGATACAAAACTGTTTTTCTTTGCTACTGCACATTTAAGGAAATTGCACTTACGAGGTTTTCAAAGTAAGGTATCGATATATTAAATATATATATATGATTTCAATCTTCTTTGTTAGGATGAAAAATTGAATCGCTCTTTACCTTACTAACTATCAACTTTTGTTATATGTTACTTTTGGCCCATGTTCAGACAATACTTTTTTTAAGATTCCATTTTTATCTACAATAATGTCCTATTTCGATACGATACAAAAGTTTATATAGTAAATGACAAGATAATATCGATTCAAATTTCCTTTCTAGAAAAAAAAGTGAAATAAGTATTTGTTGTATATTCATAGTTTAAATTTCCGACTGAAAATGTTTGCATTACTCTAATGTAATATATTAATTATAAAATAAATTTATAACATTTCCTCGGAATTATTGCTCTTATTTAGCACCCTTCCATTTAAAATTAGTTTGTGGTTAATAAAATTTCGACGAAGCTGCCAGACAAAAATCGTGCTAGGGCTCTGATCGGGCAACCCTGTTGGGCCCCGATCGGGTTTGCCCGACATGGCCCTCATCCCCAAACCGCGTTATAAAAGTCATCGGGCCCTGGTCGGGCAGCCCTGTCGGGGCCCTATCACGGATCGGGCGTGCCTCGTCGGGACCCGATGAGCGCCTTATCCAGATTTCTACTCGGATGCCGGATCCCATTTATCTACTTTTTCTTTCTGTTTAATTGTGACTGTTAAAATGTTTGTGTTATCTTGTGCAATAACATTTCCATTAGTACCTTTAATTTCATGATGAATTAGCATTCTCTTATATGCCGAAATAAACTGAGCACAAGTCGGATTATCACAGGAACCACCACGAGCACGGATTCCACAAAAAAATAATTCAAGATGATCTTGACTGAATTTATAAGTCAACAAATAGCGAATTTGTGAAATTTCAGGCTTAACATATTTATCGAAAATATCAATAATTGAACGTGCTGACGTATACATCCCGAGAAATCCCGTTTTACGTTTATCCTGGAAAAGCAAAGTTCCGTTTTCACATTGCAAATTTACAATATATTTTAGAATATCATTTATCCTTGGACGCTATAAATGTTCATTATTTCTCTTTAAGGGTGCTTTATAGCCATTAGCGTAAGGATTTCGAGAATTCAAGAAATCAAATATTACATCAATCTTTTGAATGAATTTAATAGTTGGCTCACACCCTTGAAATTCCGGCAATTGAAATTCCAAGCATAATTCTAAGGCTTTAGCGACACTTTGGCTCAATATCTGGGCAGCTAAGTAAACTTTCATTTTCATTTTAAAATATTCTACATGACATCGACGAAGTTTGTTAGCTGCTCTAACCCCTTCAAATTCTTGTAAATCAGCGAGACGCCTTATGTAAACTCAATCTATTTTTCCCTCGTCCTCATCAATTAACACTTTATAGTCATGAAATGTGTTTCGGATTAATTTCAGCATATGACAAGGATCTAACAAAACATAAACATGCTGCCCAGTTATCGGGTGGGGAAAATGTGGCGAAATATTCTTTGGAAAGTTTAATGTGGCTCCTAATAATTTAATAGCTGAAAAGTGTTCATTGGGTCCATCCATAGTGAGGGAAACGACAGTGACTCCGACATTATGTAACTGAATTAATGCACTCGTAACTAATTCAGCATTTGTAACTCCCGTTATTCCATTGATGAGAAAATAGCCAATTGGCAATTTCCAATTCCCATCGATATTGACTACCATCATTACCAGAGCATTCGTTGCCTCATCTGAATTATCATCATTCTGTAAATCCACTCCAAAGTTTACATATCCATGAATTTTTCCGTCATTTGTAATTTGTGTTCCTTTTTTAATTGAAATCTCATCGAACATTAAGGCAACTAACACCTCCTTCTTTTCATGCTCCCGTGCTTCTTCAACTTTACGTTTTAAAGCGATAAAACTTTCCTCGGTAAAGCCGGGATTTCCATCAATACTATTATACCAAGACCTCAAGACACCCGGACAAGGCAATGCTTTATTGAATTTATTACGCACGAAATTATATGCTTTAGGTGAATAATAGTGTAAAGTCAGAGCAAAACTGCGGAGAGATGGAGGATATTGCTTTTTACTCACATACAGGGTGCGATAAAAGTTCCCGCAATTTTTTTAGATACTTTATCAATATAAAACTGCTCCATAAACAATTAAATTAGATCAACTAAACGAATAATAACATTTATTAGAACAGTAAGAATAACAATATGCAAAAAATTACAACAATTGCTCAAAATTTCCTCCTTGGGCTTCAATACATGTTTACCATTTCCAGCAGCACGTTATATAAATTCCAAGACCGACAGATCTGATATCGTTTCAAGACAATTTGCAGTACTCCTGGATACCATATGTTTATCCTCAAGTTCTTTTATAAGTTGACTCATCGAAATTAATTTTTCCCTTAAACGATTAATCACTCGGTTCTGCGACTTAATTACAGCATCAAATTTCATCCTTTGATCTTGAAGTTGAATGATTATGCTCTCCATAGTTCTCGGTGTACGTATATAATGATGATCATGATCCACACTAACAAGGGGACCCTTCGAAAGTCGGAGCACCGATTGTAATGAATTTTTTTTATAAATAAAGGGAAGTCCCCTGAGTAACGCTCATACTTTACTTTTGTCCAATGCGCCTTTGTTTATTTAAAAAAAAAGAAATTGTTTTGACGCGTAAAGTGTGTACTGTAATGTAATACTCGGTATCCAAGATAACGGCGTGGCGCAGTCGGCTAAGGCATAGACTTACCACGCGGGCGTCCCGCGTTCGATTCCCGTGCATGCACTATCTTTTTTTTTGCCAATTTCGAACTTTTTCAATTTTTTTATTATTCAAACTATTGCTACTAATCTTTAGAAGTAAAATAAATCTAGGTAACGTGAATAAAAAATTTTTTTGCATTTAAAACTATATTTTGAACGATTGTTACTAATTATTCGAAGGCAAATTAGTGAAGTTTTGGTGACAATTTCTATGCTTCACATTAAATGACGTCAATGCCGGGTAAGTGTAAATTACTCATTTTCCTACGAAACATTCATTAAATTTGGTGGTAATTCACTCGTGACGTCAACACCAGGTAAGTGTCATTCGAAGGCAATTAGTGAAATTTTGGTAACAATTTCTATGTTTCACATTAAATGACGTAAATGCCGGGTAAGTGCAAATTACTCATTTTCCTACGAAACATTCATTAAATTTGGTGGTAATTCACTCGTGACGTCAACACCAGGGTCAATTACTCATTGCTATGTTATACACTCTAACCCTTCTTATTGTCAGCGGGGTATTATGCTGTTCGTCTGGAAACCTAGAAAATGTCCTACAATTACCAGTTACTCATTATTCTACGAAGCTACTCCCAAATTTTCCCCCTTTGTTCGAAAATGCCTTAAAAGTCGACGTGATGGAGGTCTTATCATCAGTTTTCTTCATCATAATAAATAAAAATGCTATTTGTAATTGAACGTGTTTAAATTTTGTTTTTTCGCCTTACCTAGATTTATTTTACTCCTAAAGATTAGTAGCAATAGTTTGAATAATAAAAAAAGTGAAAAAGTTCGAAATTGGCAAAAAAAAAAAGATAGTACATGCACGGGAATCGAACGCGGGACGCCCGCGTGGTAAGTCCATGCCTTAGCCGACTGCGCCACGCCATTA
Source organism: Xiphydria camelus (assembly GCA_963678675.1). Lineage (NCBI taxonomy): Eukaryota > Metazoa > Arthropoda > Insecta > Hymenoptera > Xiphydriidae > Xiphydria > Xiphydria camelus. The sequence continues at coordinate 12,470,486 of OY783194.1, forward strand.
CCTTGGATACCGAGTATTACATTACAGTACACACTTTACGCGTCAAAACAATTTCTTTTTTTTTAAATAAAAAAAGGCGCATTGGACAAAAGTAAAGTATGAGCGTTACTCAGGGGACTTCCCTTTATTTATAAAAAAAAATTCATTACAATCGGTGCTCCGACTTTCGAAGGGTCCCCTTGTAAGTCGAATCCTTTTTGTTTTCGGAGTATGTGGCTCACATTCGACATCATCTGTAAAGGATAAAATTGTAATTAGTATAATTGTTTAGATTTATTTAGTTTACGTGCTATGATATCAAATATTATTATACACCTTTGTCCAGTTCTAGCGTTTGATTGTCATCAGTAATACAATAATACGTTCTCTTTCCTTTCGGTGTATTCGGCTCACAGTGACAATTACTCGCAATTTTTTCAACTCCTTGCTGTGGTGAAATTTTATTGTTTTCAGTGCAAATATTTGGTACTTGATTTTCTTCGATTACAGCAGTGTTGTGCGCCAATAAATTATTCAACATTTCCTCTTGATCATTGGAGCAATTAGTTGATACATTTGTGTTTTGTAACTCATCATTGGGATTCACTGATACTTGATTAGTAGAATGTTGATCAATATCCACAATTTTATTATCACTGTGTATTTGCGTCAAAACAGCGTTGTTCGATGATTGTGGTGATAAGGGTCTAGGATCTGAATAAAGAAATAAAAAAAAATTAATCAAGGTTATAACCTTGCGTGGATAAATCATTGTTGATATTTATAATGAAAAAAATTTTACCGTGAATATTTTCAAAGGATTCATTAAAAATCGTTGGTACACTCCCTTTTTTTAGTTTGAAATATTTCCCCTGATTTTTTTTTGAAACATGAGGGTTCAAAGTGTTGTGAACATAAATAGCTATCCTCTTTTGGTTCCCAATTCTCTTTGCCCATATTGTGGCACCAACGTTGAAACATTTCAGGTTCTTCAACAGGAAATCTAAGGAACAAAAAATTGTTCATACAAATTAGATAAACTTGGTGGCAATGTCACTCAGTTAGAATGTAAATGAAAGTACATCGAGTGTTCTATCGATTGCGGAAATGATTAAATTTTTCATTATATATAATACTATTACGTACCGAAAAAATTAAATCCCGTTTTTATAACATTTTCTTCGTTTACAATACACACAAAGCGATTGAGGATCGTTAAACACTGTCGGAATTGCATCAAAATTTAATCGCACATAGCTTCCAGTTTTGTCAAAGCAATCTTCTTTAAAATGTTTTGAATCACCAAAAAATACAAATATTTCATATGGATCATTTCTTCCATATTTTGTTAATTGAAGCCGTAAATCGTGATGAAAAAACAATAATAACAGCTCAACGATTTATGGAATCGTTCTGAAAATTTAGGCCAGTTTTTATATTGATTAAAGATACTTGGAAAAAAATGAGCAACTAAATCGGAGACCCAAAAGTTTCTACTACTAAAAGTTGACATGGAATGCCCCATAAGTTTAAGTATTTTAAGAGTATTTTACCAACTACTATAAAAATAAATATAATTTCTACGCTTCCATTCGTCATGAAATTAAAGAAACATATCAATTTGCACACGCAAGTCTGTTGGTATGCCACGTTAATCTCCCTCGTCCTCGACTTCCAAGTTCTCCTGCAGTGCTGGTTGTCAAGCCCACATGCTCTTCCTATTAACAAAGACAATAGATGTCACGATCATTCAATCGGTATAGGTTGGTATTGCTGCAATCTCATTTCATAAATGTCTTACCTCAATCGAGAAATATCCTTTTTTTCCATGTATGGCTCAGTCTGGATCTCCTTCTGGCCTGTCCATTTCGATATGTCTTCCTTCCATCAATTGCCAATTTGAATTTTTTTCTTCTGATCACCAACCGCGTGCATCTGAAACAAATTACGCAGTTTTAACAAAAATGAAATAGGTTTTATAATTTTTCAGTAGGTATAAATTGGTATTGCTGTTATTTCATTTCATTAATTCCCCCTACGCGTTGTCTACTTAGTCCATTTCATTTCCTTCCTGACGCCCATGGGAGGCCGAATGCATCTTCAAAGCTGGAGCTCTTCTTCTTCGTTACCTTCCTACGAACCGTTGCATCTCGCATCCTTTGCTCCATCCTTCCCGTGGAGCCTCTCGCGTTTATTCCGGTTCTCGTTCAATACCTACAGGCTTTTGTTAGCTCTCGCGTCGTGTTACTTACTTGATCGGTTACATGCTTATCCCTTATTCCTTCCACCTTTTCCTCGCTATTGTTCCAGCTCCCATTCCAGTCCGTGAACTTTAATTCCTTCGATTCCTCGAGGTATTCTTCCTTTATGTCAGGTATGCACAGCATGGCGTCTCCCAGAGCAATCTATCGTCCTGGTCTTGTGTTGTGTGTGTGTGTTAAGTATAACTGGTTAAATTAGCACGACTTACCTTTAAATTGATATCGTATCCCCTGGTTGATTATTTCTTCCACCTTATTCCTTTATCAGCATCTTCCTCTTTGCCGGTACCTTGGGAGTCTTATAATTACCGTAATAGTTGCTGATTACAGCCGCCGATTACCTCTACTTTTCTTTTAATAAGATTCCAGTTCCTCATTGGGTATCCCTTGCATTGCTCGCGCGCGACTGGTACGCGGGTGGACTTGTTAGTATGTCTGACGAGGGGCTGGTCGTTCCGGCTTCCACCTCCTTCTCGCTATTGTTCCGGAGCCCTTTTTAGTTGTTTTACTTTCTTCGATTCTCTTTGGAGAATTCTTCCTTTTCAGCAGATACGCTCGGTATGACGTTTCCGGAGCAAATCTCACGTCTTCTTGTTGCGCTCCTTACCTAGTTGGATTAGTACGACCTACCTTTATACTGATAACTTGTTCCATATTTGGTTTTCCCTTTTGGTTGCTTGTAAGCGTTCCCCTCCTTGCCGGTGAGTTCAGCAAAGCTTCTGAGCTGACACTCTCGTCCCTTAGTTGGTTGCTTCTTTCTTATTCCTTCCAGAATACATTCCTTTAGCTTCTGTTTCCCCTTCTCGGATTTTTTCTCCCTTTCAGAGCCTTCTTCCTCTTTTGTCGGCACGCGGGTGAACTGGCAGAGAACTTACAGAAAACCTAACCTTAAATGTCAAACTGGATGAACCAACCTTGTTAGTGTGCCTGGCGGGGGACTATAGTCCCCCGCCAGGCACACTAACAAGGTTGGTTCATCCAGTTTGACATTTAAGGTTAGGTTTTCTGTAAGTTCTCTGCCAGTTCACCCGCGTGCCGACAAAAGAGGAAGAAGGCTCTGAAAGGGAGAAAAAATCCGAGAAGGGGAAACAGAAGCTAAAGGAATGTATTCTGGAAGGAATAAGAAAGAAGCAACCAACTAAGGGACGAGAGTGTCAGCTCAGAAGCTTTGCTGAACTCACCGGCAAGGAGGGGAACGCTTACAAGCAACCAAAAGGGAAAACCAAATATGGAACAAGTTATCAGTATAAAGGTAGGTCGTACTAATCCAACTAGGTAAGGAGCGCAACAAGAAGACGTGAGATTTGCTCCGGAAACGTCATACCGAGCGTATCTGCTGAAAAGGAAGAATTCTCCAAAGAGAATCGAAGAAAGTAAAACAACTAAAAAGGGCTCCGGAACAATAGCGAGAAGGAGGTGGAAGCCGGAACGACCAGCCCCTCGTCAGACATACTAACAAGTCCACCCGCGTACCAGTCGCGCGCGAGCAATGCAAGGGATACCCAATGAGGAACTGGAATCTTATTAAAAGAAAAGTAGAGGTAATCGGCGGCTGTAATCAGCAACTATTACGGTAATTATAAGACTCCCAAGGTACCGGCAAAGAGGAAGATGCTGATAAAGGAATAAGGTGGAAGAAATAATCAACCAGGGGATACGATATCAATTTAAAGGTAAGTCGTGCTAATTTAACCAGTTATACTTAACACACACACACAACACAAGACCAGGACGATAGATTGCTCTGGGAGACGCCATGCTGTGCATACCTGACATAAAGGAAGAATACCTCGAGGAATCGAAGGAATTAAAGTTCACGGACTGGAATGGGAGCTGGAACAATAGCGAGGAAAAGGTGGAAGGAATAAGGGATAAGCATGTAACCGATCAAGTAAGTAACACGACGCGAGAGCTAACAAAAGCCTGTAGGTATTGAACGAGAACCGGAATAAACGCGAGAGGCTCCACGGGAAGGATGGAGCAAAGGATGCGAGATGCAACGGTTCGTAGGAAGGTAACGAAGAAGAAGAGCTCCAGCTTTGAAGATGCATTCGGCCTCCCATGGGCGTCAGGAAGGAAATGAAATGGACTAAGTAGACAACGCGTAGGGGGAATTAATGAAATGAAATAACAGCAATACCAATTTATACCTACTGAAAAATTATAAAACCTATTTCATTTTTGTTAAAACTGCGTAATTTGTTTCAGATGCACGCGGTTGGTGATCAGAAGAAAAAAATTCAAATTGGCAATTGATGGAAGGAAGACATATCGAAATGGACAGGCCAGAAGGAGATCCAGACTGAGCCATACATGGAAAAAAAGGATATTTCTCGATTGAGGTAAGACATTTATGAAATGAGATTGCAGCAATACCAACCTATACCGATTGAATGATCGTGACATCTATTGTCTTTGTTAATAGGAAGAGCATGTGGGCTTGACAACCAGCACTGCAGGAGAACTTGGAAGTCGAGGACGAGGGAGATTAACGTGGCATACCAACAGACTTGCGTGTGCAAATTGATATGTTTCTTTAATTTCATGACGAATGGAAGCGTAGAAATTATATTTATTTTTATAGTAGTTGGTAAAATACTCTTAAAATACTTAAACTTATGGGGCATTCCATGTCAACTTTTAGTAGTAGAAACTTTTGGGTCTCCGATTTAGTTGCTCATTTTTTTCCAAGTATCTTTAATCAATATAAAAACTGGCCTAAATTTTCAGAACGATTCCATAAATCGTTGAGCTGTTATTATTGTTTTTTCATCACGATTTACGGCTTCAATTAACAAAATATGGAAGAAATGATCCATATGAAATATTTGTATTTTTTGGTGATTTCGAAAAAAAATTTATTTCTTTATATTGCGTTTTTTTTATTGAAAATGGAAATAAAAAGTGTTGTATCTCAAAACCGACATTTCTAATTTTCATGATTTTTTTACCCTACATTTCAACATCTTTTACGGTAATTTACGGAGAGCACTTAGAAAGTGGGGCCTCCCATATACATTTGTTAATGAATTTTTTAGTGATTTGAAATGTCAGAATTATCTTTATTCATGCTAGCTTATAATGGATTTTTTTTTGCCCTGCTAAAATGTAATTCCAATACATGATTTTATAAAATTGTACATTTGTTATTAATATAACAGATCGAATTATGAAATATGTAATCCTATAAATATGGGCCTTTTAAGTATCTAAAAATGTCTGATGCTTTAGTATGTTTATGGTAATATATTGCATTAGTATTCGATTCTCGCTGAGAACCGAACTCGCTTAGAAAACATCTATTTTAAGATAGCATGAATAAAGTCCATTCTGACATTTCAAATGAGTAAAAAAATTAATTAAAGAATGTCTATGGGAGGCCCCACTTTCTAAGTGCTTTCGAAATTATCGTAAAAGATGTTGAGACTTCACGCAACTTGCAAATGACAGAAAATGTCTACTGAAATAGCGTGATATAAGCAAGAGAACACCGTGCTCACCGCGTCGTGGGTTAGACACGACTGACCGATTCACGAACGATCCCAAAACCGTTCCAACTGCTCTTGCCAGTTACCAGCAGTGCAAACATCGCGCCTGCGCATTAAACCGATCCCACCAGTTCCGTGATAGTTCCAGAACCGTACAGGAATCGTCGGTTGGAACAAACCTTATATTTTGTAAGTGGACAGTACTTACCTATGAAATGTTAGACCACTTTTTTTAGTTGTCAGGGCATGGCAAAAACAGCATCGTCCCATTTTTAACAACCTGTCATTGTTTTTCTGTACTTATTCACTTCATTTATTCACTTTCCAATTCACTTTACACGATGGTGACAACAATTCTACAGAAGGAATTGAGCGTTCAACACTGACGTCACAGGGTCTACAAAATTAACATGGCGATCGTGCGCGACGGTCAACTTGGTACGCCGCCAATCACCCTATCGGCTATCCAGTATACATACCGGGTGTTAGGCTATGTTGTGGCCATAGGACGATATGGTACGTAGCGATTTGTAGACTCTAGGTTGTACGCTATTGGTCGGAGACGCAAGCACGCTGAACGATTGGCTCTGCTATCGTCGACAGACGGCAATCGTCGCAAGAGAAGTTCCCTAAGGCGTAGGCACCTAGCAGACGAGAAAGTATGGCGGTTGACAGATACGTTTGTTTACAAAGTGGAATTTTTCGGAGCAATTGTACTTTTTGGAAATAAAACGTGATTTTCAAAGTTAATAAAATATTTCTATTCGCGAAACGATTTCCTTCGCGTTTATTTCGATCCTCGAACGCGCTTATTAATAAAAAGTAAAAATACAGTTAAATCGAAGTAATGAAGGAAGGGTGATAAATCTTAGGTTAAATGTAAAATAATTAACGAGTTGTAGAGACAAGTGAACCAACGTGGAAGATTACAGTAACCAGGCAGTTCTCAAGATTTTTGAGTAGAGTAAGTGTAACGATAAATCAAGAGGAATAACAAAAATGAATTGTTTTGAAGTCATTCAATTTCTTTATACTTTACAAAGGCAATAATATTACAAAAATTATTCGTAGAATTAGAGAAAGTGATGAGTTCTTCATGGAAATGACTTCGACTATGGACGAAGCAAGACGACGCTAAACCAATGGATGACGGAAGAGTTCGACGATGTGCATCAGCCTCCACGGAGAAATGTGCCGAAGACGAAGGACGATTGGTGTGCCGCTCATGAGTTTGAAATAAATGAAACGTAAGGTATTATTCATACAGAAAAAGAATGTAGTGCAGGTATTTATTTACCAGTACGAGTTGCTGCTCGTTGTTGCGACCTCAGCATTCCACGATCGTTTGGATTATTGCTCGGCTGAGCAAGGAAATCATTTTGAACATCTCCTGTAAAGATGAAGCAACCGTGAGTTATCCACAAAATGTTATGAAAAGGATTTGCTTACATCCGTGGTATCGTTTTCCATAATTTTATTAACCTTTCACGGTCTTCCTGATGTTACAGCTTTTCGTGTCCTCCGGGGGAGTTGATGCTCGTTGTTGCGACCTCAGCATTCCACGATCGTTTGGATTATTGCTCGGCTGAGCAAGGAAATCATTTAGAACGTCTCCTGTAAAGATGAAGCAACGGTGAGTTTTCCACAAAATGTTATGAAAAGGATTTGCTTACATTCGTGGTATCGTTTTCCATAATTTTATTAACCTTTCACGGTCTTCCTGATGTTACAGCTTTTCGTGTCCTCCGGGGGAGTTGATGCTCGTTGTTGAATGGCAGAGTGAAACGAGGGAGGATTTCAATTTGGAGCAATCTGACATTACTGCGGGAGGCACCAACCCAGGCTCTTACAAAGCACTCGATCAGGTTGCCGATTGCAGGCACACTTGCAAAACATAAAGTCCTTCGCCATGGTCCTGGTTATCGATACTTGCTGAAAAATTCCATATCGTTGGTTAGCGGATGGTAATGTGTGTCGTACTGGTAAATTAAATACCTGCACTACATTCTTTTTCTGTATGAATAATACCTTACGTTTCATTTATTTCAAACTCATGAGCGGCACTCCAATCGTCCTTCGTCTTCGGCACATTTCTCCATGGAGGCTGATGCACATCGTCGAACTCTTCCGTCATCCATTGGTTTAGCGTCGTCTTGCTTCGTCCATAGTCGAAGTCATTTCCATGAAGAACTCATCATTTTCTCTAATTCTACGAATAATTTTTGTAATATTATTGCCTTTGTAAAGTATAAAGAAATTGAATGACTTCAAAACAATTCATTTTTGTTATTCCTCTTGATTTATCGTTACACTTACCCTACTCAAAAATCTTGAGAACTGCCTGGTCACTGTAATCTTCCACGTTGGTTCACTTGTCTCTACAACTCGTTAATTATTTTACATTTAACCTAAGATTTATCACCCTTCCTTCATTACTTCGATTTAACTGTATTTTTACTTTTTATTAATAAGCGCGTTCGAGGATCGAAATAAACGCGAAGGAAATCGTTTCGCGAATAGAAATATTTTATTAACTTTGAAAATCACGTTTTATTTCCAAAAAGTACAATTGCTCCGAAAAATTCCACTTTGTAAACAAACGTATCTGTCAACCGCCATACTTTCTCGTCTGCTAGGTGCCTACGCCTAGGGAACTTCTCTTGCGACGATTGCCGTCTGTCGACGATAGCAGAGCCAATCGTTCGGCGTGCTTGCGTCTCCGACCAATAGCGTACAACCTAGAGTCTACAAATCGCTACGTACCATATCGTCCTATGGCCACAACATAGCCTAACACCCGGTATATATCCGTGAGCCTTCCACGGGCACGGACCTGCCCCCTACAAACGGACTAAGAAGACCAGCCCGGCACGCGTAGTACTAGGTTAATGCAACCATGGTAACTGTAATGTTATCGACTGCAAGATTTTGCGAATTCAGAGAGAGCTTGATAATTATATGTATACCATGTATACTGAGATGTATGAATATATTGCAAGAAATCATGAGACAAAGTGCGAGTAAAGCAATTTTCGGATGAAGTAAATGCAATCTTTTGTTAAGTTTTATTCGTGCGAATCAACGTTGCTACTTTTTTTCAAATATAAGTTAGACAAGCGGCGTTCGACCTTCTACCGCTATATCTACTTTTTCCTGGTGAGTTTAAAATCTTTTTTATGCTAAGAGTGTCATGCAGAAATTTCTTATTACAAATAACCTGTGTTACGAAACGATAATTTCACTGGGAACGGTTGACGAGTCAACTAAAGAGATATCGCGACGGTGTACTCTAGAATTTTATAACCTTATTTAACCTCATTCAGAATCCGGGGCTAATAAAAGATTTTATCGTAAGCGATTTTTAACATTATTTTTAAACTTGGGATATCTCTAAAGTCCAGTGCTAAGAACTGAGCAAAAATTTAATTCAATAAATTTATGTTTCAGTCGCTTATAATCATGAAATACTGACTTCAAACATATATATATATACCCGGCGTCTCGGATTCTGTCGCTGGTGATTTTTTTTAAATGATATTTTTAAACGTACTAACCAATGATTAATCAATCCTCATGCTTTCATTAACAAGAGTAGACGCCACTGTAGCTAATGAGGGCATGAGAATTAATTGTTCATTGCCACCAGTTACAGAATCCGAGACGCCGAGTGTATATATATAAATCATAATGAAAATTTTCATTGAAATCGGTTTTATACGGTGACCTTTGATAGGATTTAAATGAAATCTAATTTTCGTTCCTAGATTAGTTAGTCCACTTGATCACTTGAGGATGAGCTAGCTTCTAAATGTCGGTGAGAAAGCTTTACTTGGTATGCGTGTTAACGTTCCCAGAGAATGGTTTGCTTAAAAATGATGAACGTCTACTTAAAGAGTTAGTTCCATCATATTTGTTAATACTTCAGCTGTATTCATACTTTATATGGATCGTCGAAATGATATTTATGTAAGTGTTCGAGTGTACTCAAAAATATCGAGCGAGAACAATATATTTGGTTTATGAATTAATTTGCATGAAACTTAAGTTTCAGTAAAATCTGTGATCAAAATATAGGTGTATTCAATTGGGTTGGCATTAGGAGTAAGTAAGCTTAATAAGGGGCTTTGAATGTGGTTTGTATGGAAAGGGGAAGGGTAAGAAAGCAAGGAATTTTTTTTTTCATTTTTCTTCTAAATAAATTGTCAAATAAATAAATGAGACTTACCAGCTTAAACTTTTACACGAGCTAAACAAGATCGAGACTTTTGTAATGATGAAATAAATTTTTTGGAATGGGAGTCAGTTGACACCTTCAACTAAGACAAGAGCCACACCAACAGATGTATAGACACGTTACATTGAAAGAGTGAATGCACGCGTATAAGAGCAATAAATAAATGAACGTTTTTATTGGTGAGTACTAACCTTTATTTCCATATTGGTTGGAGGTATAAGCTGAATCCTGTTTCAAATAATTTATTTCATTGCTCCGAGAGCTTTGATTCCGTTCAGCTCATGTCCGCTGCAAGCCATTGAGTAGAAGCCTCATTTCACAGGTAACATGACACCACGTAAGCTTGGGCAAGAATTATTACCAGCTGTATAGCGGTCTGCTTCTGAATCTGCTTGTGGATGTTGCAACAGGATATTTACGAAAGCTTTCATGTGCATGCCTTGCAAATAGATTATAAATTATATATATACATTTTCAAAAATGTGTGCTATGTTTAGAGTAGAAATAGGCAAGGCATCTTGCAATTTGATTCTCCACAACTTGCTACAGATTCTGTAGCTGACAATGCCAATATCATTTAAAAAATGGTACTTCTGCATTTTCGCGAGCTTTTATATACAAAATCGTTGATAAAGCATTGCTGTCATCTGTAGAATCTGCAGTGAATGGTAGGTGTCCGAATTGAAAGATGCCTTGAATATTTTTACTATAAGATATATCTATTAGACCATTCACATAGTATAGGTAGGTATAATACATATAAGGAGCATTCCACACTACTTTAGTCCAAGAAAAGATGAATGTATCCCAAAGAATTTCTAATAATAAAGTTATAGAGTACAATAATTCTACCAAATTATATACCAATCCTCCCATAAAGCTCTCCTCAGATGATTCTCAAATCATCATATTCAAATATTCTCTAGCTATTGAAAATACACACGGGGAAAAAAATTATGATCTTTTGGTTATTCTATTGATTCAGTATATTTTCTTCAGGATGATCACAATAGTAACGTTTGCGTTATTATCCTTGTCGAATATGTAATTGTCACATTTTGCCCATCATTATTTGACGAATCATTGCCGATGTAATCGTTATTCGATTCTTGTTCTGCGGAGATTTAATAGATAGATCGTTTTCAAAAAAATATGACACATTGAAAATGATTGGATTCACTCGTATAACACCGGCAGATAAAATTTCTCCAACCTTTTACGTAAACTATAAAAAAACTACAACTAACCCCAAGGAGAAATGGTAAGTTGAGACGATGTCCATATGATGTCACTCTAATTTAAGGTGACGTCATGTGGATGTCCTTTGGACGTTAACTTAACTTGCCATTTCTCCTTGGAAATACGCGGAAAAAGTACAACTTTCTATTGAAAAATTAATTTAATTTGTCGTAGATTTAGTTTGGCGTAGATTTAACAAATTACTATGAAAATTGACAACATAAATAATTAACTACAATCATTTACGCTAAAAATTACATCTAGGGTTGGGTGCTATAAGAGTGCGCACTTTAGAAATATTCAGTGATATTTCGATAAATAACACCTTTGGAAAATCAAATGTTATGTATTCATAAACTCTGATTATCGTTTAACAAATTAGCGCAATTTTTTAAAATCAATTATAATTATCTTCAGAGTAATTTGGTTATAAAATAAAAGTTCCAAATGCGCACTCTTACACAACCTAGCATGTAAGAGTGCGCATTAGAATCGGTAAGAGTACGCATATTTCATTTTTTACAAAAATCACTAACAAATGCACCAATACCCAAATAATCGGTACATTTCTTGTGTCACCATTGTCTACACTTGGAACAACCGATCCAATTTTCTCTGATAGATTCTCGGTGTACTTCGTTAAGGTAGTACCTCCACGAGATTGTTGAATTAAGAAATGGTTGAAATTTGACATATATGTTATTCAATGCATTATCCAAACATCTGTGTAATTTAAATAAGTTTGACCACCCCAAACCTGAGATATTTACACTTGAAGTTGGCTTGATTTACACGTAACAGATACGTTATGATGGGCAAAACAGTACGTCATTAATTCTACCGTCGAAACTAAAATTAAGAAGTTGATAAAAAATGAGGATAAGAGGTAGAATAGGATATCACGAATGATGTGAAAAAAAAATGAAAATGATTCACCACCTAGTTTCCAAGACATAACCATGAGAAGCCCTCACAATGCGCTCGGTTAGTGGTGACGTCACGTCGGCCATTTTGGTCGGCTAGGACTCCAAACAAACCGGGGAGCCGTGTATTTTGTAATGGGACTTAAAAAGATTGCGAATTAAAATATTTATCCGGAGTATTTAATGGACAAAAAGTTACGTAGGTACCATTAAGCACCTTCATTACACCGACGTTTCACTTACTAGTATTTAGCAGCTATGTAATATAGTGTAATAATTTGCCGAAAACGTTCGCGAATACATAGCCTCAAATTTGTAGCTGTTACCAAACGTAATTATAAACGAATGTATTCATATATGGGTGATTCTCCCAATATGATCATTATTCATGTAACCTATTTTTATTACAAAACTCTATGTTTACTTGGTGTTTTCTTTTACAATAAATAACTTTATTAATATTTAGAGAATATCCTAATATACAGATTTAAAATAAAAAAACCTCAATACTTTTTATCATCAAGTTTTCTCACGAAAAATCATTCCTCTGGGTTGTAACTCTCAACCTTATCGTATCTATAGCATAAGAAATAGCTATTATTAACATTAGAACAGTGAAATATATTTGATTTTCTCAAATAATTAGATATTTATAACTCTTCCCCCCGAAAAATAAGACAATAATATTGATGGATCTCTAATAAATTAAGTCTAAATCTTGTAACCCACTTCGTCAATCATTCCTCTGGTCCGATGTAAATGATTTAATGGTAATGTACTAGATGGCGCAGGTGGTCATAGTGAGCGGTATAGGACTATTTAGATGTCAGTCAATTTAAATTGAGTGATTGTTACTGCCTGATTCTATTGTCCATTCTTATTATGCGTGACTGCAGTGTGGCTTCACGCTGGACGTCCAGATGGACACCCCAGTGCATGCACTCGAATGCACTGCGTGAAAGTAGTGTGCAGTCACGGTGGCGCCACTTTGCTATCGGGGTAGGAGACTGCCGCTTCTCGCATTCTACCAATTGCGCCATCGACTCTTTGTGGTGGGAGTCGACTAAGTTATACATATTATATAATATCAATACCTGAAAGCAACTACTGTGAGTAGTGAGATAAACCCGAAAGCCGATTTCAAGTTATGTCAAACGTAAGCTAAAACCGGCCTTTATACAATGCAACACTGAGATATCTCGGCAAAAATATTAAAATATTTTTGCCGAGATATCTCAGTGTTGCATTGTGTAAAGGCCGGTTTATATATATCTCATTAAATTTTTAAAAATAGTTTGATACTTTCTTTTTCAAAACAGTAGCGATTATGATAATTAATCATTCATTATTTATGGAATAATTAAGTATAATTTGCACTGTTTGAAACATCATATCACATTTTGTTATTTTCTAATTTAACACATTCGCTGCCACTTTTAGATTGATTGCATCGCGCTCAGTGCCAGTAACAGACTGAATAATGTAATGTGCCACAACAATGTGTCTCCGATCGGAGCCGGCGGCACAGGCGCAAAGTGTCGACTGGCTCCGATCGGAGCCGGTGGCAGCGAACGTGTTAAAAATTTTGTGAAGACAATGAATTTACCGACATTCATGGTCGGTAAATTTACGAAGTGTGCACGTCGAAAAGGCACCGTGACTGCACTGAGTGTAACCACTGTGTCTTTACGCTGTGAACCACTCAGTGTGTTCACTGTGTAGCCACGGTGCTTTTAGTTTGTGTACGCCACGCGATCATGCCACGGTGAGACCACAGTGGTGCTACTACGTGGCAGCACTGCGTGCGGCTAGCGTGTAAATCCACGCTTTTTGCTGTCGGGGTACCGACTCGACTTCTACCGGTATTAAATGTTTCGATTACCGACCAAGCCTCCCTGAAGGTAACTTTCAAACTGGCCCGTACAGAGTGGGACATACGGTATATGCACTTGGTCCAGGTTGTTTGTTACGTCTGTATTAAGAAGCACATATTGTACAAATAATTTCATAAATGTGTTCATGATGTTCCATACGCACCTTAGGGGCCATCCATATATTACGTAAGACGTTTTTGGCCTCTTTCTGACCCCCCCTCCCCCCAGTGTAAGATACTTGTACATACAGTTTACACTGTATTTACATACAGTGTAAGAAATATTCACACCCCCCTCCCCCTCAAACGTCTTACGTAATATATGGATGGCCCCTTACAAGTATTTTCTATTTCTTCTTTAATATCTTATCTTTCGGAAATTTGAAGAACTTAGAAGTTCGTTTCTCACTGTAATGCTTGCAATCAGGGGCCCAATACATGACCATCTGTATAAAATGATCAAACAATTATGAATTCATATGATCCGCTAGTGTCTACAAGTTACAAATCGTAGCACTTTCGCTAGTGTTGGACATATTTTACAATTTTACAAACTATTTAAAAATAATTTTAATGTAAATAATTTAATTTGATATATTTACATTCACTATAAGCATTATCTTTATAAGTGCAATGAATAAATAATTGATTAAATGTGGCAAACTGCGAGTAGATGTCATGAAAACTTATAGGTTAGGTGCTTGTCAACACACACTCATTTCGTAATATTCTGAGATTAGAACGAGGTAAGAGTAAAGTTATATACGTCAATGTACTCGTTACAACATCATCTTATTCGATACGTACCTTACAAACACTATTTTGATGCACTGCAGCGACAATATTAGCTAAACGCAAGCCCCTCTGTTAAACCTTATGGATTTTTTCGTTGTTTGGAGTCTTTTACCCCCACTCCGGGGATGCCTACGTCACACTAACCGAGCACACATATAGCATATATCTGCAAGGCCTGCAAGCGAACGAGTGCGTGGAGGGGGAACGGAACAGCGAGCCACGATCGTCGCTCATACGCACACAGAAGAGTGCGTCGTCTGTATGTATAAGCTATTTCGTGCATTGGGGCAAAGCCCGGACAGTCCCGGCAAAAAGTTTACTGGCAATGATAGATCAAAAACACAATATAGAATATATTTTACGGCAATAAATGATATCCATCGTATTATCTATTAGTACCGAGTTAATATTGCGTAGTTTTTAATTTTATTTACTACTAATTAAACCAATTATCAATATTTTAAACATGAACATGGTATGTAACTTGGTTGAGGTCGTCGCGGAGGAACTACCTTAAAAAGACCACATCTCTACATTTTTTTTCCTCACTCATGCCCATTTCGAGGCCTTTTCCAGCCTATTTTTAGACCGTAAGATGGCGTTTTTCCCGCGTGACATCGACCGGGAGTCCGCAGGCCAGCCCTGTGCAACTCTCAGAAAAATGTGGTCACTTTAATGTCGCCAACCGCGTGGCGGCGCCAGTATCACCTGTCCGCCTGGATCTAAGCGGCTTGATAACTTAGTTCAAATGATTGAAATCAATACAAAACTAAATAATTTAATGAACATTGTTGGCTATCGATTTATGTAGTTAATGAAATCTTATTGCTACAATGAGAAAGTAAAAAGTATCTCAAGTCAATAACTATCAATAAAAATTGTTTATTTTACATTTCTAAGCTACATCAATACTCTTTTTCAAGATATTAATTTTCACGTGCATATTTTCTGCTACTATTATCTCTTCTATCTTGTAAATCTTGTACTTTTGGTTTAGGTGAATAAAATTAGTTTTATATATAACCATTATCTTTTCATGATCGTTAAATATAATATTTTATGTTTCCATCCCAGTGGAAGGTTGATTCCGTTCGCAAGATCTTCCAGTACAAACTGTTCAAAACATTTTACTTCTTGTTGCTGAAAATCAGTTGGTAATACATTCTTTTCAGTTTGCCCTGGCAATGCCTTGGAATTGACATCTTTGACAATATTTGAATGGAGTGCATCGAATCGCGACGGGAGCCTTTCTGTAACCGTGTATACTTATACAGTACATGTATGTATTCTTATTAAAATGTCTCCATCTGGCTTAGTAATAACTTCATGAGTTAATTT
Source organism: Xiphydria camelus (assembly GCA_963678675.1). NCBI lineage: Eukaryota > Metazoa > Arthropoda > Insecta > Hymenoptera > Xiphydriidae > Xiphydria > Xiphydria camelus. The sequence continues at coordinate 12,486,616 of OY783194.1, forward strand.
TTCACTAGGTAAAAAATGATTATGACAGAATATAAGGATCTCCTGATATCAGTTGAGGCAATTTTGTAGCTTCTCGCCATGCTTGGAGAATGTCGCTGTCTTTCGGAGCAGAAAAAAGGTCCTTTCTCTGGATTCGAGTCGTATCCGACTGCAACAAATCACTTTACATCTAGAAATTTCTTATTTTCACTAATTTTTTTTGTAATTAAATCCACCCTTTCGACACTATTCGATTTATTGAATTTATGGTCAACTCAGGATATACATTTAAGGTTAAGATAACTACCGTAAACAGGACAGACGACAACGGGGCGACACCACGCGGATAGGCGACAGTAAGCGGCCGTAACTTACCTAAGGGAATTATATGCAGTTGCACAGGGCTGCCGCAGGCTGTCAAAAGATTATTTAGTCCGAAGTGGGTCCTTTTTCCAAACTGATAAACGAAACGTGAAATGAGCCGTGTATACTTCTGTTTGTTTTGTTTTGAGAAATGGGCATTCGTGAGGAAATAGATATTTTCGTTATAAGGGCGTGAAGCGCCGTTTTTAGCGAGTGTGAAGTTCGCCGCACCAGCCAAGCGAGTTAAGGTTAAGGTGCCTGTCTCCAGGTTTTCTCGTTCTTTTAGGGTGGTAGCAGTATCTCGAACATACGCCCTAATAAAATAAAACCTGTAATTTAAACGATATCTCCATTTCCGGATATTTTGATACACACTGTGACGTAGCGTTTCTATGAGGGCCCGCGAGGCCCTCCGCTAAATCACTAAACGGCGGCTACGCCGCCACTCGCGGGTCTATAATCGATGGGCGCCAGGAGCGGACACGGCCGCACCACGTGGAGAGGCGACAGTAAGCGGCGCAGTCAGCGCTCTCTCCGCCTGAAATCCGCGGGATCGGAAACGATCTGATCGCGATCGCGTCCGGCTAGCACAGCATTTGGTAGAGAGGCGGTTCGTTGGACGTTGGCTGGGACACGGGAGGACGGAAGCTACGGGCGAGGGCGCGAAATGAAATCTGAAAACACCATCGACTACTCGCTACTCGCAAATCTTTATTTCCTCGGATATCGGGACAGAGGTCCCCGCACGCCGCTCGTACTCGGGGAACGATCCCCGACGCGATACCGGTGCCGCGTGCACCTCGCTAAACGCGGCGACGCGAAACGCTCTTCGGACACGCGCCTACGTTGACGCTCTACGACGAGACGTGCCCATACAACGGATCTAACAACGCTCGTCGGCAACTAGGGAACGCGGACGGGACAATACTAGAACGCGACGAGCCGCGTGAACGATCCGCGTCGTCCTCCCTACGTTAGCGCAGATCTCTACCCGTTAGCACGGATCGGGAAACGGTGATCTAACTCGCGATACAATAGACGGCGCCGTCGAGACGCCCTGAACAACGGCCACGCGTATACCCCGCCGTCGGGAGCACGTAGCGTGCGGCTAGAACGTGTCAAGACCGAGCGCGAAGACAAAGGAGAGCATACCAGAAATCTCGTCGAGCCTCGTCGCTTCCCTTGGCTCCCTTCGTCGGGTTCCCCGGTCGTCGTGGACTATCGTCCTCCGCTCTTCTTTTCCTTATCTCTCGTCCTCGAGTCGTCGCTCCTGGCTGCACCGTTACGCACATTTCTCGTTTTCGCTTTTCGCCACTCGTACTCGCTAAAGGCCATCACACGTGAAAAAACGTAAGCAGTAACAGTAAGGATTGACCAATCAGAAAGCCTGTTTAAGCATAATTCCGTAAGAATTATATTTCTGATTGGTCAATCCTTACTGTTACTGCTTACGTTTTTTCACGTGTGATGGCCTTAAGAGCGCTCGACCACGAATGCCGGCTTCTCCCGCCAAACCCCGTCACGTGGGCGCCTCGCGGTCTTCCCGGTTGCCCCGCGGGCTCAAGAGGTGGCTCTTCGATAGCCCCCGGCTATCGATCCGTATCCTCCCCGTCGATCGATACTGACGCGTCCCGTCCGTATCGACGTCGCGATCGCGCACTTATTTTCAAAGGGGCCGCTTGCTCCCTTTTTGTGACGCGGAGCGCATCTCCACGTCACAACACAAACTATTTTTCATCAATTCTACACGATCATTTACACATCGTAATGCAGCATTTCTTGTAAATAAACGGCCAGAAAATTTATTATTCGATGGTGAAAATCGCGAGGAAGTTGACAAGCGGCGATACTTTGTTGTGACGAACGATTTTTGGGAATATGGTTTGCGAAAGAAACAAAAGACTCGAGATGAAAGAACACTGAATTTTTCTTTATTCTACAGATATGTACTTTTCCTAACGGATGTTTGCTTACGACTACTGTCGGACTGGCAAAAGAGTCGTCTTCGGGAAAGCTCGGAGCAACGTTCCCCCACTACGGAGGATCACTGGCGGAGTAGTGGGGATGCACACTCGAGAAACTTTGGCGACCCGATTGCTGGTCCCCTCTAACTTGATTGGTTCGAGTTTCAAATAAAGTGTCATTGACGCCAGATTCGACCAATGATACGATAACTTGGAGGACCAACAGTGCTGGCGCCCTCTGCATTGACCTGATGAATGCGGATCCCCATACATGATCACCGCTACGCGCATGCGGCAATGACAGAGTGGGAGACGCCACATGGTGGGGGAGCATAGCTCCGAACTCTCCCGAAGACGACTCTTTTGCCAGTTCGACTATAACAGAAAAATGGACGCTTCCGACTCTTGCCTATTCTAAACCAGATCAGCCACGCTCGGCCCCTATCGGTCAAGATCAGCACCATTAACCAGTGTGCACTAAATGCGATGACTAGCCACAACACTTCCGCCGTCGGAACATTTAATGCACATTCCCAGATTAGTGTATAATTTAACAAATTTAACCTTTGGTAGTGCTTTGGTGAAAATATCTGCTAATTGCACTTCGGTGGGCACGAATATTACAACGATTTCACCACTTGCTACTTTTTCCCGAATATAGTGGAATTTCACGTCTATATGCTTAGTGCGCTTGTGAAACTCCGGATTGTGGATCAGACGAATCGCGCTCTGATTATCAACGAACAATTTTGTCGGTTCGTTTCGCAAATATCCTAGATCGCTCAATAATGCACGTAACCATATAGCCTCCTTTGTTGCTGTTGACGCCGCAATATATTCGGACTCTGCCGTACTCATGGATACAAGCTTCTGTCGCTGGAGAGTAAAACTTGGTAAGTTTCTGTTTTGGCACGTAGACGTACGCGTCGGAGCCGAAGATTCTCATGTGACTGAGGTCTGGTTTCTTCCCCATCCACAGCTCGTATGGCGTGCGACTTCCTTCCTTCCTTGACTGCTAGTCCAGTCATTGAAGTCCTGAATTAGAAATAATTAAAGAGGATCTGAATTTTTTACAGTAGGTACTGTTTGCACCCTACAACAACTTCCTGATATTTTGAAGGATCATCCCCGGTCGGATTGTTTAAAAAAGAGATGTAAACAAAAAAAACCGATTTTTTGCGAATATCTCTTCAACTTTCAAGAATAACGAGAAAATCTTCAAATAAAAGTTGTAAACAATCGAATTTATAATAAAAAAAGTCTTAGTGAAATTTTTACCTCCCTATATGCAATAGGGACGCGGCAAAATGCGTTGAAAGTTTGCGCACCACCTAAGGGAGCATGCTGCGCTTAAAAAATTCATAAGAAATCGAAAAATTACTCTTTTTCGATGATTTTTTTTTAAATCGCATCTACAGGAGTAGACCTACATTTTGAGCGATATAGAAAAAAAATTAATGCATTATTAATGCGATTATTGATTATTTTAGATTTTAAACCGATTCTTTTCACTGAAAACATTGGGGAACAATTTTTTTTCTTTTAACTTGGTATTCGTTAGATTATTATCTAAAAAAAAGTCCTCTACGGCTTCGCACTGAATACCTTCTGTGTGGAGATATAATATAATATAATACAACTGATTTTCTGGTGAGTGGCAGTCCTGAATAAAATTTGTGGCCGCACCACTGTACTGGGGACCGACAGAGAACGCGCATATATTCCCGACTCTCTCTTAGTCATAAACGCGTTCTGCACTGCGCGAAGCCGTCTGTGCCTCTACCAAGGAGTAGGTGTCCAACTACCTGCTCTTTACCTCTGTAGACCTTCGGTACGCTGCCAAAAAGTGCAATGGTAGTATCATGTATGCCCTTTGAGGTTTCGGTAATAATGCATATGCTGATAAATGACCAAGCAAAATTGACAGGTCCCCGTGGAACTTGTGTTGGAGAAGTTAATTACTTATTGCAAAAAAAAATCGCATCTTGCAATGATAGTACACGTATGCCGAGCATGTGAAACGATATGTCATAGAAAAAATAATATATATTGAAGAGAGAGAACGATCGGCATACGTGTATCGTAGGGACTAAGGGTCGGTATATGCTCTAAAAAGTGTTGTAAATTCAGAATTTTTTAAATGATCATATCACATATCATGTCCAACTACCTACTCTTAACCTCTACTGCGCCATGAGGACGACAGAGGTGGGAGCTAAACAGTATTTCTCTCTGTTGAAACACGTAGTGCGTGCTAGCGACGAATAAACGTTGTTAAAGCAAAGCAGGCAATTTGTTAATGTATAGTAATATCCATTTTATTAAGGAAGAAAATTCTTTTATTTTGTGGGTGATTGTAAATTTTTTTTTCTATTTTTACAATACCTTTAATTCAGAATTATCTTCTACAGGTGTCATCAAAATACTCCTGAAATGTTGAATTATACAGTTTTTTATTTGGGCACAGAAGTTTTTAACGTTTAATAGAAAATTTCAAAAATAATACAAAAATTATAAATACTTATTATATTATAACACATATACTTAAACTTGTTAATCCATATCTTCAAATATGATTATAAATAATTGAATTTTTTTCAATACAGCATTTTTAGAAATTTCAAAAAGAATCAAAATCAATATCATTATCTATATCATCTTCTTCGAATTCATAAACGAAATCTATCACTTTGCACGAAGGTAAATATAAAAAAACCTGTTAAATAAATTTCAAGCATGCTTGGTTTTTCATTCTTCTATTTTTCTGCTAGTTATTTTAACCCTTCTGAGGTCACGCCTTTTCACCCACGCTTCATTAATATATTTTCTCCATTTTTCTAATAAATGTAGAGCTATCATATTATAAGCACATCGTATTCGCGACACTTCAATGACGGAATACGTAGCCGGTGATCATTTAAATGGAAGTAGTTAAGCAATTATGACGATTTAAAAAAAATGCGGGGCCATGCTCATCGCGCGACCTCAGAAGGGTTGAAAGTAATGGAAGACACAAATTTGTGTACTCGTATTTTGTACACTTCTTAATTTTTTTGACCAAAAATTAATAATGCAGTTTTTGATATTTAGTTTGCCTTGAAGACATCGTTAAAAATATAATACATGCAAAAGTTATTCCATGTCATTTGGCCTATTCGTTGGAATTGGTTAAAGCCCAGCTAACAATTTCATGTTCTATACAAATTATAAGAACGTTTCTAGAGCAAATTTTTTAGAGCACTGTTTCTTCTAAGAACATTTTCAAAGCGTTCTTACAACACTTATACCATAAAAATGAGCACCGTTCTATAGAACTTTTTAGTTCTTGAAGCTGTTCTGTCAGGTCTGCGGGAAACACTTAGAGAATTGTTGAATATATGTTCTCACAAGTCTCTTAAAGAATTTTTATAACACAGTTATACAAAGCAATCTCATAACAATTCTATAGCAGTTCTAAAATGTTGTCTTAGAATTCTGGCATAGAACAAATAAAGAACACGTATATAATTATTCTTTAGGAGCGCATATTGTTTCGTTATACAATTTTTGGGTTGCATGGTGTTCTATTTAGAGAACTTTAAAATCGTTTAATTGTATCTTTTAAAAACAAAATATTTATGTATCGCATAATGGTAATTTTTTGACGCGCCCTTAGTTTACCTTATATTACCTTATGATTTTGATTCTTTTTGAAATTTTTAAAAATGGTGTATTGAAAAAAAATTCAATCATTTATAATCACATTTGAAGATATGGATTAACAAGTTTAAGGATATATGTTATATATTTATTTATATCATGTATTTATAACAAGTATTTATAACAAGTACGACATTCTTATTAACGCAAATGAGAACACTGTTTATGAATTCGAAGAAGATGATATAGATAATGATATTGATTTTGATTCTTTTTGAAATTTCTAAAAATGCTGTATTGAAAAGAATTCAATTATTTATAATCATATTTGAAGATATGGATTAACAAGTTTAAGTATATGTGTTATAATAATAGGTATTTATAATTTTTGTATTATTTTTGAAATTTTCTATTAAACGTTAAAAACTTCTGTGCCCAAATAAAAAACTGTATAATTCAACATTTCAGGAGTATTTCGATGACACCTGTAGAAGATAATTCTGAATTAAAGGTATTGTAAAAATAGAAAAAAAAATGTACAATCACCCACAAAATAAAAGAATTTTCTTCCTTAATAAAATGGATATTACTATACACTAACAAATTGCCCGCATTGCTCCAACAACGTTTATTCGTCGCTAGCACGCACTACGTGTTTCAACAGAGAGAAATACTGTTTAGCTCCCACCTCTGTCGTCCTCATGGCGCAGTAGAGGTTAAGAGTAGGTAGTTGGACATGATGTGTGATATAATCATTTAAAAAATTCTGAATTTAACACACTTTTTAGAGCATATACCGACCCTTAGTCCCTACGATACACGTATGCCGATCGTTCTCTTCAATATATATTATTTTTTCTATGAAATATCGTTTCACATGCTCGGCATACGTGATACTATCATTGCAAGATGCGATTTTTTTTTGCAATAATTAATTAACTTCTCCAACACAAGTTCCACGGGGACCTGTCAATTTTGCTTGGTCGTTTATCAGCATATGCATTATTACCGAAACCTCAAAGGGCATACATGATACTACCATTGCACTTTTTGGCAGCGTGCCGAAGGTCTACAAAGGTAAAGAGCAGGTAGTTGGACACCTACTCCTTGGTAGAGGCACAGACGGCTTCGCGCAGTGCAGAACGCGTTTATGACTAAGAGAGAGTCGGGAATATATGCGCGTTCTCTGTCGGTCCCCAGTACAGTGGTGCGGCCACAGATTTTATTCAGGACTGCCACTCACCAGAAAATCAGTTGTATTATATTATATTATATCTCCACACAGAAGGTATTCAGTGCGAAGCCGTAGAGGACTTTTTTTTAGATAATAATCTAACGAATACCAAGTTAAAAGAAAAAAAATTGTTCCCCAATGTTTTCAGTGAAAAGAATCGGTTTAAAATTTAAAATAATCAATAATCGCATTAATAATGCATTAATTTTTTTTTATATCGCTCAAAATGTAGGTCTACTCCTGTAGATGCGATTTAAAAAAAAATCATCGAAAAAGAGTAATTTTTCGATTTCTTATGAATTTTTTAAGCGCAGCATGCTCCCTTAGGTGGTGCGCAAACTTTGAACGCATTTTGCCGCTTCCCTATTGCATATAGGGAGGTAAAAATTTCACTAAGACTTTTTTTATTATAAATTCGATTGTTTACAACTTTTATTTGAAGATTTTCTCGTTATTCTTGAAAGTTGAAGAGATATTCGCAAAAAATCGGTTTTTTTTTGTTTACATCTCTTTTTTAAACAATCCGACCGGGGATGATCCTTCAAAATATCAGGAAGTTGTTGTAGGGTGCAAACAGTACCTACTGTAAAAAATTCAGATCCTCTTTAATTATTTCTAATTCAGGACTTCAATGACTGGACTATGCTCCGTCCTGTTTAGAATGTACACCGCTGTGGCGGTTGCTTCCGCCCAAAGGTGTGACGGTAAACCTTTAGCTAGCAGCATCGTTCTTGCTGCTTCTACTATTGTGCGGTTTTCTCGCTCGGACTTACCATTCTGTTCAGGCGTATATGGGGCCGTGGTCTCGAGCGTGATCCCTCTCTCCTTCATGTAACCATTCATCTTCTCGTTCTTGTATTCGGTGCCATTGTCCGCCCGTAGCGTTTTCATGGTTCGTCCAAACTTTTTATTTACTAGGCGCTCGAAATCCTTGAACCGTTCGAATACTTCTGATTTTTGATGGATGAAATATACGATCCGAAAGTTCGTCGCGTCGTCCTTGAAGAGTAGGTAGTATTTCGCTCCTCCCAACGACTGCACTAGCAGTTGTCCGCATACGTCACTATGAATGACCTCGCCTGCTCTGTTCGCTGTATTTTTCCTCTCTTTATGGAATGAAAGTTTGTGGAGCTTACCAAACTGACAGGCTTCGCAGAAGAAATCTTCCGCATTCTTCAGGGCTACCTCATTCACGAGTTCTCGATTTACCAGTTCCGTGAGTGCCCGCTTATGAATGTGACCGAGTCGCTCATGCCACGTTCTGAAATCCAGTGCTGTCACATTTGCCTCTCGAGTCTGCTGCGGTCTCCGAATGTACAATAGATATAGCCCGTTGTCCTGTCTCTCTCCGCTTGCCATGACGATGCCTCCTCGCGTTATCTTTACAACTTCTTCTTCGAATTCTGCTTTATACCCCTTTTTTGTACAGACTCCAACTGAGAATAGATTTCTTGTAACACGGGGTACGTATAAGACATTCTTAATGGTGCCGCGTTCCCATTCGCCATTTACGAATTTTTCGATGCGGATTGTCCCAATGCCTGCCACTTCACATTCTCCATCGTCGCCCAGCTTGACGCTTTCTCCAGTTATTGTTCGCATATCTTTGAACCTTTCGCGACGCGAAGTGATGTGCTCCGACGCTCCGCTGTCGGTAGTCTAGACGTCCTTCTTATCGGCGTTGCGTAGCCATCTTGATTCCTCGGTCGAAGACTGTTTCTTCCGATCCCCCACTATTAGCGCTGCCGTACTTTCTATGTGCGACTGAACAACAAACGCACACCCGCTACTCGACTGCCCTCTGTCATTGTCCTTACTGCCGCCATTTTTGTTCCGTTTTTCGTATTGACTCGCGTAGTGTCCCTTTTCTTGACACCGGAAACACACTATGTTCTTCTTTGACTTTTTCTTTTTCTTATCCTTGTCTTGAGAGCGCACGCCGTCTTTCGCGCCACTTTGTTTGATAACTGCCAATGCACTCACTGTGTCATCGTCGTTATTTTCGTCCAACTCTTCCCGTATTAGCCTTTCCAGTAGATATGGAATTGTCTGGCGCGCCGGATCTACGCTGTCCCACGCTGCCCTGAATACGTTGAATTTAGGCGTCAGGCTTGACAGAATTTTTGCTATGATTGCCGCGTCGGAAATCTTTTCTCCAAGATCTATCAATTGTCGCGCCATATTTTGTACCGCGCTCACATGTTTGATAACCGTGTCTGCCGAATTCATTTTGTATGAGTAGAACCTTTGTGTTAATGCGCCTACATTCGATGCCGATTTCTGCTCGTGCATCGTGATGAGTTTGTCCCACATCTCTCTTTTGCGGTATTACACACTATCACACTCACGACCTGTTCGTTTTCCATCGCTGATGCTATGATCGCTGTCGCTTTGACATTGTCTTTTGTCCACTGTTTCGTTAGCACAGCATTTGTACCCTCCTGGTTCGCTGGCTTTATTCTGGAACCGTCGACCACGTCGAAAACCTCGTTCGCCGTCAGCACTGCCGAAATTTGAAATTTCCATGCTTGAAAATTTCTCCCGTCGAACCTTTTTACCGATCGTATCAACGCGTCATTCGACATTTTTCCGATGGACAAGAGACTCTACCCACATGAACACTCCCGATCACTACTGTCTTTCGATTACGTGCCTTGCTCGCACGTGGTAATGGCCGCTTCGAGTCGCAAGCCCGCACGCTTCTGCTGTTTACGGTCTCGATCTCAATTTCCTTCCAGCAATATTATTCTCACGCGTTGTCTGGGCCCACAACCTGTTGTGACGAACGATTTTTGAGAATATGGTTTGCGAAAGAAACAAAAGACTCGAGATGAAAGAACACTGAATTTTTCTTTATTCTACAGATATGTACTTTTCCTAACGGATGTTTGCTTACGACTAACAGAAAAATGGACGCTTCCGACTCTTGCCTATTCTAAATCAGATCGGCCACGCTCGGCCCCTATCGGTCAAGATCGGCACCATTAACCAGTGTGCACTAAATGCGATGACTAGCCACAACATACTTTTAGCAATATTAGGTTTTTTGAGTACTTACGCTAAAATTGGGTTACATTGGGATCTGCGAGCCACCCTCTGGCACGCAGAAAAATTCACTTCACCATGTTTATATTTTTTTATTATGAGTTATCGTTTGACAAAAATCCCGTACCGTCAGGTGTAACCTGAGAAACATCTTTCAAAACTATTAGTACGAACACTTCGCGTAATGTCATGGGGTTGCTGCATGTGTATTACCTGTACGAGAATTTTTCATGTGACGTTATTGGCGATTTCCACTACCGATGGTGGCACCACTGTAGTCATGTAAATGGCCGTCCTATTTGGGTTCATTTTGTAAACAACCGCACAGCTGTAGTCTGTTACCGGTGTTTGCGTTCTTTTCAACATTTTTGTTATATTACGACACATACACACACACACACACACACACGCACACACATTACTATTATTAGAATATGCCGTGTTTAAAATTAAAAACTATATTTAATTACGGGAAGTGTAACGCAGATTCGAGGAACTTCTGTGAAGGTGAAGAAGTGCTCCAAGCAAAGCACGTGATTTTGTGCGGAACTGTGGCTGAAGAAAAATATGAATCTTCGTGGACAATTTATGCTTTGGTGTTGCAAACATCAGCTTTGTCTTCTCCGCCACACACAGTTACTGGTTCCATAACCAAAGATGCAAACCACACATCATGCAAAAGCCACGTTTGTTTACATCTGGAACCCAAATAGACTAGTTCCAGATTCTGCCACCAGATGTCATGTTCGATAGTGGAAATCGCCAATCGAATCGCTGCATGTATTATCGCTAAATGTCATTGGGTGAAAAGGGATCTTTTTGTTTCCAGTGAGCAGCCTTTTGTTTCATACATGTAGCGACCCCTTCATACTACGTGAAAAGTGTTCGCACTAAACAGTTCTGAAAGGAGATGTTTCTTAGTGAGATACATCTAGCAATACGGGATATTTGTCAAACGATAACTCGCAATAAACAAATATAAACACAGTGAAGTTAATTTTCTTTTATACCCGAGGGTGGCCCGCGGAACGCAATGCATCTCGATTTTAGCGTAAAGGCCATCACACGTGAAAAAACGTAAGCAGTAACAGTAAGGATTGACCAATCAGAAATATCATTCTTACAGAATTATGCTTAAATAGGCTTTCTGATTGGTCAATCCTTACTGTTACTGCTTACGTTTTTTCACGTGTGATGGCCTTAAGTACTCGAGAAACCTAATTGGCGATTTCCACCATCGAACATGACATCTGGTGGCAGAATCTAGAACTAGTCTATTTGGGCTCCACATGTAAACAAACGTGACTTTTGCATGACGTGTGGTTTGTTTTCAGAAATAGTGTGAAATAGAATAGTGAAACGGTGAAACTCTAAAAATGTCAAAAAGTAAGTCTGAATATTGTCCACGAAGATTCATATTTTTCTTCAGCCACGATTCCACACAAAATCACGTGCTTTGCTTGGAGCACTTCTTCGCCTTCACAGAAGTTCCTCGAATCTGCGTTACACTTCCCGTAATTAAATATTGTCTTTAATTTTAAACACGGCATATTCTAATAATAGGAATGTCGTAATATAACAAAAATGTTGAGAAGAACGCAAAAACACCAGTAACAGACTACAGCTGTGCGGTTGTTTACAAAATGATCCCAAACAGGACGGCCATTTGCATAACTACTGTGGTGCCACCATCGGTAGTGGAAATCGCCAATAAGCGCAAGCCGGAAGGCCTGAGTGGTTGACAGCTTACCCATTTGTGCCAATCTTGGCCACTACGTAGCGCTTTCGGCGCACTTTCGAGATACGAAACAGGCGTATACATTTGCCCCATTCAATTTCAAGTAACTTATTTATAGGTATAGGCCAGTCATATCGTACATAAAAAAGAGCCCAACCTTGCAATAATCAGGGTAAACCTAATTTCTTTATATGTTGTTAGGATCCACCTGGGTAGTATAAATCCAGATTTGCAACCCTGAAAAAGTTGTGCCACCTGAGATATAGCCACAAAACCGCGATATTTTTGGACTCTTTTCAATTCCTTGCCAAAAAGACACTAAAGGGAACTTCTGGCGAAAAAAATCACTCTTACCTTTTCTAAAGTAGATAAAATTTGCTACAATTTAAGCTCTAGCGGAGCTCGGTAGCTGTCGTAGTTGATCAGATACAGCTTTGCAAAGATGACATTTTTTTTTCTAAAACGGGCAAACTTTAGCTTGCGCTCTACTTTCAAGTGAAATATTTTCAAAAGTACTAATCCTACATAAAAACTTTGAAGAATAAAATTTTAGAAAATTTAATTACCTTCCATTTAAAAATGGCCAAAAACCAAAAAAGTCACAGTGAGATATCGATAGAGGCCTAAGGCGAGGAGAGCGGGGTCGGGCAGGAGGGAAATAATTATTACATTGGACACAACAGTGATTTTGTTACTCTAACCAGACCAGGTGATTCTTATAGATTTATGTACGCTAAAAACGAATTTGACTCAAATTTGCGACGTTGGTCAGGATTTCGAGATACTTGAGGTTAAATATACAAAAACGGACGATTTTGGCCATATTCACGGGTCTATTACAATGAAACAAAAAAATTTTTCTTAATTGCACTTACAGCATTTGAAAGTGTCGTTTTTAAACTTTTCAATACATTACTTCATTGTTTCTAAACGATTTTACAAAGCCAAATTTCACTACGACAAGTCGATCATGTAGGTCCACCGCACCACGCGTCTGATACATTTAGGCTATATTCACTGCTCTAAATGAAACTAAAAAATTTGTCTTAATTGCACTCACAGCATTTGAAAGTGTCATTTTTCAACTTTTTAATACATTTCTTGATTGTTCCTAAACGATTTTACAAAACCAAATTTCAGTACGAAATGTCGATCATGTAGGTCCACCGCACCACGCGTCTGATACATTTAGGCCATATTCACGGCTCTACTACAATGAAACTAAAAAATGTTTCTTAATTGCACTTAGAGCATTTGAAAGTCTCGTTTCTTAATTTTCCAGTCCATTACTTGATGGTTTCTAAACGATTGTATAAAGCTAAGTTTCAGTACAAGTCGATCGTGTAGTTTTACCACGCTACACGCCTAAATGAATCTGAACAATAGACTTGTCGTAGTGAAATTTGGCTTTGTAAAATCATTTAGGAACAATCAAGTAATATATTGAAAAGCTCAAAGACGACACTTTCAACTAAGTAAGTGCAATATGAAGAAACATTTTTTATTTTCATTGTAATAGACCCGTAAATATGGCCAAAATCGCCCGTTTTCGTATATTTAACCTCAACTATGTCGAAATCCTGACCAACGTCGCAAATTTGAAAGTCAGATTCGTTTTTAGCGCACATAAATCTATAAGAATCACCTGGTCTGGTTCGAGTAACAAAATCACTGTTGTCCAATGAAATAATTATTTCCCTCCTACCTGATCCCGCTCTCCTCGCCTTAGGCTTCTATCAATATCTCACTGTGACTTTTTTGGTTTTTGGCCATTTTTAAGTGGAAAGTAATTAAATTTTCTAAAATTTTATTTTGCGAAGTTTTTATGTAGGATTAGTACTTTTGAAAATATTTCACTCGAAAGTAGAGCGTAAGCTAAAGTTTGCCCGTTTTAGAAAAAAAATTGTCATTTTTGCAAAGCTGTATCTCATTAACTACAAGAGCTACCGAACTCGGCTAGAGCTAAAATTGTAGCAAATTTTATTTACTTTAGAAAAGGTAAGAATGATTTTTTTCGCCAGAAGTTCCCTTTAGTGTCTTTTTGGCAAGGAATTGAAAAAAGTCCAAAAATATCGCGGTTTTTTGGCTATATCTCAGGTAGCACAACTTTTTCAGGGTTGCAAATCTGGATTTCTACTACTCAGGTGGATCCTAACAACATATAAAAAAATTAGGTTTACCCTAATTATTGCAAGGTTGGATGTACGATATGACTGGACTAGTAGGTAGGTAGGTAGCATTATCACATTTGCCCTAAACTTCGGGGTAAATGTGATATATTGACATCGTTTAAAAAAAAAATTACCTGACATTTTTCAAAAAGGAGCTGAAAAGATGTCAGCCCTAGAATCGATTAAGAGATATAATCAAAGCATTGAATATTTTTTATTTATTTTTTATTCCATTAAAAGTGTAAGTAGTATTCCTTTGTTCGTGAACTATTCAAAATCTATATAACATTTACCCCACTTCACCTTAATCAGTTTCGTACCACAGGTCGGCGTTTTCTTTTTATCCGTTTTCATTTCTTTCACGAACACAAGAATGCTAGAAAGCATGTTCAATTCAGCGAATAGCACAGAGCTTAAGGGCCCTCTTTCCAGGTTTTGAGTAAAATATAGGAATTTATACGTTATCATAATTTCTAAAGACTTTTACGCATGCAACAACTGCCATCGATTTTGGGTGATCATTTATATATCACAATGCAGCGTTTTTGTGGAAAAAATACTCAAAAGATGCATTATTCATCCACGAAAATCGCGAAGGAATCTAAGGGAAAATTGGCAGATACTATACTTCAAGCAAAATTAGGATTTTTTTGGGTACTTACCATAGAACCTGACTGCATTATGTCACGTATCCCACATCGTATTATCAAATGAAATTTATGTCCATAGCCATACGGTTATCTTTTACGAAAAATTGTGTTCTTTTGATTCCATGTAATCAGGAGTTTTTTCGCGATAAATCCATCTACGAAACTGTCATAGTGTTTTCGATTGACTAGTTTCAGAATACAGAGTTCCATTTCTTCTGCTTTGGACCAATAATGTTACAGGAAATTGAAATTTTCTTAGAACGTCTTCCCTTGTTTCTGACAAATGATATGCTTGGAATTCGATGAATATTATTCGTCTGAATCAAGAAAAAGTGTGCTTAAAGATTTTCGGTTTCTAGAAATATTATTGGCTGGAATCAAGGGAAATGGCTCTCCAAATATTCTGAGACTAGACGATTGGAAATACAATGACAGTTTCATAGATGGATGCATCGCAGAAAAGCTGATTACATAGAATTAGAATAACACGATTTCTCGTAAAAAATAACAGTATGGCCGTGGAAATAAATTTTGTTGGATAGTACGAGGTTGATACGTGACAAAATGCAGCCCGATGTTATGGTAAGTACCCAAAAATTGCAATTTTGCTTGAAATATAGCGGTTATCAATTTTCCCTTCGATTCGCGATTTTCGTGAGCGAATTACACATCTTTTGAGTATTTTTTTCACAAAAACGCTGCATTGCGATGTATAAATTATCACCTAGAATCGATGACAGATGGTTTGCATGCGTAAAACTCTTTAGAAATTATGATAACGTATAAATTACAGCAATATGAATACGTAAGGGTTTATGTTCGAGACAATCGTGCCAATCTATATTTTGCTCTAAACCTGGAAAGAGGGCCCTTAAGATGCGCCAAGCTGCAATAGGGAAGGAATATTAAAACAAATTGTGTCCAAGTATGCCAACGCCTTCTAATTATTGTAAGTAAATAAATATTCACTAGAAAAGAGCTTTTTTAATTTTTATTATCGTTGTTCAGCATCACAATGTAGTTAAAAGTTCTTCATTTCAAATGCTACTAAAAACGGTCCATGATTAGTTTAACAGTTTCTACGTCACATCCGGTGATACATTCTGCTGTATTCATTGTATCGCCCAATCTTGTTTTCAGTAGTCTGCTCAGTGCAATCTTTGAAAGAGCTACATACCTAAGATTCGCGGTGTGAAAGAGTTGAGGTAGATGCGCAACACGGTTAATGATAGTCCAGGTATGTACGTTAAGATGAAAATGGGTGTGCGGGTCCATTAATTCACGTCAAAGATGAATGTTAATTATGTCGTCTTTTTTAATTCATATTATATCTCATATTATTATAATTATTACTTCGTGTAAACTCTTTTTGCTCACGCACGAGTGTATTGATAACACAGGCACACACAAAAAAAAGCTCCTGTTCCCGGAACCGGACCAGTATATCTTTATGTTTTTAAGGTTGCTGAATCCGACTCCGGTGTCCGTTTGTCTCCATCACGTCACGTTCAAGGTCATTTCAAGGTCAAATCCTGAAAAATAGTCAAATCGATTCAAATTATTATTCCTATATATTTCTGAGGTCGCCGAATCCAAATCCGATGTCCGTTTGAACCGACAAGGTCAAATTCAAGGTCATTTCAAGGTCAAATGTATTTATTCTGCCAAAAATGAATTTTTGACTGCAGATTCTGAAAGAACGGGAAATTTTACGTCTAGATATGTATTCAATTTTGTTGATAACATAACCCCCAAGGTTATTTCAAGGTCAAATCTAGCAAAAATGTTCTAATCTAAAGTCCAAGCTGACCCCCTTCATGGGAGTGCCGGTCGACGTGTTTCCACTCATAGGGCGCCGGGTCGCGCGTGGAGTGGATAGCGGAGCTTCGATCGCGCCGGCTCGGGTCTGTAGTAAGAGAGGCCGTGATGGAGCGGTCAGTCGGAAGGCTGTCGCCTATGGCGGTTTCCAAGCTCTCTCGTGTCTTCAATGCATTACCGCGGATCGGCGTCCATGACCGAATGATCCGTTGAGCGGTACACGTCTTTGACGTTTAAAAGACGTGGAGGTCTGTTTGGAGATCTGCCAACTTTTTTTTTCATGCATCAACTCACTCAGTTCCGAGCGAGAATAAATCTGTTCTCGTACCGCAAAATAAATTTTGAAATCCAGTCACGTGATCTCTCAATTCAAGTGAATTGGAGCTCATCGTTGTAAATGTGATACAGCGAATATGTGTGATGTGCCTGCACCCAGGGTACCTCCACGCGGTGACGGCGGGCAACGGTTTTTTTATTGTTTATTTTTCCGGCAAAATCCCTGGATGAAGGCGTCCAAGCCGTCATGGCAGGCACACGGAAATGTGTTACTATACAGGGGTTCTCACAAGGAACCCCAGTATCGGCGGTTGGTCTGGGTAAGCAAGCGGGCCCGCAATCGTCGTCATCAAGCGACCGCAGCTCTGCATTGGTGGAAAACTTGGCTACTGTAGAGTCTATCACTACAAGTTCGGATCACATATGCAATAAGGATCCAGATTCTTTTTGCTATGTTTGTGGTAAGTATGAAGCATCAAAGAATCGCAAACGTATTTCCGAGCGTATAAGGAATATGTATAAGGATTGTTTTGATTTGAACATGATAGATGAAGGTAATGATTGGGTACCACACATCATTTGTATTTCTTGTAACACAATGTTTCATCGTTATGATAAATCTCGAGACAAGAAATATCTCAATTTTCTTATACGAATACGTTGGATCAAAGCGCAATCTAGAAAAGATTGTTATTTTTGCAAAACATATCTAACTGGGTACAATATGAAAAATAAATCACATATAAAGTATGCTAACATTACGAGTGTCATACTACCTGTTACTTCCAACGAGGACAATACAAACAAACGGAATTTTAGTTCAGATGGAATGGAAATAGACGAGATTAAAGCAAACGTTGAAAGAGAAAATATAGATCAGCGTAGAGATTGTGTGAATGAGGATGAACAGTACGATGATAATAATAGAGATAAGAGCTATATGAGTGGAACTGATAGCGAAGATAAAAGTTACACGAGTGAAAATGAAACTGATAATGACGATGAGAGATATATAAGCGGAAATAAAAGTGGCAGCGAGGATGGTCAAACGAATGATGAAGAAAGTGAAACTGAAGATGATTCTCATGAATACGTTCCAACGGGTTGTAAGAATAAAAAGCCTCAATTGTTCTCACAGGAAGAACTGAACGATTTCATTCGTAACATGGGATTGCCGAAAGATGTTGCCGAGTACTGTACTTCTACGTTGAAAAAGAGAAATCTGCTGAAGAAGAAAACGAAGGTAACGTTTTACAGGACAAGAGAAAACAGATTTAGGAGCTTTTTCTCTCGTAATTCAAATAAGTCTCTCGTTTATTGTAATAATGTCAAAGGATTAATCGACGAATTAAAGCCCGATTCTTATAGTGCTGATCAATGGAGACTTTTTATTGGTTCTAGTAAACGTAGTCTCAAAGCAGTCTTACTCCACAATACTAATGTATACGCACCAATACCAGTTGCGCATTCGACTGTTATGAATGAATCGTATGAATGTTTGAAAACTCTATTAGCAGCAATAAAATATGATGACCACAAATGGCAAGTTTGCGGAGATTTTCAAATCCTCACAATGATTCTGGGACAGCAATCTGGCTATACAAAAAAAACCGTGTTATCTTTGTAAATGGGATAGTAGAGATAAACAAAATCATTACGTGAAAAAGGTTTGGGAACCTAGTTATTTTGAGAATAAACGAGTACGTTATAAAAGAAGGCGAAACGATGAAAAAGTAGCAGAGTGAAATACAAAATACACGTTTCAGCGACTCCAAAAATATAACGGAGTGATGATGCGAAAAGATTTGAACATTTTTGCTGGATTTGACCTTGAAGTGAACTTGACTCTAACCTACTGGTGGCAAAGGAACCTCGGATTCTAACTCAGTGACCTCGAAAACATATTGACGTGCTCGTTTATTCTCGTGAAGACACATTTTCTTATTTTTGTAATTGTCATATGAACCTTCCATACAATAATATAAAGTGACCTTGAAATGACCTTAGGGGTTATGTTATCAAAAAAATTGGATACATATCTAGACGTAAAATTTCCCGTTCTTTCAGAATCTGCAGTAAAAACATTCATTTTTGGGAGAATAAATACGTTTGACCTTGAAATGACCTTGAATTTGACATTGTCGGATCAAACGGACATCGGATTTGGATTCAGCGACCCCAAAAATATATAGGAATAATAATAATTTGAATCGATTTGACTATTTTTCCAGAATTTTACCTTGAAATGACCTTGAACGTGACGTGATGGAGACAAACGGATACCGGATTCGGATTCAGCGACCTCAAAAACATAAAGATATACTGGTCTGGTTCCGGGAACAGGAACTTTTTTTTTGTGTGCCTGTGTAATTATATGTATAATGTGAGATGAAGCGAACGGTAGGAGTTTCTAATAATTCCAGGGTTCTGAAAATATTATGCAGAGTACTGATAAAATAACCAATAGCACTTTTCGCACACAAGACTATATCACTTCTTCTTATAATTCTGTTTGAAATAGCGCTTGTTAATTTACTGACAACTATGAAAATATTGATTTTTAATCAAACCGTTCTTATAGAAACACTTATGCAAAAACTTGTTTTCTATAAGAAAAAAATACATGTTCCTTCCCTATTGGTAATCTCGAAGAAACATTTTCGTCTCACTAGAACATCTTTGAAATAGTTACAGAGCGCTCTCTACAGTTGTGTTAAGCGTGGTCTATGCTTAGGTCCTAACCCTAACTTAGTCCCAGACTTATCCTAACAATTGGTCATTTATGCATCGTTTTCAATTTTATCTTTAGTTCCATGTAGGGTTTTCTCGAAGCGGATGCTCTAATTTATTTTTAGTACATTAAGTTAAAAATAGAGAACTTTTCAGGGTCAAGTTTTTAGACTGTGACTGACAGTATAAACGGTGTAATGATGATTCAAACATTGATCTTTCAAGGTAAGTCTAAGTTAGAGCTAGGACTGAAGCATAAACCAACCTTTATATTCCAATCCGTATCTTCAACACCTTCCTTGGAAGCGCAGTGCATATTGTACATGGCACACGATCCCTTATTCAGCATTCCAGATTTCATTATTTGTTCTGATATGATCTCTGATGTACCGTAAAACGGGGCGACGTAAAATTTCGGCAGCCCCTGTCATAAACAGGTGGTGCCGCTTATCGATTGGTAGTAAAATCATCCGTTCTCGCACTTAGTTCTAGTATACTACAGCTAATACATCACTGGTGCTTTAACTCTTATTTTGTGTTCTACTTTGATTTTAAAAATTGTTGAATATCAGGTAAGAAAACAAAGATTTTTAAGGTGTGAAAATTTCTTGTGCCACAGTGCCTCTGGCAATTGCCTGGCAAATGGATTATTCTTTTTCTTGTACTTACTTGTAC
This sequence comes from Xiphydria camelus, assembly GCA_963678675.1. Lineage (NCBI taxonomy): Eukaryota > Metazoa > Arthropoda > Insecta > Hymenoptera > Xiphydriidae > Xiphydria > Xiphydria camelus. The sequence goes on from OY783194.1 coordinate 12,506,898, forward strand.
ACATTTTAATTATTTTCATTGACTCAGCACCGCACATACATGAAAAAAACAGCGATTCTTAGCTAATTTTCAAATCGCCCCAGGATGGAGCGACTTAAAAATAACCCCTTCATTCTTTTTTTTTTCAATACTGGAGGGCTCCAGATTTTTTTCAAATATTGTAGGAGCTTCCTTAGGCTTGAAAGTTAACTGCAATATTTTAGATTTTGTAAAAAACTATATGCTGTGATGCTGGTAGAATGAAGTTTCCAGAAAGTTTTATCAAGTAGCCCCGTTTTACGGTACCTAAAGAATTTGAAATTCACATTTAGCCCATAGATGGAAATCTGAATTATCTTACAATTAGTAGGAGTTAGGGGAGATATCTCTTCTAAGAAAATGTGAAGCTATTGAATGCCCAAGAAAAATTGAATTATAGAAACGTTTCTTGACCTCTACAGTATTTTCTGATTAGAAACGGTTACTATTAGGAGGTTGCATTGAAAGCCGCTGCTCTCCTGTAGATGGCTCTAACTACTTATGTCCTGCGCAGCGACTAATACTTCTTGTATCACTTTAAATTGTGGACATTTCTCATTAAGATTCAGTAATTAAACTGCCATTTTTGGTTAATATGAGTCTATGTTTATAACCAAAGAAAAGGGAGTGCGACAAGTTGTTTTTTCGATATGTACTTCTACACTACTTTGATTTTTTAAAAAAGTGCTGCTGCAGCTCCTCAATTACTTGTGCAAACTTATGCTGAATCTGTTCCATCAGAAACAGTATGTAGAGATTGATTTCGTCGCTTCAAAAGTGGAAACTGTGATGTTCACGACAAATAATGGCCAGGTCAAACAAAGAAGTTCGAAGATGAACAACTGCAAGCTCTATTGGAAGAAAACCCTACTCAAACGCTCAAAGAATTGGCTCAACAGCTTGAAGTCAATAAATCTACAATTTCACGACGTTTACATGCCATGGGAAAGATTGAAAAAGAAGGAAAGTGGCTGCCACATGAATTGACCGGAAATGCCATTGCTAATCGTCTGAACATCTCAATTTCTTTGTTTCCAAAGCATATGTTAAAAAGAAAAATTTTTATGACGTATCGTAACCGGTGATGAGAAATGGATGTATTTCGACAACCCGAAACGGAAAAAATCATGAGTTGATCTTGGCCAACCATCAACGTCGATACCAAAACGAAAAATCCACGTTCACGAAACAATGCTTTCAATTTGGTGGGGTGGGGTGGAAGGTGTCGTTTATTATGAGCTGTTGAAACCAAATGAAACAATTACTGCCGAACGTTATCAACAACAATTGGAGCGTTTAAATAATAGTTTGATGCAAAAACGACCATCATTGCATGAAATCGCCGAAAAGTGATTCTTCTTCACGACAACGCTCGGCCTCATGTTGCTCGTGAAAGAAACATTGATGGAGCTAGAATAGGAAGTTCTCCCGTACTCAGCGTATTCTCCAGACCTGGCCCCGAGTGATTATCATTTATTATGATCGATGCAACACGATTTGGAAGATACACACTTCCATAATTACCAAGAAGTCAACAATTGGGCTACTGAGTGGATTAGCTCAAAAAGTAGGCAATTTGTTGCGGAATTTAACTTCTGCCAGAAAAATGGAAAAAGTTATAACTTCCGAAGGCAAATACTCCGATTGAGGTATTCACACATTTTATTACGAGATATAATGTTTTAAAAACAAGAAAAAGACAGCGGCTTTCAATGCAACCCCATAATAAGATCCTTTCATTGCCGTTGTTCAGTGATTCGTCAAACTCTACCGTAAAATAGTCATATTCTAATAACTCGTGGAGTAGCACTCTTGAAATATAGTGTCAGTCCGCAGATAGTTAAATACCAAATCTCTTATCTTGCTTTAGCTTCATTTTTTTTCGCTATTTTGCTACCAGGGCACACATATCATGGAGAATAGCTTTATCTTCCGTGCTGCTTATAATGATGTACAGTGTGTAAGGGGCCATCCATATATTACGTAAGACATTTTTGGCCTCTTTTTCACCCCCCCCCTCCCCCCAGTGTAAGATACTGTAAGATTCCAGATGACCCTCCCCCCCTAAATCTTACATAAGACGTAACTTTTTTTAAGTCATTCTTGAGCTTGCCGTTTATACTGCTTTCAAATATCAGATGAATGTTAGGAAGAGATTGACCAGATTGACTATATCTCGAGACGGTCCTGCTAAACAATAGCATCATACATAGTCAGAACGAGGATGCTGTACATAGGAGCTGTTTAAATAGACTCTTCATTATTCGCTATTCTCTAATCGTGTATCAACAGCGTCTTTTATCCGAGTGGAAGCCTAACACGATTGATGTAAAGCTTATAGTCTACACTACGGTATATTTCTTTATGCATTTCATCCTCGATTTAACTCTTCGTATCAACGGAAAACATTAGAAAACATATATTCACTCAGTTCAAGTAACTTCATTTTTAAACTTCGTTTAATAAAATATATCCTCAGTAGAGACGTCCTGCTCCTCAACCCACTCGACGTCCTCCACTCCCGTTTCACTATCTCGGGAAATGCACATAAGCTCCCGATCACGACGCAATGCCACTCGTGCAGGTCGCCTCTTCTCTGCTTGATCCTGGGTTTTGCACATTCTTTTGTGTATTGTTACTGCTTTATTTGATGCAAAGTACAGCGCTTCTTTCAATCTGTATTGAGTGATTTGATAGCATTTTTGGCTAGGAATTTCTCACTCAATGCCACTCGTGCAGGTCGCCTCTTCTCTGCTTGATCCTGGGTTTTATACATTCTTTTGTCTATTGTTACTGCTTTATTTGATGCAAAGTACAGCGCTTCTTTCAATCTGTATTGAGTGATTTGATAGCATTTTTGGCTAGGAATTTCTCACGTAAGATGAGGTCTAGACCCCCCCCCCCCCGCCCCATTGTAAGACACTGTAAGAAATATTCACACCCCCCCCTCCCCCTCAAACGTCTTACGTAATATATGAAGGCACCAATGCAAAAAGTGCCTAAGTCACATTTGGCGTCTTCGAGAAAAACGCTTTTGAAGTTTCTTATCTTCTTGAAAATGTTACATTTGCTAATATTTACTTGATTTTTTAACATTATATTTTATTACTATTAGAACGAGTGGTTTTAAATAAAATTAAGATTAGTGTCGTACTTTTCAAAAGCGTTTTTCTCGAAGACGGCAAAATGTGACTTAGGCACTTTTTGCATTGGTGCCTTCATATGGGTGGCCCCTAAAGAAATGATAGGTCCACTAACATTTTTGGCCATAACTCACCTATCCATCGACGGATCGAGTCGCAATTTATGGTAAGCATAGTCTTTGGCCATAGTAACAACCCCGTAAAATTTCATATTTGTACGTTTATTTTTAGGAACACGGTAAAAAGTTTCCCCTTTTCGTCCATTATAAACTGTAAGTAAATGATAGATCCACTTAGCAAAATCAATTTATAATAACGTTAAGTATTTGTAATTAAACATTTAATATTTCAGAGATTTTCCTTTACTCTTAATCAACAAATTCATACGCTTCGGCATTGAGTTTACGAGACTCTTTAGTTGCGCTACCGTAATTTTGTTCCATGCTTCACTTATTGCCGGTTTGAGCTCTTTTACGGTATTGAACTGTCGACAATCGGCATAAATATCACGAACTAATTGGCCCTAGAGGTTCTCGATTGGATTCAAGTCTGGCGACCTCGATGGCCAACACAAAACTTCGATTTTCTTTGCTGCAAGCCAGTTTTTCGTGCTAACAGGGGCGTGTACGGATGCATTGTCCTGCCTAAATGTTAATTTAGCGGTACAGAATTGGTGAAAATATGGTAGTAAATGCCCCGAGAGAACATTTTGGTATGCCACTGAATCGCTCCTCCCGTTTACAAAAGCCAAAGTCGTTTTTCCAAAGGCCGAAACCCTGCCCAAATCATAACTGAGCCGCCACCAAAGTTCCGCTTTGAAAAAACGCGTGGCTTACAATTAGTGCGGAGATCATGCCAATATTGGGCTAAACCGTCAAGGCCGTCTAGATTAAACTTCTTTTCGTCCGACCAAACAATCTGAAATTTAAAAAAATATGATACAACTATTTAAATGACATGCAATATTATACCTGATCCCATTCGTGAGTCCATGTCTGATGATGGCTTTTGTAAATGGGAGGAACGATTCAGTGGCGTACCAAAATGTTCTCTCTAAGCATTTACTACCATATTTTCGCCAATTCCGTGCCGCTAAATTAACATTTATGCAGGACAATGCATCCGTACACGCCTCTGTTAGCACGAAAAACTAGCTTGCAGCAAAGAAAATGGAAGTTTTGTGTTGGTCATCGAGGTCGCCAGACTTGAATCCAATTAAGAACCTCTGGGGCCAATTAGTTCGTGATATTTATGCCGATTGTCGACAGTTCCATACCGTAAAAGAGCTCAAACCGGCAATAAGTGAAGCATGGAACAAAATTACGGTAGCGCAGCTAAAGAGTCTCGTAAACTCAATGCCGAAGCGTATGAATTTGTTGATTAAGAGCAAAGGAAAACCTCTGAAATACGAAATGTTTAATTACAAATACCTAACGTTATTATAAATTGATTATGCTAAGTGGACCTATCATTAAATTATTTATTTACGGTTTGTAATGGACGAAAAAGGGAAAACTTTTAACCGTGTTCCTAAAAATAAACGTACAAACATGAAATTTTACGGGATTCTTACTATGACCAAAGATTATGCTTACCATAAATTGCGGCTCGATCCGTCCAGGGGTAGGTTAGTTATGGCCAAAAATGTTAGTGGACCTATCATTTCTTTACACACTGTATTTGTCACCAGACTGTCAATACTCTAATATATTTCTGCTTTTGTAATATCATCTTTATGAAGGAATGCTTTACGTCCACGCGGATTTGAGTGACGTTGATTTGCCACTATCGCTGTGCCAGATGTCTGCTTCTCCTGCCATTTGCTCGCCTGACGTTGAAGGCACTACAAGATCCGTTGTGACTTGTTTAGTAAGCTCAGGATCAGAAGTGTTTGAGTCAGGGTATCTACATATCGCTCATGGGCTGCAACAGTGGCATAACTCAAAATTGGAATTTTCCCAAGAGACGACTTTAAAAGTTGAATTATTACATTATACGAGCGTTGACCATTTGCTGCCAGATTATGATAGGTATAGAATTTTCATGATAATTATCATAATCTGGCAGCAAACGGTCAACGCTCGTATAATATAATAATTCAACTTTTAAGGTCGTCTCTTGGGAAAATTCAAATTTTGAGTTATGCCACTGTTGCAGCCCATGAGCGATATAAGCTCATACTCAACACAATAGGAATTTCGCCGATCGATTTCGTAAACCCAAGGAATGGAACTGACTCAAAACTCCATAAGTAAATATTGTATACAAGGTGTCCAGAAATTTGCGTCCAAAAAGTATGAGTAGATTCCACGCAGAAAAATAAAAAAAAATTTATTCGCCACAAATTTCTATTTAAGTGCGATGTTTTCGAGCTAATTTTAAGGGTACACAATTAAGTTTTAACTAATTTAACTGAAATTAAATTTTCATAAGATTGTGTGCATATTGAACCAAATATGTATATCTCGGGTCGAATTTGCTGATACACGTATCTCTAGAATTTCAGTCTTAATTGTTATGATCAATTGCAAATAAGTATAATAACATTTAGATTGAATTGAATTACTTAACAACCTTCGGAAATTCTATTTAGGACTTATTTTATTGATGCATGAACATTTCTGTCCATCTGGTTGATTCAATCATGAAGAATTACATATATTTTTTACCTTGCTTTCACGCTTCAGCCACTTAAGTGTACATTTTCTTTTGTATATCAATAGAATAAATTTCAAAAAGTATTCCGCAAATTTTTTAAATAATTTGATTATAATTAAATAAAGAATTATACATATAAATAAAAACGTCCAATGTATTGTATTTCCTAAAAATATTTGTCTTTATTTGTTCCTGAAGTAGGTATACATTTTTAAAGATTTCATGTTATGCAACAATGGTCATTTTTTCAAATTGCTATAGCGCTTAGAATTTTGAGAAGTTAGATTGTTCCTCGCGAGAATTCTACATTCGAAAAATTGCATAATAGCTTATTAACCTTCTCCAAAATTTGTATTAATTAGCGTGGATTGACTCATCATTTCAATCCAACCATTTGACGTAGCCATTTGAAACACATAAAGAGTGATTATGTACCAAATAATATAGAAACGACGTGAATAGAGAGACAATTACATTAGACTGAAAGTTTTCTTAAAATAATATATTATATTTGCATTTAATCTTAATTAGCGGTTCTAGGAAAATATGCATTATACAGAGTGTAAAAACCGGGGATTCCGGCTGTGTGGCTTACGGCCATCCGACGCAAGCCAGTATAGAGTTGCTACTCGCGTGACGCCATATCTTGCCTGCTAAGGTAAAACAGTATATGCGAAAAAATGAGTTCCGAGAAAAATGACTTTTTGTGTCTTCTTAGTGCCGTTTAGCCATTTTTAGAGATGGATAGACGAAACTTGGAACATAAATTGAGCAAATTGAGCAGAGTATTATCAAACATTGTGCGACACTTACCTAATTTTCTTTTAAGATTTGCTGAAAAAGTATCATATATTGTTTTACCTTAGCAGACAAGATATTTAGGGGTACCGATCGTTATTGGTTGGCGTCAGAAACAATGAAGGTGATACGAACGGTGTAGGCTACATCTAAGCATGCCCGTCGCGACGAATGCGACTGTTATGTCGGCGACTTTAGTCGCGACGGGTGTACTTGGATGTAGCCTGCACCGTTCGTACCACCTACACTGTACCTGATGCTAGCCAATAACGATCAGTACACGCAAACATGGTATGACGCGACGGCCCTCGGTCGAGTAGTGATTCGATATTGGTTTGCGTCGGACAGTGTAGACAACACAGTCAGAGAGTCCCTGGCTAAATTTATACCCTCTCTCTATATTTAGACAAAACTGAAAACAATTAGCCCTCAAATTATTTGAAAACTTTCTAATAAGTATGTACTTTTTCTTCATTTCCGCAGGGTGAACACAGGAGGCGCTGATTGGTTAAGCATGTTCAAGTGGGCTTACAGTGGCGTAAATGGTTCGGTCCCAAGGAATGTCGGACCTGAGTGTGCCGAATATCTGACTTCTGAACGGCGAATAGTTGAAACGATCGTTGTGACAATATTCATTGGTGCGTGTATCAAATGGAGTATGAAACGAGTGAACTTGCCCGCAACGTCCTCGTACATCAATCAGGATCGAGTCGGCAAGAGAATACTATTGATTATCATGTCCCTTATATTAGGCATGGAAATTGGTTTCAAATTTTCCAGTAAAACCGTCATATATCTATTAAATCCTTGTCATGTGACTACTGTTATACAGGTGGGTCGAAATATCATATTCTATAAAAAAAAAGAAATAGATTGAGAATGATCACTGGGAAGTCGTGTAATTTAACAATGTGTTGCATGTTTGTGAAACAGTTGTATTTGTTGGCCGCGGAACCGAGTCGGACCGTTACTGCGGTCTTTAGAATACATTTGAATCTACTGAACGGACCGCTCTTAGCATATTTATTCCCAGAAACGGCATCGCGTCAGGTAAATCCTGATTTTCCTCATATTTTGACAATGCACAACTGATTGTCGAAGTACACTAAAAGGACCCTACGCTTTTTAGATATTTGTGGATAAGGCAATATATTATATCCAGCACGGTTTAATGGTCGTGATTCCATATTACTTGCTCAGACTAGGAGGTAAGCAAGAACCCCTATGCTAAAATGTATAAGACGGAGGGAGAGAGAGGAGTGATTATTAAAGATATTACTAATTACTGAATTTTCATATGACAAAATTGTATGATATTTAATATGACTTTAAATGACTACGCGATTTGATGAATTCGTACCGCAAGATTTCACGAGATTTTTTTTAAATGACAAAGACTTTTAAAACACCTGATCGAATTTCAAATATTCTAGAAATTTCATCATGATCTGAAGATTTAGTAGAATATAAAGACTTTTTAAAACTAATATTTCAATTCTTTACAAGTCTTTAGCTTTTAATTCTACAAAGGTAGATTGAAAAGTTTCCTGAATTACAAAAAAAAACGAAATAAAATTGATTCAAACTACGTTTTATTTTTTTATATAGTCCACTCAGAACTCAACGCATTTGGTTCAACGTTTCTCTAGCTTCTTAATTCCCTCCCGGCAGTAACTTTCTTCGAGGTCCTCAAAATAACTGATTGCAGCCTCGATCGGGGTGTTCATTCGACCAATATCATTTTCCATCGAAAAATGTTTCGAGTTTCGGAATTAGGTGGAAGTCTGAAGGAGTCAAATCAGACGAGGTTATACATGCGAAGGGAGCTCGATCTTCAATTCTGTTAATTTTTACTGAGTGATCACATTTCAACGAGCGAGTGCATTATCATAATCCTAGTCATGATGAAACAATACTTTTTTTGTTTAACCATTTCCGACCGTTTCTGTTGAATTGCTGCTTTCAGCTTGTCAAAAGTGTTGTTTAATATTTGTCAGTAAATAGTTGGTCCTCTTTGAGGATAATCAATTAGCAATATTTCTTTTGCGTCCTAGAAAACCGATGCCATCACCTTTCCAGTCGATTCAATAATCTTCCCCTTCTTCGGAACTGGTTGACCATATTCATTCCATTGTTTTGATTGCACTTTTATTTTTGATGTATAAGGGTCTCCACACAATTGGAAGAATAGGAATAAGCATAAAAATAAGAATAAGTATTGTCAATCAATATTTCCTATTTTTCTATTTCCTATGATTTTTCTGACCATGTCTTCGCAGTATCACTACTAATACAGCAGTTTCAACTGCATTAAAAAAAGCGAACATTACAAATTCTTAATTCATTTTTTTATGCCCAAATCCTTTTTAGACATTTTTAAATTGTGATCATATCGTGGATGAGGTAAGGAAGCTTGAGCCATTAGATGGTTGAGATGTTAAATCGCTCTACGGGACAATGCTTATTCTTATTCTTCCAACTGTGTGAAGGCTTTAACCTCTTATAGTCTACTGTTCCATATTTGGAACATACGAAATTCTGAGCTATAAAACCAGTAAAACATTCAACCTTGTAGTTATTCCACCATAGCCCAGTGTTCCTAACTAGGAATGAACGATGAACGCATCATGTGTAATTCATAATGGACCATTGTTCCATTTGGGGTACATTTAATTTTTTTTTGAATTAATAAAATATAAGTTTCTAATACCCTTGACTATTTTTGTAAACACCTTCGAACTTAAAAAAAAAACAAGAAAAAATAATTTCTACACTGAAATAGAATTTGGGTTATAAGAGGTTAATGATGAATCCATGATCACAGATCGTCCTTTAAAATTAATTGGATTTCTCAAACAATCGGCTGAGTTTTGGACTCGAATACGATTCTATTTTGCATTGAGCAATCGCGGAACTCATTTTGTAGTTTTTTAAAGCCCAATTTATTGTATAAAATATGATTTAATTGTTCATAAAATACCCATGGCTTTCTCAATTTAAGGCACTTTTATTCGGCGATCGGCAAAACTATTTCATGAAATGGAAAAAAATAGGAAAAAATGATAGGGGGGTTCGGAAAAAAAATAAGAAAAAATGATTTCAGGTTGAAATGAAAACTAAGAGGCATAGAAATCGACCAACAAAAAAATTTTGGAAAAATAACAACTCTGCTCACAGTTATAAACAAATAAAGTTAGGGCATGGTCCGCCGGAACGATTTCCTATTGGTTTGACGTCATTTCTAAGCTCGAACGCTTACGTTTCAAATAGGCTTTTCGACGAAAATAATTTAAAAAGAATTTTTTAAACGTCTCAGTTACGTTTCCTAATGCAAAATTTATTATTTTAAAGCACATTTCAAAAATACCGAACCTCCCTATTTCATCCACAATTTTTGGATGTCCTGAACGTGGTTCATTAATTGTACGCTTACGGTTATACACTTAAATTCCGAAACTTAAAAACTCACGGTGGAAAATGATGATAATGAATCCCAAAGAACAGCATCTAACCTCGATTTGATTTCTGTTGCGGTTTTTCGTTTTTATCGTTTCGTTTTTTCGTTTTTATCGAAAACACGAAGGAATATTTAACTTGAATGCTTGTTCAAACCTAAACTATTTACCACATCAATTTGACGTTTGCAGTCAAATCATACGAATGAATTGCTAATACAACAACATATAGGGTAAGTCCGGGATAGTTGACCATGCTTTTTTAAAGTCATTTTTTCCGAAACTTTGCAATGTCTAGGATTTGGTATATATTTGTATAATATGTATATATGACCTTGAACAATTGTAAGTACCTCTCAACCTGTTACACTGACCATACTTGAGAAGTTATGATTTTTTCTTTTTTTTTTTACTCGGTGGTCCATCTGTCCCGGGTACTTGGGTTAGATGGACCACCTCCTAGGGATTGATGGAGCTCTGGTATACGTTACTAAATCAGGGTGTAACACAAGAAATACAGGTTATCAAAGGTATAAACATTATTTATTTCAAAGTATAGAGTTATAAACTATTTGAAAAAGGATAAGTAAATTTGATAGTCAATATACTTAAAAAATATAGGTAGTCTGATTTATTTTCACATGGTTCAAAACATTTAATCATTCTGCAGTCATCTTCTTTCGAGAATCTCGCTTCTCACAGTAATCGCATTTATTTTCGAATCTTGTGCCGCCTTTATGTGTTTTTCAAGTTGGCCAACTATCCCAAATTTCACTGGTCCATCTATCCCAATTGTCGGGGATAGATGGACCAGTTTCCCGTTCAGACAAACAACGATACCGGTACGCCATTTTAGGTTAAGTTCATACTCAAGTATACACTTCAGTTATAGGATTGATTTTACGTCGAAATAATTTAAACTTACTTAACCACATAACAGAGAGAAATCCAGTATAAAATATTGTTCAACTCACCAAAAGAAAATACACATGAAACTCACGAGCAAAACTAAGCGTGGTTCCGTTTACTCAAGAAGAACAACTACAGACAACGACTGTGCAGCGCTGCTGTGACAGACCAGCCAAATATTCGACTGGTCCGTCTATCCCAGTGGTCCAACTATCCCGGACTTATCCTAAATATAATATTTCGAACAAGTAACATCCTAGGGACGGTTCCGAAAACTTTTTAATAGCAGTTAACCTTTAAAGTCCGGGGGTGGTCGATAAATCGACCAGCAGTCAGGTCGCGGGGTCTCCAAATAGGAACTTTATTGATTTTATTTATAAATTTCACGTCTAAAAAAAGTCGATTTTAACTGAAATTTCCTCTGACTTAAAAGGTTAAGGAGATTCTACCAAAAATTTGTAATGGTTTATGCAGAGTGTAATGGCTGAGAGAGCTGAAAGAGGAGGAGTCTAATTCTGTTCAGAGTTAGTACACTGACTAATGACCTGACTACTTACGATCCCCGTTCCTCGAAACCCACTCGGCTATCAACTTTTTATCAAAGTGAAGAGATTGTTGGAAATCATACCATTGGTCAATGTATAAACTCTGAACAGAATTAGGTTTCTCTTGGTACAGTCCTCTTGGCCACTACATCCTCTACATGTATCTAAATTATACACTATATATACAGGGTGAACCAGGTTAAACGTCATTTTTTTTTATATGTGATAGAGCAACAAGAAAAAAGTAGACTTTCATAAGAAAATTTGGTTCAAAAATGTTTCCTAACAAAGATACAGGGTGTCAAAATTTCGAAAAAAATGGTTTTCTCATCATAAAATCTAAACTACTTGACCGATTTCCATGAAATTTTGCACACAGACTAATGTAATACTCTAAGTAATGATCAAATAATTTAAAGAAGTTCTCCAGTGGCGTAGATACTGGGGGCCGGTACCCCTCTTTCCCCCTCCCAATCTTCGGCGCCATTGGATATTTTGGAAGATTGGGAAGGGAGAAAGGGGGGTACTGGCCCCCAGTATCTACGTCACTGGAGAATTTATTTAAATTATTTGATCATTACTTAGAGCTGTATTACATTAGTCTGTGTGCGAAATTTCATGGAAATCGATCAAGTAGTTTAGAAGTTATGATGAGAAAACTATTTTTTTTCGAAACTTTGACATGCTGTATCTTAGGTAGGAAACATTTTTGAAAAAAATTTTCTTATGAAGGTCTACTTTTTTCTTGTTGTTCTATTACATATTAAAAAAATGACGTTTAACTTGGTTCACCCTATATACCTACGTACAGGGTCTTCATAAATGATTACAGACCACGTGACCTAGCGCACCACGTGACCTACGCGCATATCCAACCAACATTGTACAATTGTTACTAGTCCGAGCTCTCACCCAATAGCATATGCGCGTAGGTCACGTGGCTTGTCACGTGGTCTGTAATCATTTATGAAGACCCTGTACTCTATACGTGAGCCTGATCTTTTTTGGAATTTTTGTTTGAACTATTTTAGAAAAACATGATCACAAAGCTTTAGATTTTTGTATGGGCTTTTATAGCAGACGTAGATAGAAAAAGGTAGTTTTATCTTCCCCTATAGTTGATAAAATGGATACACTCTCTCTCTCTCTCTCTATGATAAAGGAGTAACTGAGAATGTAGGTGAATATATATTTCAAAGAGCTTGTGTACCAGAAACGAATAATTTCGACTGTGCTATTTATGATCATTAGGAGTAGAAGTTTGGTTTGTAGGAAAAGTGAAAGGTGATTTCTGGGCAGGCATATTTTGCATCTATACTCTAATATTGATAGAACCTCCTTAATTAGAGCGTAATTAATTTTTTAAAGTTTTTCATAATTTCATGGTATGTCGAAGACTTCATGGCATTTCAGAGGTCAGTGGAATGAATCTTGAGAAAGACACTTCCTCCCTCTCTCTTGCGTAATATCTAATATAAATATTGAATCGATGATGTTCGCATTACTGTATTAAAAAAATTCTGAGAATTTTTAACTTTTCATTATCTATTGAGATTTATTTTATCGCAACTAGTTCAACCGTTAGTTAAAGTAGAATTCATTCTAGAGCACTTCATCGATTTACGTTAATATAGTTATGATTTCGCTTGTTGCTGCTTATTAGGTGCTTTTCATTTCGTGACACGCGTCCAAAGCATGACGGCAAGCCATTCGTTTTTTCGGATAGAGCTACAATTTGCATTGTGTCGATCAGTGGCATATAACTGGAAAGCGCCCTTCAATATTAAAAATGTGCGCGAGTAGGGTGGTGGTATAGAAATCTTCATTAGTGACTCACAATCAAGTTCTCTATTTGTCTGTTTTACTGTACGCTTAACTACATTGTACTTTCGAGTTACACGCTCAATTGCATTAATCCATTAATTTTCGAATTATCAAGGTAGGGTAAAAATTGACTCCAGCCTTTTTTCAAATTGATGATATTTAACCCTTTCGGTCACGAATTTTTATTTCATTTTTTAAATCCATTGAGATTTTGCAAAGTCATTGTTTGATTTATTGTATGATTGTTCATGCATAGAAGACAACCCCCGCAACCTTCTGGCCGGGGCTATAACACGTCGCCAAATGAGGGCAGTATAAACAAACGGTTGCGATGTTAGATAAATAAGGGTGAAATCTAAAAATCTGCATATCAAAAAAGCTGTATTTTGTTCAGCTACTTATAGTTTTTTACGTATGAAACAAATTTTGTTTGTCAAACTGTCATAACATAGGCTATTTAGCAATGACGCAATTCCTGTACTGTAGAGTACATGCCGGGAAACCTGGTTGAGAATTGTTTGTAATTACAAACAATTGCGTTACGCCAACATAGATGACGATATGTGCCACAATGCGAAGTACGGCCTGTGATAAAATGGGGACAAGAGGTGTGGAAGTGGTTTAAAATGCGAGAAATCTAATATATAGTAATAATAATATATGTCCTCATATGAGGACGCCGTAACCGAAAGGGTTAATTTGCACTAACATTTATTCACGGAGTTTTGGAGATCGCTGACTGAATTTACGGCTCAAATTTACAATTTCAAAATGGTGGCACTAATATAACAAACATTTTTAGAAGAACAACTGGAATACTCTTCGAAAATTATGTTCGGGGGGTTTTCGAGGTTGTTGTTCTTGAATCTGCGGTAAACATTTCAAAATTAGAAATGGCTGTTTTAATGTGACGGATATTTTTAAACAAAAGTTCTTTGAGTTTTGTTCAAATCTTATCCTCGGGGATTGCTGATGTCGCTGATTCTTAACCTTCCTAAGTCACTCATTTCGACTATACACAGAGGTTGTTTGGGTTAAAAATGACCCACATATAACGTTCGTTACTATTTATTGCTCCATTTTTTAATACACTTTGGTATTGATTACTTACTTGTAAATACTAGATACGTATTTAAATGAAAAATATTGCTTTTCGAATATTCGAACGTACATGAAATTATTTTTTTTCAGAACGCTTACATCTAACTATACCCGGGTCGAGTTTTTTGACCTGGGAAGTCCTTGTAACGACAAAATTCTCCCATTCATATTGAAGGCCTGAGTTGTCCTCTAAGGTCCTAGTTATGGTCCTAATCAGAGGTTCCTGGGTATAAAACGGACAAATGTAAGACCTAGGAAGGCCTAGTTTAACCTGCCCCGGGTCGAGTTTTTCGACTTGGGAAGTCCTGGGAAGTCCTTGTAACGTAAAATTTTGCTGCCCCTACTCTAAATTTTCCATGCGATAATTGTTTATTTTTATTTTTATATTATATATAGAACAAAATCGTTTTCAAAAATGGTGTGTGGCGAACGAAAAGTGAGTTCGCCATTTCGACCCGGAGTCGGCCTGTGGACTCGTCAGTAAAACTAGGCTGACTCCTGCCTTAGAAGCTCTGTGGTCCTCTTAGGTATTATAGTATTGCACCGCTGTTTTACTACCGAGAGCCGAGAGCCGAGAGCCGGGGGCCAGGAGCCGCGAGCTGAGGGCCGAGAGGGTCGGCGCCATCTGGCGTCAGGCTGCCACAGCGTGACGGGTCGCCACAGAGCTATAGATTAGCGAGGAGATACAGCACGTGTTAGGACTTTACAGGTCTTCTTAGACTTCACCAGGTCTACTCAGTTTTAACCATTTCGCTTCGGCAGTCCAGTCCGCCGAAGTGCAATCACTGAACGGAAGCACACGCCAGAAATGTGCACAGTGCGCGTGGTTTTGTATATACGTTTTCTAAGTCTTAAGTATCAACTGTGCTTAAAACAATCGTTGCTCTAATATGATACGTATAGTTTACATTTTTAATATGAAAAAACTTATACAAAATTATATTAGTAATTCTAAAAACACTAGACCAATTACAGTTAACATATTTTTAGGTATTTACATATTTACAAGACTTTACGATTAAACGTATCATCTATTATGTGAATAAAATCAACAACAAATATTTTGCCGATAACGAATAACACAGGTTTACAACAAAAAAAAAGTCCAGACTATTTGACCGGACCATGGTATTCCGAGGTATTTTTGCGTCCTGAATCCGATCCCGAGGTCATCTAAGCCCCATCACGTCAGAAAAACGAGATTTGGAACGAGGAGGTTGCCACTGTAGACGCACAAATGTTTGACTCATGTTCTGCATGCTGTTTCATAGGGCCGATTGTACACGAACAATCGGCTTTACAGAAGGGTCTTTATTGTTCGGATACAAACAATGTTCCCAAGAAGTTCCCTAATATGGTGCGAAATTTCAGACGAATGGGTTGAGCAGTTCTCGAGATATGGAAGTTTTCCGTCAAGTTTCTGCGTTTTGGCAGGGAGCTTAAACTCGTGAGTTGGTAAGATTCCTTCGTCAACTTACAGCAAATTTGTGCCGTCCAATTGTGTTGGTTGTAATGTCTTTGAAAAGGGCAAGAGCCCGTGAAATAAATAAATAAGGAAATGGGACTGCCCTGAGCAGCACCCAGAACATGACTCCAAAGTTCTAAGGCCATTAGGGTCAGTGCTGTGTCCACTGTCAATATGTCACAGTGAACGGATCGCCGGAATTGGATGCCTTGACAGGGAGATCGTAATCCGCGAGATACAACGATCATGGCGACATTTTATCCACTGGGGTGGTTCTATGATAGTCCCCCGGTCGAGATTTAGGACTCCATTCCAATGTTTGGAAGGTATTCAAGACCTAAACAGCTACCCTCTCCAACTCAACAGGTCGCTTGAGAAATTGTCCCGGGTCCAGTTCCAAAAAATGGTCATCTTAACCTCTAAATGACCTTGAAATCTCGTTTTTCTGACGTGATGGGGCTCAGATGACCTCGGGATCGGATTCAGGACGCAAAAATACCTCGGAATACCATGGTCCGGTCAAATAGTCCGGACTTTTTTTTTTTGTAAACCTGTGTAATTTATCATTGACTACAGATGGTACTTGAATACACATCATATGGATGCCGGAATGTTCCGTCGCTCGTACACACAAGTCGTTGCGCGGATGACGGATATATCCATCGCTTGTACACACAGGTCGTCACGCGGATGACGGATATATCCGTCCCTCGATCGAAAGGGTTAAACAGATCTTAATAGGCCACTTTAGGTTTTGCCAGGACTTCCCAGGACCTCCCAGGACTTTCCAGGGCAAATACTCGACCCGGGAGATCTCACTAGGCTAGTTTAGGTTTTGCTAGGACTTCCCAGGACTCCCCAGGTCAAAAAACTCGACCCGGGTAGTGATGATTTTGTCCTGTAATGTGCTACAGAAAAACCATTATGAGCACCTCAAGCACATGTGTTTGCACTAGATAACCCTTACAAATAAATTTTTGGCAACGGTGATATTTGTAAAAAGATTTGTTGTCAGTTGTCTCGCATAAGTAGCAACTACCTCTTTTCTTCGCGCCTATAGACTGAGATATAGAAGAAGAAGGTACCACTTCAGATTTAATTTTCAAGTTTAAAAGTTTTGACAAACTAAAAATGCACCCTGCTGCGTGAACGTTCGTTGAATAACTGATAGTCTAATCGAAGAAAGAAGGAGGCGTCAAAGTCCAACGCGAATAAGTTTGGATCTGCGAGCTGCTGTGAGCAGCAGCTTTGCAACGAACAATATTGTTGCTGCTATGTAACTCACGCGAGTACTTTATTTTGCTCGTCCTATATATGTATAATAATAAGCATGTTATGATACGTTATTTAGTCTTATCAGTAAACACGAAATATGCGAAAATCGCCGCACAAAAGCATTGGGTCATTTTTGATCCGAATAACCTCCGTATAACTATTTTTATCGTAAGTACTCCTGATTGATTTTTCAAAAATTAAAATCACCAGAATTTCTCTATAGACTATACAAATAAAGTCACGAACCCATAAGTATGTATCGTGTGCGGTCTTAGTGTTATTAACAAAATTAATATGCTACGGGTCAGAAATGACCCGAGCGACTTAGGAAGGTTAAACCGTTGTCTAAATTTTGAAATTCGTAACAGTAGACAAGAATAAATAGCATTCGCATTATAATTATTTTTTCAATTATTTTTGAGATCATTGATTCCAAATATACCTATCGTTTTTTTTTATATTTATCTCCAATTTGTAAGAAATTATTTTATTTTTTCTGTATCAATACACATTAACTCTTCGTTACTCACGTGGGTTTTTGAAACATAGGAGCTCACCTGGGGTGTACCCTACACCCCTGTTAAAAATTGACGTTTTCTTAGTGAAAAATTGAAATGTTTTAATACTCTTTTATTTTAAAGCTTGAGATATTGCCTAATGATCTCAACATTAAAAAGAAATAAATTTCGTAATTTTCTAATTTAAAATGAAACTCGAAGTCTCGGTACATGAGGTCTCGGTTTTCAGACGCTCAGATATCCCTGCCGATTTGTATTAAAAAATAGTATAAATAATAGACTGAGGATAGTTATCATACTCTCGTTTTATTAACGAAGGACAAATTAACAAATTGGAACAAGTTTTATAGAAAAATATTAAATATTAAGTTAATTACAGATTGTTAAAAATCACTTTTTAACACTTTGCAGCGTTCTATCGGATAAACAAATCGGTTTTGTCTTGCGCTTTTGGTGCAAAATTCTTTAATGAAATGTTCTCGAAAGGTACTGAAAGCGCCAACCTCGAAAAAAAACTCTAGGCGTGGCATGCAAAAAAGGAGGCTGGGGTGTCGCCTACACCCCACGTGAGCAACGAAGGGTTAATGGATTATTCCAGTCAACACAGTATGTGTTAACTATTTCCATATAACGGAATATCACAATTTATATAACGTGATAGTTGGCGTTATGCCATAGTGATATTACAATTTCGCTATTCGGTCGCCGTGCGATCAAGGTTGTAGATCTCCTCGGCGTTGCAAATCCCGAAGACACTATTGCATGACACGGCTATATGTACCGAACGTGCCACAAGGTGGATTTAAACCTATTGGCTAATTCAAATGATTTAACACTGCACTCACTATATTAACTCATAATACAGTAGTTCGATGATTTAACCATGGTTTACAAATTAGTTAGATTGAATGCACTGCATACGATACCCTACACTACACTCACACTTTATACTGCGATGACTCGAACGGTCAGTTTAGAACTTGTCACCTGAATGCAAAGATGTATCGGCGCCGGCCGAGAAGGAGACACCGTCCTTTAGTAGGGGGAGAGGATGAGCCTGACTGTTTCTGAGTGATTTGATTATATTCCAACAGCGTTTGGGATTTGCTTCGGCTTCCGCGATATAGTTGTTGAATTTCGCGTCGCGTGTTATTTGGGCTGTTCTAAGTTCGCGTTTTATCGCATTTAGATGTGGGCGAACGGCGGGGTTATCGGTTTATTGTATAGCGTGGGCCAGAAAGACGTACGATTTTAAAAACACTATTGCGTTGGAACGGTATGAGAGAGTGCGCGAGAGGTGGAGATGAGTAGCTCGATGCTCGGAAATTTAGTCGCCATGGAGCGTTTTATGGGTGTGCAGCGTGCGCGTTCTGTGTAAAAAATTATTACAAAAATGGCGATTCGTGCACTGTTGTTAGTCGTTTATTTCGTGTTGAGTTCGGATTGCATGTCCTAAATCAGTCGAAGTCATGACATGAAGAGTCGAGTTTACTGCAATAAACCAACCACGATTCCCCAGTTGAAGACCAATATCCGAGAAGCAATGTGCCAGCGAGTTTTTACCAATTTGAGGTCCAGATTTGAGGAGTGTTTGCAGCGCGATGGTGCACATCTGGAGGATGTTATAAAAAAATTAATTTCCCAGATATTTACTTTTACTTAAATAAAGATTAGGTTTGTGTACTATTTTTTGCTTTTTTAAATGAATTTTTCAAATCCACCAAACTTTCTGGCCCACCCTATACCGTATGTCCAATGGCTAGTCGAGCAGGTGCAGCGACCTGAATTTTTCTGAAATTTGACTTCGGCAGTGTTTTAGTTAGAGTTGGCTTTGGAAGATGGCGCTACGTACGAGCGAAATATTTGAAATGGTAAAAGCGGGAGGTAGATAAATGCGGGAGATCGAAGTGTAACCTCAAAATTGTGAATGTTTAAATAATGGTGAGTAATTGTTTGAAACGATAAGACATAATAATTATGGTTTCTTTTCGATGTTCAACCAAATAACACGACTGATACCTAATTGCAGAGAGAAACTGATGCGACTGGCAGTCGTGGAGGAAGGGGCTACCGTCAACGTGGTCCTTGCCAGAGTGGTCGAGCTCTGCCTCGGTGACGAAAGGTGCAATTGAAATGAAATTAAAGTCTGAGCAAGGTGAAAATTGGAAGGCATGGAAAGAAAACGCGGCAGAGTCGTTGGCAGAAGGAGTGTGAGTGAAGTGCGAAAAAAAAGTGCAGTGACGCCGAAAAACCATGTGGAAGACAGTGACGAACAGCAGCAGCAGCTGGTCGACACTGCTCATTCCGCACCAGCTCTTGAATGATATCGCGAGATATCACTGCACTTTTCTTTCGCACTTCACTCACACTCCTTCTGTCAACGACTCTGCCGCGTTTTCTTTCCATGCCTTCCAATTTTCACCTTGCTCAGACTTTAATTTCATTTCAATTGCACCTTTCGTCACCGAGGCAGAGCTCGACCACTCTGGCGAGGACCACGTTGACGGTAGCCCCTTCCTCCACGACTGCCAGTCGCATCAGTTTCTCTCTGCAATTAGGTATCAGTCGTGTTATTTGGTTGAACATCGAAAAGAAACCATAATTATTATGTCTTATCGTTTCAAACAATTACTCACCATTATTTAAACATTCACAATTTTGAGGTTACACTTCGATCTCCCGCATTTATCTACCTCCCGCTTTTACCATTTCAAATATTTCGCTCGTACGTAGCGCCATCTTCCAAAGCCAACTCTAACTAAAACACTGCCGAAGTCAAATTTCAGAAAAATTCAGGTCGCTGCACCTGCTCGACTAGCCATTGGATATACGGTATATGTTTATGCAATTTCTTTTTCTTGGCTATAGGGGAAAGGGGGGCACATTCGACCAATTTTGAAATAATAGTGTTAAATTAACTTCCATTATGATTCTACTGCTTTGTCACCAATGCATAGTAAACTATACACCATTGTATTGTTACTAGACCCGCTCAGGTATTGCTAAATTATTTTTATTCGGTTGTATTCCAGTTTGCGAAAGATACAAAAAATGGCTGAATGTACCCCTCCAGTGGGGTACTTTCAACCATGCAATGGGGCAGTTTCAACCATATGTAAATTGAGGAAAAGAAAGTGTTTTCACATTTAATGAATACCATAACAACATAGAACTCTGACTTAATTGACATTGTATGTGGAAATATCAACACTAAAAGAAAATAGAGTAGATGTTCTGGCAGTTTTTGCCACGTTAGGGGCTGGTAACTTTGAAACTATATCGCATCGATCTACAGTTGCTAGGTCATCAACCACTGGATAGACAAATTGATAACCTGGTAGTTTACGACCCATAAACTTTATCTCATATTCATTTGGGTTAAATACGCGTATAACTGTGCCGACATAATACTTGGCACTCGTCTTAAGTGGAAATTTGACCAACAGGAAATCGTAAACATTTATTACTTCACCGAAATATAATTTTCAGAAAACTCCGAAACAGATACTTTGTTAAAAGCTGTTGCCCTTGCCAAACTAGTATTTTCAGGTTTCCCCTTAACACTATTCTGTCTTTATTTCTTTTCATAAAGAACTTTAACCACTCTATTCCTGCTTTCTTGTTATTATGCCATTGATCGGGCAATTTGCAATTAGGTAGAACACGTGCATAATCATAAGCCAAAATCCTAATCTGTTTGTATGTTAACCCATAGTTCATATCCGAACATGTTTTGATATATTCTACCAGTTCGGTTTCTTGATCGTTTGTAAAAACTTGGCCCGCGGTATACTTGCCGGAATAAGTAGGTTCGTTATTGTCTCCATCACTTTCATTGCCAGAATCGTCATTAAATAGAGTTTTTAACCTTTCCGGGGAATATTTTAGTTTCAATTTCTTTATTCTTGTGTGTGTGAATGTAACGTTCCACGCTTAACATCAAAATTTCTGGCCACTATTCTCTCTAACATGTTTTCGTACAAAACTGCCTGACTTGCATTTTTCATGTTATTTTCATCGATATCTGCTCTGTTCGTCTTAGTTTTATAATTTCGCACCATCTAAAAACCGGAAATTTACAATTCGAAATTGAAACTTTCCCTGAAATTATCGTGGGGCAGTTTCAACCATTGGTCGAAAGTACCCCACATATTGGTGGTTGAATGTGCCCCACGTCAATATGAAACAAATTTAGTGAATTATCCTCATAGACATGATACTTTGAGATTATGTCATATTCGGCTTAGTAATCCGTAATAAGCTCGAAAACTAATGTCATGCGTGGCAGTCCAATTATATTGCATATACTCCTACCAATAACAAAAGGAAACGGATCAAAAACTTACCTTAAATGCCCAGTTACAGCACTTTATTTTTTATATCTGTTAACGAACCACCGATGACGACCATACTACACAGAAACCGAGGATCGATAATAAAGAGTACGTTCCGATTTTTACCGGCGATAAATTCAAACAGCATAAAAGATACGGGCAGTGGTTGATTGTGCCCCATGGTTGAATGTGCCCCCCCTTCCCCTAAGAGTCAGTATCTCGGGTGGGAGCTGGGTTTTTTCCTGTTGGAAGGTGTTGAGCTGCTAGCGAGCTCAATTTTATCTATGATTTCCTGTGAAAGTGAATCAACGGCTTTGTCTAAGTCTGCGGTGGTTAGTATGTTGCAGCATTTGAAAGGCGAGGTTTCAAGGTATAGTCGGAGTGCTAGCCAGTTGATTTTCGTTTTTGTACGGGGAACGGTTGTAGGAGATCCCGGGATTTCTAGGAGGACTGGGTTGTGGTCGGAGTTTAGGGCTAGAAAGAACCAGGGATCTTTGGTTAATGTGAGATTTTTTGTTATAAAAATGTCACAAGAATATCCGTGTTTGGGAAGGTTCTTTGTCACACTATAAAATTGGCAGTTATCGCTTCGTATAATTGGTACTACTAGGTTAGGTTCGTACAACGTTGAAACTACGACTGACTGTCGCACACTGGTCAATTTCCTTGAATTAGGAGGACAAAATGTAAAAAATGAAAATATTCGCAGAATGAAAATAACGGTATATATGAAGTACTACATAACTAGAGATTCGTAAATGACATAGCATTATGGCCTACGCATGATATGTTCTATAAAATCAAGGTCAAAAGTTGCAGTAGCGAAATATACCCTGTGACTTGTGCGTATGAGCGTAAGGGCATGCGTGGAGAGGATTATGTGGGGGATGGTTGTTATTCGGGTGACTTGGTGGTGCTGCTACAGGTGCGATGGTTGGCGGAGTGGGAGGAGAGGGAGGCTCCGCGCGAGAGCCGGGCGCTGTGCTACCTTGTGTAGCTTTAGGGCAACCACAATAGGTTGCGCAGTGAGGACCCCTGCAGTTGGAGCACAGGTCGGAGTTTTTTTGGGATGTCCTTTACGGAGCAGTCTGATAGTCCAGTCAGTGGGGAATTTTGCCCTACAAAAAATGGGGTAGTAGTAATTTTTTAATATGTTGTTAAGGTCTTGGCCTTAACAAAAAATCCAAGTTTTCGACCTTGGGGAGGGACCGCTCGAGCTGCCATCTTGAATGAAAGGGACAAATAATGATTTTTTTTTCAAAATGACTCCCCAGCGGTTGATTTTGCGACAAAAATGTTTAAATAAAAGTTAAAGAAGATAAAATTCCTCACATTTTTTGTGTCATCGTTTTTTTTAATAAGTTTAATATGTTTCGAGTTACAGCGGCGGAAAAATAAACATTTTTCCCAAAAAAATAGTAACTCGCCATTTTTGTGATTTTTTTAGTGTTTCTTACTATTTATAATAACTCTATCCCTAATAGACATAATCCACAGCGTCGTGATCTTAGGTGGGAATGACGCTTGAGCTACGCGATTATATTATTAGCGTTTTCGTTTCTTTGATGGTTTTGGTCGGTTGGTGTTGACGTCTTGAGTATAATCCGTGTCCTCAATGTCATCATCATCGGTGCTTCTGAAAATATATTGTTCTTCCATTGGTAAATTTTGGTCATCTTCGTCCTCACTGTCGATTCAAACTAACGGTACATTTTCGCATGACTGACCACTGCAGAAGCCACACACAACGGAGCACTTCAACCCAGCTTTCCTGCAACCACATGCTGCACCGAATTCTTTTCGACAAGTGCATGAAATTAATTTCAATAACGTGTCGGGTACTAGTTGCTTTGTCATTGTGAGTGGAGCAAGTCCATTGCTATCAAGTTTCCAGCCCCAGTCTTCTGGTTTTTTCTCGATTCCATACCATTGGCAAAGAAGCAAGATTGGATTTACTTTTTGTGGTAGATTTAGCGAAACATTGGTAGCGGATTTCTTCCAAGGTGTCCTCTTCCATGTTGCCACCATACAAAGCAAAGAGAAAGCGTGCTCCAGCGTCTGCGATGTGCTCTGGTGTTGCATTCTTATGTTTGAAGATGCTAGTGGTGGCATAGAGTTCTGCTGTTTTCTGGAGAAGCGAACAAAATTTTATTTTTCCTTGACTGAAGATTGACGATGTCGTGTCGTAGCCACTAAACGCACGGAGAAACAGAATGTTTTCAGCCACTTCTTCATGTTTTAAACTATTCGCGGAATATAGTTTTTCAGCAATTCTGCCTATTCCTGGTTTGCGGAGGTAGATGTTACTATGAGATGGTGCTCTAATGCTGTCAGCAAAACAATAAGATCAACGTGTTCACCAACTACGAAAACAGTATCAAATTTTGAGCACAAGGAAATCGCTGCTCTGACAATCAACACATCAGCATCTTCCGCCTCTTTAACAATAATAGCAGCTTGTTCCAGTTTTTGTCAGCATCAAAATTAGACGGGTTTTATTGTTTTCGTTGGCTAAAAATACTTCTTGGGAAACTTGAACCGACATATGGAGGGTTCAACTATACTTGGAGAAGATTATCATTTCCGACCGATGATTCTGAGTGGTGATTTCCAGGTGATTTTTTTGAAGGGTAAGTTGGAACTTGATATGAGCTCTGACAAAATAGTTGCGACGACTAGCGGCGGAACAACTACTGATGCAGTTTTTCAACGTTTTATTAATACGCTACACTCGCAAGTTTATGTATCGTATTTTAGCTATCATAAACCAATTATATCCAGTATACATGATTCATAGTCAGGATAAACAATTTCTTATTAATTTTTAATTCATTTTGTTTTAATAATTTTCTTTAACCCGTAGTGGTCACACTGGGTCCAGATGACCCAAGGCAATTTTTGAGTTTATGTAGCCTTCAAGATATGGTTCACAATGGAATCTATTGCACTATCTGTTGTTGTTTGAAGGTATTACAATAACTTCCAGTGGTTTTCGAAAGCATGCATGATATCAGTGCGTCAGTAGACATCAATTTGTACGGACGTGTTTTTTGCTGGGGTGAACTAGACCCAGTGTGACCATAGTGTGGCAAAATCGGAACAAAACGTGCTCAAAAAAATTTTCTTTTTTCATTAAAGTGTGATTGAAAACGTAAGTATTAGTGCACGTACTGCCATTTTTGATGTGTAAACATCTATTACGGCGGTATGAGGGTAAACCTTGGGAAACGGGACGGAAATGTGAAACCGGATGTGATTAGTGCGCAGTGATTCGTGCGCAGCTACTTCAGCGCTTGCGGCCTAAGGTGGCATTACATTTTCATGTCGATGATGTCGATATAGTAAATCGCTATACAACCTACTAATAGCGCAGCTAGCATTGGTGACGCACACAAGCCTAGTCACTTTCTCCTAGCTTCCCCACGCGCTCCGTAAACAGCTAACACTTGTACCTCTGTCTAAATAATCTATATATACCGTATACCGCACGTCCCGTAAGAATCGCAACAAGCGACATTTTTCTTCGGCAGTATTTGCCGACGGTGTTTGAGTCTTTTACATGTGCACCGTTGGCAAATACTGCCGAAAGTAAATGTCGCTTGTTGCGTTTCTTACGGGATACCGTATGTCCCACTCTGTACATATTGGCCACTTTGAAATTACCTTCGGGCAGGCTTGGTCGGTACTCGAGTCATTTAATACCGGTAGAAGTCGAGTCGGTAGTTAGAGTAGGTGTCAATTCGGGTGATCGAAGCGTCTAACCTCGAAATTGTGAATTTGTGAATAATGGTGAGTAATTTCCATTATTCACAAATTCATAATTTCGAGGTTAGACGCTTCGAACTCTCGAATTGACACCAACTCTAACTACCGACTCGACTTCTACCGTTAAAAATTGCTCAAATTCGCCCCGGCCACCAAGCCCGGCCGAAGGTAAATTTCAAGGTCATATGGACATCGGTCATATGGACATCGGTTATCGAAATAACCGATCTGAACTTGCTGACGACGCCAACGAGGATGACTACGCATGCGCATTCACGCTTCTCCGGTGATTCTATTGGACGAGGAGATCCACGGGGTTGCTCAAGCAAAACTCGCAATTTTGCTATGGTCTAATTGATCGCGGACATACGGTACATGTAAATTTGTGCAGTGTCGCATATGCAACTAGATTAGACCCTAAGGCCGTACAACCTTCAAGGGTTACTAGATTTTATAGCGGTAAAATTCAAATATTCTATACTAATTTAGGATTGCTATTCTATCGAGAAATAACGAGCGGATAAATGGAATTCGACACAACGATTCGCACCGTTTAATAGTATCGCAGTCATAAATACCTCGCCAATCCTTAGCTAATCCTATAGTCCAGGACATTTAGCTTGAAAATCATGCAATCTTCTAAAAATCGAGCTCACCGAAATTTTTTTTAAGAACTGCTTATTATGATGTACCAATACATGCCTGAAAGTTACGCCACCGACGCACTGGAGCTTCGTGACATATAAGAGGTCAAAGGTCGCGGATTTTGTTATCTTGCTTCCTATCGCTCCAACGTGAAAAATACCTATTACGAAAGTTGAAGATCTCAATTTTTAATACCTATTAAAAAATATTTGACGTAAATACGCCTAACCGTTCTCGAGATATGTAGCTGAATATGTGGAAAAATGCAAAAATAGCCAAATTCTCAGGTCCCTATTTCCCGGAACGGTCTCGCCGATCGTTACTCAATTGTTTCAAGAATAATTTCGGGTTTTTATTTGACTATATTCAGTCTCAACCGAGTTATAGGCCGAGTAAGACGGGAAAAGGGGAAAAAACCTACTATAGGGGGAAACCATATAAAAAAACGCGCCGCGCATTCTACCTCAAAGGTGATGTGGAAATGAATGCTTCCACAAACTTCGCAGCATCGTATCTCGAAAACGGTAAGGTGTATCTGAAAAGTGTATGGGGCCATTTAGTTAGATAATTTCGTGATCTAACAGCATGAGTAAGACGGGAAAAGGGAAAAAAACCTACTATAGGGAGAAACCATATAAAAAAAAACGCGCCGCGCATTCTACCTCAAAGGTAATGTGGAAATGAATGCTTCCACAAACTTCGCAGCATCGTATCTCGAAAACGGTAAGGTGTATCTGAAAAGTGTATGGAGCTATTTAGTTAGATAATTTCATGGTCTAACAGGAATAACTTGTTTCATTTTTGTGTGAGTCATAGAGAACGAGATAATAGCGTTAAAACAGATGTAGTATTTTTTGACCAAAACTTATCTTTCGTGTCTCATTCACAAGAAACGCGAGGTTCGCGATCTCGAATTACTGGAGCTTGCGACTTACTCTTTTTATAATCCAAGAAAGCCTGATAATAATCTGCATGTTTACGCTGTAAATTCCGTCGCGAAAAAATGGAAAGAATAAGCTTACGTTACTAACAGTTTATGTGTAGCTAAAGCACATTTATTTATGAAACATACCCTAATGTGCGTTGTAAAATTTGATGGTGATCTGAATGATCCTTTTATCGTTTTATGTGACACACATTTCTTGCAAGCTCCGATAAGCGTACCACGCAACGAAGAATTTTCCAAATCGATTTCAAAATATTCCCCATCGGAAAAGGCATGCTTGTTGCATTCCTCTATAAGGCGCTCAAGATCACTCTCCTCAATATCCGAGTTCCCCATATCCGTATCCTCTCTCGACGAGTGTTGTTGCGGAGGAATCATCGGCAACGTTACACATATTGCTTTCACCAGCGAGAGATATATATATATATATATATATATACACTGATTCTATGTAGATAAATGACTCATTACATTAAACCGCAGTGATTGTTCGGGACGACGACAACCAGGAAAGCCGCAACCGTCCATCAAAATCTCGAAATAAAATTCACGAAAACAAAGCATCCTCTAGGAGGAAGTAAAAGGATGTCAAGTAAAATCTTGCACATTGCTTCCATTTTATTTTTCACTTTGATTTTGACCGAACATTTTTGAGAAGCGGCCATTGATATTTCTATACAAACATCTCGTAGATAATACAAATTGTTTCGAGTAAATTTTAAAAAAATCGGAGTGCGTTTAAGAGTTATGGCAATCATATTAAAAAAGTAGAACGTTGCACATTACGTCCTCATCATTGTTAAATGTTTATAAAGCAACCTCTATGAGGAAGCATGTTTTGTTTTCAATTTTTTTTTCCTCGACGAGGAAGTTTTGACAGGAAGAATGTGAGGAAACAATGTGCAAAATTCTACTTTTTTTTATCAGTGCATGCATGATCCTAAAACGTAAATATAACGAGTATGGCAGAAAGTATCGCTCGATACTTATGGACGGTATATTTGCTTGTGCACCGGATGCACTGCTTGTGCACACAATGCACTGGAAAAATAATCATTAGCAGTATGGAATAGAGATGCACTTACAATTACTGTAGACCACTTTTATAAAATAATCCACAATTAATAAATTATAGCAAAAATCAACGGCAATTGTATTTCAAAGCATCCAGAGGTTGACACCTCTGTAATAAACATGCTCTCGGAATTTTACACAACTAGCATCATATTGATATAACAGAAGACCCACCGTCATTATACAAACAATAATCATGAAGAAAAACCAAAATGAACGTACCTTAATAAATTCATCCACTCGCATCTGCATTGATTGCCTCAAGTTCGTTAATGTTATCACCTTTCACTTATACAGAATTTGGTTCTTCGTAATTTGATTCTTCGATGCTCACTGGAATAACTCAAATTCACACACGCAATGTCCACGCAATAATGAATAAATCACAAGGCAATATCTGAATATTGTAATACCAGTATACAATATACGATCGAATTCACGAGTTAAGTTCAATATTGTGTCTATAATAGCACGATGTCCCATGTAAACAGACGACACTCGAACGCATTAAATCATACCCGACCTATAAGTCGCGGAACCGACGCGTTACTACCGTCACGGATTGTTTATTATGATCCTTCGGGCGGCAAGACAGTGTGTGTGCGAGTGATAACTCTGTTCCGATCCCCCTCATATCACTGACTGAAGAACGTACTCGATGTATTTGCGAATGACCGTTAATGTTCTATACATGTACCTATGTCACGAACTCACTAAATACTGAAGTCAACATCGTTTTACAAATCGATTATGGCATATGTGTAACTTCTTCAACTCTTCTTATGTGTAATACAGAACTTTTATATGAAAACACAACCAAAATTCGCCACTTTCCATCCATTTCTAGAAAGAAGTTGTAGGAAATAAAAAATCATATGTACAGGAAAATCAGAAAAATTCATTTCATACAATAAAAATAAAGTTTACTAACCAATTTCCCATACAGCATTTGCACATACATTTCATATACATTGCACATACGTTGGTGGATATACAATGTCTAATGGATATATATATATATATGTGTGTGTATATACATAGAAATGTCTCTTATGAATATATCAGTACCGGATGTTGACATTCTAATCATTAATTGTAACCAATTTCATTGCGATACTTGTTACATTTGTGTATCGAGTAACTAATTAAATTGCGTTACTCGTTACATTTGTAACTTTGCCGTGCAACTTTATTATTTTATTAATTCAATAATCTCGACCGAGATTATTAATCGAGTAACCAATTTAATTGCGTTACTGGTTACATTTGTATTGAGTATCAATTTAATTGCGATACTCGATACAAATGTAACAAGTATCGCAATTTAATTGCGTTACTCGTTACGTTTGTATCGAGTAACCAATTTAATTGCGTTACTCGTTATATTTGTTTCGAGTAACGAAATTTTAATTCATTACATGCTACGAACAGAAATAAATAACGAAATTTCATATTGTTACTCGATACAAATGTAATGAGTAACGAAATAAGATTTCTTATTCGATACAAGTGTAACAAATAACTGAACTTCTTCGTTCCTCGTTATCAATGGAACAAGTAGCAAGCGATACCTCGATAATTGTGTAGCAATGTAACGTAAGGAATTCCGTTTCCCAATACAGCCTATAGCGTGTAACTTTTGCGTAACTCGATACAAAAGTAACTAGTTACTGACATCTCTGGTCTCATATCTCGAAAACAGGTAGGCGTACGAAAACCAAACTGGACTTTTTAGAAAGGGCGTTTATTCATAAAAACATAATTATATAGGTGTAATTGCCGTTTGAGTAGTAGGAAGAAAGAAGAATGCGGCGATACATGTTGCATACCCGAATTAAGCTATTTTTGAATTTTTCCACATATTCAGCTACATATCTCGAGAACGGTTAGGCGTATTTACGTGAAATATTTTTTTAGGTATTAAAAATTGAGATCTTCAACTTTTGTAATAGGTATTTTTCACGTTGGAGCGATAGGAAGCGAGATAACAAAATCTGCGACCTTTGACCTCTTATATGTCACGAAGCTCCAGTGCGTCGGTGGCGAAACTTTCAGGCATATATTGGTACACCATAATAAGCAGTTTAAAAAAAATTTTCGGCGAGCTCGATTTTTAGAAGATGATTACTAAATGTCCTGGACTACTAAGTTCTCCGAAACGGCATATTCCGGGAATGTAAGCTGCGAACACACCACGGTTTATACCTTTCCTGAAAATCAATTATCGGACGGGTCGTCGCGAGCCATCTAATGCAGGTCCCGGCTTATCCAGGTACGAGAGAAAAAAAAACAAAACAAGAGTCTGCTAGTACTCGAGACACTGATGTGTAAACATCTCGTGAGCGGTAACTACGGAACGGAAATGTGATTGGGATTTGTGAATATTGGTATCTGTAATCGAAGTAATTTCAAACAATTTTATATCTTATAACTGTAGAAAAATATTTTTCATTTTCATTTAATAATGCCGCGCTTGACATAATCGGCTTATGATAGCTAAAATAAATAAGTGAGTCGGAGTAGAGCCGATCGACGAGGAGTTACTCCGACTCACTTACTGTACATGGCGAACACCACTTCCATACAACATTGTTCTGCCAGATGTTTACACATCAATTACAAGTTAGAATGACTAATTGATGTGTAAATATCTGGCAGAACAATGTTGTATGGAAGTGGTGTTCGCCATGTACAGTAAGTGAGTCGGAGTAACTCCTCGTCGATCGGCTCTACTCCGACTCACTTATTTATTTTAGCTATCATAAGCCGATTGTGTCAAGCGCGGTATTATTAAATGAAAATGAAAATGAAAAATATTTTTCTACAGTTATAAGATTTAAAATTGTTTGAAATTACTTCGATTACAGATACCAATATTCACAAATCCCAATCACATTTCCGTTCCATAGTTACCGCTCACGAGATGTTTACACATCAGTGTCTCGAGTACTAGTTTTATTTTTTTGCCAAAATCGGACGAATTTATGCGCTGGGCATGAGTAGTTTTTCAGTTCCTATAAATTTGTTTTACTTTTCTTAATGTAATTATTAATAAAATATACATTTTTTCTCATAAAAACAGTTTTTCACTTTATTTTACATGTTCAAAACCGACCTATTTGGTTTTACGAGTTTCATGAAAATTTATATCTTCAAACTGTAAAATAAATATACTTTTTTTAAAGCTCGTTATAATACTGTTTTTTCTTAAAAGTATACTATTTTGAGAGTAAAACGCAGGAAGTTTTTTGCTCTATCTCAAAAATTGAAATTTTGATGAATACTTTTGTGAAAAATGTCAAATTTCTCGACAAATTTATTTCTCGCATTTTTTCAATATAAACAAATTTAAGAAAGGAGAACAGAATTATTGGATTATAAAGTGGAAGTCTTAAAGTAAATTTCAGTTCAAAGTTTGAGTCGATACATTAAAGAGAACGCAAATGGCAACTGTTTTTCTGCGTGGGGTCCATTGGACCCAGTGTGATCACTACGTTATTTTTAGGAGGTGTGACCACTACGGGTTAACCGAATATACCCACATCACTTCCACGTAACATTGTTCTACCAGATGTTTACACATAAATTACAAGTTAGAATGACTAACTCGTTTGGTTTTTTTATCGATATATCGCGTCGTATTTATCAATATTTATAAATCGATATATTATTTCTTATTTATCGAAAAATTTCGATATCTTCGTCATAAGTGTA
Organism: Xiphydria camelus; assembly: GCA_963678675.1. NCBI lineage: Eukaryota > Metazoa > Arthropoda > Insecta > Hymenoptera > Xiphydriidae > Xiphydria > Xiphydria camelus. The sequence goes on from OY783194.1 coordinate 12,539,085, forward strand.
ATTTGTTCCTAAGAAATTTACCATAAAAAATGGGAAGTGTTACTATTTTTTTTTGGGAAAAATGTTCATCTTTCCGCCGCTGTAACTCAAAACATATTAGACTTATAAAAAAAACGATGATACAAAAAATGTGAGGAATTTTATCTTCTTTAACTTTTATTTAAACATTTTTATCGCGAAATCAACCGCTGGGGAGTCATTTCGAAAAAAAAAAACCATTATTTGTCCCTTTCATTCAAGATGGCGGCTCGAGCGGTCCCTCCCCAAGGTCGAAAACTTGGATTTTTTGTTAAGGCCCAGACCTTAACAACATATCGATACCTTACTTTGAAAACCTCGTAAGTGCAATTTTTGACAAAAAGCCATGTATAGCTTACTGCGTTAAGGTCTAAAATCTGAACACGCGCGGTAAGCTATAAATGGCATTTTTGTCAAAAATTGCACTTACGAGATTTTCAAAGTAAGGTATCGATATTAAAAAATTACTATTACCCCACCTTTTGTAGGGCAAAGGCCTTTTTTGGCCCCCACTGACTGGACTATGAGGTTTCGTGGGATTTAGCGCAGAAGGCGTATACCCAAGCGGCATGACAATAGATTGCCGTATGCCGGAACCTTTGACAACGGCGGCATTGTGGAGTTAACTTGGATTTTCTCTTAGGCACTACTTTTACATTGAGTCCACCGAGGGATCTGAGGTCATAGATGGTTTTGGCGGAGGGGGATTTAGCGTCAAGGTTGATGCTGACTAGTGGCCAGATTTTATCGCTCTTTCGCATGCGATAAACGGATTTGACCGGTAATTTTTTAGTTTCAAGTTCGGCACAGATGTCATCTTCGGATAGGGACTCTAATACGCCCCTGATCACGACTATTAGATCTTTATCTTGGCGAAGTTGGTTGGTGGTATATTGAATTTTTTCTTTATCCAGTTTAGATGTTGAGCGTCGGAAATCATCGATTGAGTATAGATATATTCTGACCGCGTCCGTGGTATTGACCGCACGACGGAGGGAGATGTCGGCGTGTGCCAGGAATTTTTGTAACTTTGTCCACTGGGCTTTCTGCTTTACGCAGATGGGAGGGGGATGACGGGATATTATTGCCCTCGGAACCCCACTCTGACTCAAAGTCGGGAACGGAGGAGCTGTCCGTCGGAGGGCTAGCGGGTCTGCTGCGCTTTTTTGGGTTGTAAGTGGGGGAGTGTGGAGTGTACGGGTGTCAATCTCTATTGCGGGAGTGGGTTGAAGCGAGACAGGTTGTAGGAGAGGGTTCATAAGAGAGGGCTAGAATTTGGGAAATTTGCCCGTCCAACTGAGCAAGTCTGCTGGTTAGCTGGTCCCTTTTAGATTGGAATCGGTGGAGGGCCGTGTCTAACGATTCTACGATTGGAGGAGTTAGGGAGAGCATATTAATTGCTTGGAGGGAGGACTGCTCATTTGAAGCGGTGTTGGAGAGGTTATTTTGAGGAAGGTTTTTCTGGATTTGGCTTACTGTGGTTGTAGGTAGGGGATGCGAGCCGTTAGAAGTGCCGACCAAGGCGAATTTGAGTTGTGGCGGTGGTGGCCCTAAAAAGGGCCTATTATATGAGCGGCGAAATGTGGCCCTGAAAAGGGCCTATTATATGAGTGCAGGGCCACCAATGTGATGCGTAACGTGGCCGCTATGCGACCATCCTTATGATGAACTGCACTGCACTGCACTTACTTGAACGTCCGACTGGCGCAAAAGCTCCGATAAGACTCGTCTGTGTGTGGTGAAGAACGTGCATTTGGTTTCGGCTTATATACCTTATATCTAACAGTAATAGCAAGACGTTGGGGATAGCGTGGGCCGATGCCATGCACCCTGATTGACTGAAGGAGGAATGACGGTGGAAACAAAGATGACGCTGGGCATTTTCCAAGTCCCGGATCTAACGGGCAAAGGGATGACGCTAGGTATTTTCCGAGTTCAGTATCTAACGGTCAAGAGTCCTGGTGACTCGTCCCTGACCATAAAAGGAGTTAGGCTACATCGAATGATGGTTCGATCCTTTGTACCTGGATAAGCCAGGTGTTAGGTTTTCCCGATTGGTCATTTATTGAATTCGTCACCTCTCTCCTTTACAAGTTGATTTAGCATTCAAAGTATAGCAGTATCTATTAGAATGGGTATTCCGGAAGGGTTCATTACGATTCGTCCGGCAATTAACCCTTCCGGGAAAGGTGCGGGACTGCGAGCTCATTAGCAGTCTAAATTCGCCGAACATACCGCCCGTCTCGCCATTACGACCGATGGTGGGATTAACTCTAGATTAGTGCTTTACTTAGATCGCGATGATAATGAACGGTAAGAATCGATTTAGACGTCCGCTTAACGTGCGGCGGAACATTCGCCATTTTTCGATTATAGAAATTATGTCGTATACATACAGTGTGTATCAGCCAAATGGAATACATCCAATAATAAATAAATGAGGGCGTATTCGAAAAAATGCTTGGACACGTCGATTGGTATTTTTAGTTGCGCATTTTTTTCAACAAAAACTTGTTATACCGAGTGTGTCATGTAATAGTGGTCAGTACCAACTTTCTTATTTTAAATGCAACACCCTATATATTATTCAATTTTTGGATTCTTCAGAAAATTCTAGACATATTTCATGTACAATGTCCTATACCTATTTTCAACTGTTTCGGAAATATTAACCCTTAACCCGTGAGGTGCTCGGTAGTCCCATTTGCGCAGCACGTGCCGCGCGGTCTGTGAGACCGACATCACGGGTTGAGGGTTAAGCGTTTCAGACGTGCCGGGTGAACCTATCCGGCACCAGGCAGAGTGCTTGAAACCGAATTATCGCCGGCCAATGTATTTCGCCCGGTGCCGAAGAGGTTCACCCAACACGTCTGAAAACATTTAAGGTTGTTCAACCGAGACGATACACGTACAAATTTTGGACGCTCTGGGTTGGCGTTACGCTCAGTCAAAGGTCCGAGTTGAAGCAAAAAGTTTTGGTGAGGTACAGTCTCGTTCTATTCACGCACACCTAAAAGTATGATACATGAATACGTACGCATACAGCTAACGCCGGATGGTGGCGACCGTGGTAGCCACGCGCAGTCTGTCTCTCTCGGGTTCTATTCAACCTCTTCGTCTGCTCCCTAACCTCGTTTAGGCTGTGCTCTGTGTTCTGTTGCCAAGTTGGCGCTCTCAAATCAGTCGTCCCGGCCATTGAGCAAAATAAATGAACTTTCACTAATTATTTCTCGATAACCAAATGGTGAATTACTTTCATTTTTTTGCTGTATTTACTGATATTTTTTCTACACTATATGTTTCATTTCATTGAAAAATCTCGAGCCGTTGATTTAAAAAAAATTAAAATAGATGAAGTCCTATCTAAGCACATGTAAATTTAATTATTATATTTTCAAAAATTTGTAACTACAGTTTGAGATGGTCAATCGTCGTCGAGTTTTGCTCATTTTATACTTAATTTTTTGAACTATCTACCATAAAAATTAAAAAAAATATGTCGAGGTGACCAGTTACGGTTGAACAACCTTAATATATCCGAAACAGTTGAAGATATTTATAGGACATTGTACATGAAATATGTCTAGAATTTTCTGAAGAATTCAAAAATTGAATAATATACAGGATGTTGCATTTAAAATGAGAAAGTTGGTATTGGCCACTGTTACATGACACACCCTTTATAAAAAGTGTTTGTTGAAAAAAATGCGCAACTAAAAATACCAATCGACATGTCCAAGCGTTTTTTCGAGCACGCCCTATTTATTTATTATTGAAATTATTCAATTTGGCTGATACACCCTGTATAACAGTCTATATACTGGGTTATTCACTGAACCTGCAACATAGCAAACATAACGTCTTCGATCTGTAGAACTATACACAATGAACGTCCTCGTTGATTGGCCTTGTTGGGTAGGAGACGTTAAGCAGTGCCGGCAACTGTAACGATGAAACTCTTAAACTGAGGTAGGTATGCCTGAGTCTTACAAGGTTTCACTCTAGTTCTGGTCGTAATCAAGATTGCCTATCTCGTATCAGCCTAGTCATATCTCGTATTTCGTATAATCAAGATTGCCTATCAGCAAATCGTAGACGTTATATTTGCCATGTTGCAGGTCCAGTTAATAACCCTGTATGTTGTTATATAACTGTTACAAACATGTTATATACAACAGTTATTGCTTGTTATACAGTCGTTATATGGGGGTTTTCAGGATGCGTAGGATAATAACGGCGTATAATCGAACGGCGTTTCATCATATCTCTGTAGATAAAGCAGGCAGCTCCGGGATCCTCTTAAGGTCCGACACCAGTAGTCTATCATCTTAAATATGATTTGATATTTAGGATGTGGATAACTTTGTAATAATAAAACATATTATAATAATATCACTATTTTAACATTATGGAGAATGGACACGAATACTGAGTGCTAAGTTTGGGCGGGAAAAGTATGTAAATAGAAAAAAAAAATAATCAGATTTCGGCCGGGTACGATCTGTCAACCTCTTTGTATTTTGCAGTCATAGACCAGATACAAAAACCAATTAATTTCTCCATAATGGTACATTCATTACGCTCACACCAATTACTCAGCATATCCGTTACTGTTAGCGGTCACGTTGTCATTCACATAACAAATAAATCTTCTAAACTAAAGGAATTATTCACATCTTAAATTACTAACTGGTCACGTTCTGAGTTGTTTACGTTATGTAGCTACTGGTATTGACCATGCGCAGCACCACCGTCGGTTCTAGGGCAGTAGACGTAATAAGGAGCAATATAATACTGACGTAGGGGCCCGTGCATTGACACCACGCTAGGATTTTTATTTGCGTCAGATTCAAAGTCTAAATCGATTATGCCAATCGACCTTCTCGTTAATGCAAACTTGAAAAGACGAAAAATTAAGTGTCCGTGCTTAAGACAACATTGTGTCGGTTTTTTTTCAAACCCGGGACTCGAACCTGCGCTCTTTAGGATATGAGATGTTTCGAGACTGCAGCTTTCGCATTGTACCAACGTCGAGCTATGTGTCAAACGTAAGCTAAAACCGGCCTTTATACAATGCAACACTGAGATATCTCGGCAAAAATATTTAAATTAAATATTTATTAAAATGAAATTGCCGGTAGAAATGGTCAGTTTACTAAACTGCAAATTATATTTCATTAAAATTATCCAAATTTTCGACGTATTGGTACCTACGAGGACCGATTTCCGGGATGTAACGGGACTTACCGGGACCGCATATTTTAATTTTCAGTTTCTTTGGACAAATCTTAAAAGTTTATTAGTAAATTAGAAACTTCATTGGTTAAAATTGCAATCAAGTCGCGCGCGGGCTGCAATTTAACCCTCTAACGCTAAGCTCTTAGCAATCCCTGTCGCGTTAGCTGGAGAAAGGGAACAGCCAATCGCGCGCGGTCGCTTTATGTGTTAGTGCCTGACGTCACGGAAATGGCCCCCCACTCTCATTCAGCCAGGCTCGTAGTTAGGGGCCTGCTCACTCATATACCGTGCTCACTCGCACTCACGGAATTTCGCGCGACGGCACGGCAATGAAATAGGGGCCCCATACACGGTACGATTCGTTGCCTCGATCCGTCGTTTCAAACTGATTGAAACGACGAATCGATAGTGTATGTCAACATAGTTAATGATTTACTTAGTCGAAGACTACTTCATTGTCACTATTAAAAAAAGTGGTTTATTAAAATCACACCGCAGGTAACTTTTAACGTTTCGTGGGTGCCCAGCGACCATACGGGTTGCGACGGCCCTGTCACTCTCTCCCCACTACACTAACGTCTCACGCTTGACTCTGCCCCGCGCAGTGGTGGGGAATCGAGCTTTGCCGTAAGAGGGTTAAACCTTTAAGCAAAATTCAGTTGATTGACAGCATTTTCCATGTTTTAATATTCTGTAGTAGACGTTACGATTACATTGTGTTGGAGTTGGCATTAAATTGGCCAAATATTCCGTTATATCCCAATACCGCTCAGATGATTGAAATCTATGATGCAATCGTATGGCTACCTGTACATTCTTAATACGTGGTTCAATTACGTTTATTTCGTATTCAATATTTCATTTCAGGGATGTATAGACACTTATGGGGACCAGAAGCGACGACGTAATGGTAATTGCGGGGACCGAGTCATAAATGTGCAAAATATCTAACAAAACAGTAATAATCGTATGAACAAAGCCAACAAATAAAATAAAATGGCCGGTAGAAATGGTCAGTTTACAAAACTGCAAATTATATTTCATTAAAATTATCAAAATTTTCGACGTATTGGTACCTACAAGGACCGACTTCCGGGATGTAACGGGACTTACCGGGACCGCATATTTTAATTTTCAGTTTCTTTGGACAAATCGGGACAGTCAACGTGTTAATATAAAATGAACCAATGCTCATCCCAACTTCGTTTCGGGCTCAATATTTTCCTAATACACCAAGGAATTCATGGTTAAAATTTCGTTAAAAACAAAAATGGCGTATTTCAGATAATTAAATATTTGTAAAATAAACTATTTTTTCTCATATTATTCGCTTGTTTAGAAATGATATCAATTTTTTTCTACTAAGTTCAGGTTATAAAGAGCATTTTTGTATAAGGAATTTTTTTCTTAGAGTTCATTTAGTACGAGAAAATTGGGAATAAATTTCACAAGATTAGGAAATATGGGAAATTTCAATAAATGATAGGCCAAGAACGCAATGTTGGATTAAAAAGAAATTTGAGAATTTATTATAAGTGGTAAAGTACTACATTAAAAAAATTACAAAAAAATCTGTGACTCAAAGGTCGGCGGCATTTAAAGTTGATGTGGAATCCCCCATATATTTTTAGTCCAAACCTGGCTCATTTGGATGGGTTAACTTGTTTATACATTAAGGGCCGGTTTTACCAACACGGTATAAACGCGGTATAGCGCTATACTGAGAATAACCAGCAATAAGCCTTATGGTTATTCTCAGTATAGCGCTATACCGCGTTTATACCTGTTGGTAAAACCGGCCCTAAGCGGCCTTTATATCGTATTAACACGTTAAGCGCGCCAAGGGAGTTGGCTAAGAAATGTCTGCCACGCCAAAGTGAAAAATTTAGTCCTTTTGACTTAAAAATAGGAAAAATGGCCACGAACATGCATTTTAAGATTTTTTTGCCGATTTTTAAATTTTTTTTTCAGCGGTCCCTAGGGATCGCCGTGGCGCTGTGAGATAACTTTGCTGACGTTATATAGATAACGTCAATAGACGTTCCTACGGAGCCACAGCGTACACTGGTCAATTTCCTTGAGTTAGGAGGACAAAATTCTTCATGGCTTATTCAACTTAAACCAAATTCGGTATAGGGGGTTTTTTGGGTCGCTGATCACGAATCTGAAGTCAGATTTCACAAATTCAAGATGGCGGATCCAATATGGCGGACGAGATTTTAGAAAATCGATGGATTCACGCCAAATTTGGTATAAGGGGGTTTTTCGGGTCGCTGATCACGAATCTGAAGTCAGATTAAAAAAATTCAAGATGGTGGATCCAATATGGTGGACGAGATTTTAGAAAATTTAGAATTATTGCAAACATAACTTCACTCCGAAAAGGATTTTATTTAAATTATTTCTAAAATTAACTCCGCGGATGAATTTCAGATAGGAATCGTTCACAAAATATTAAATTATAATACAAATAATAAAATGATACAAATTATAATACAGATTATGATACAAATAATAAAGTAATACAAATTATATAATACACATTACAATACAAATTGTAAAAGAAATTATAATACAAATTATAATACATATAATAATAATGAAATAATAATATAATACAAATAACAAATTTCTTTGATACAGACATGCATTTTCTTTTTGCTTTATGTTTTTAACACAACCCTTCTTCCTCTTCTCATCATCATATACATCTTCTACAGTATTTGGTACTTCCGGAATATGGAGAAGTGATCTGACCTCTTCTGATAAAGATCCACTTTTCCGTTGTGGCAATTGTTTCCTTCCGAAGGATAAATTTTCTACTCCTTTAGAAGGATAAATTTTGGCCATTGGAAGGTTAAAATTTATCCTTCGGAAGGATAATTTTCTACTCCTTTAGAAGGATAAATTTTAGTCATTCCCGATTGGATAATTTTTACTCTAATTCCCTTTCGTACTCCGATTATCCTTCTAGATATAATTTTTAATCTCACTTTAGGATAAAATTTAGTCTTTTTTTTCAGTGTATACGCGCAACGAAAGAATGTAATACACTAAGAGTATATTTCGCTACTGCAACTTTTGACCTTGATTTTATAGAACATATCATGCGTAGGCCATAATGCTATGTCATTTACGAATCTCTCGTTATGTAGTACTTTATATATACCATTATTTTCATTCTGCGAATATTTTCATTTTTTACATTTTGTCCTCCTAATTCAAGGAAATTGACCAGTGTGCGCCGTGGCGTGGCAGACTTTTTCGTCAGCGGTCCCTAGGGACCGCTGTGGCGCTTAACGTGTTAATGACTCATCAATACTTATATTTTAATTCGGTGTGTAAATCTTATTAAATTTGTCGTTCAGTAATTAATGATTGGTCTTATCTTGTGAAGACGGTCGTTGCTGCAATCCGTTACATTATTTGAGAAATGCAAACATCGTGATATCTGGGTAAATCTTTTGAGCGGCATTACTTTACTGAATATAGGTGTTTTTATCACTTTCCGCTTAGATCAATGTATTTGTGTATTTGGTTTTTCGATTTGCGTCATCAAAATACACAGCGCATAATAGGTCATCATTTCATCCTTGGTAAGTAGAAACTAACCATCATCCAGTCTCCTTCTTCTCCCATTGTTCATTATTTGTTGCGCGTAAAGATTTGTTTGCGTAATTACAATGTCCCACAAATTTTCGTCGAACACAACAAATAATAAATCTAATAATCCGCCATTCGTGCCTAACTGGTTTAAAACATAGTCTTTTACACCACGAGACTCGGAATATTTCACAATTGTTGGTCTGTTATCAATTTCCTTCCAATTCCATTCAACATTCAACTCAGGTCTGGGATTTTCCTCTTCATCACTGTCATACATAATTGATCTTTTTGCGGGATTTATCACTGGCACAATGACGCTGCTGTCATTAGAATTTTCATCACTGTTTATAACTCTTTCACTATCTATCGATTGACAGCTTGAAACATTTTCCACTACTCTTACTTCCACGCGAACTACTTACTTTTTTAGTAATTTTGCTTCTTTTTTTTATACATGCTGGAGGGCTTGATAAAATTAATAATGGTCAAGAATACCACTTTCTGTAGAACAGGCTGTTCGAAACGTGTGCACCTCGTATAACGGAATGGTACAAACTGAAGAACAACTGAAGCTTTCTTGGTGTCGCCGAGAGTGCCTATGTTTATTTACCTTGGAGACGTTATCTGTACCATGAAAAGCACCACTGTCTCCTAGATAGTACGTGGCCTACAGGGGGACACACGATCCCATTCGAGATATTCATACTTGCCCTGAAATTAACACTTTACCGACTGCTGGCCTGTATTGGTCGACTTTTCGTTGCCGACGTTTGCTGACCGATGGCCTGTTGGTCGGCTTTTTACCGCCAATTGTTTATATAATGATACTGATTGTTTTTCAACATGATAACTAATTAATAATTTATCGGGCGGTATGCGTCGGCGGCAAAAAGCCGATTAGTGGGCTGTCGGTCAATGAGCGTCGGTGACGAGGGGTCAGTTGGTAGGCTGGCGGTCGGTTAAGTGTTGAGACCACGAGTCAGACTCGAGATACAGTAAAACCTCGTTTATCGCAACTCACACTTATTGCAAGCCTCACTTATTGCAAGGCAGAAGTCTCGTTTATTACAACCCCTCCGTCTCCCACCGTACATAGTAGTTGCAACCCTTCCGACTCTCACCGCGCACGGTAGCCAATTACGAGCGGCCAGTGCGAAAATGCCTTTAGTCGAGAAGTGGGGTGTGGGCCTCTCTCGAGTTACGATAAATGAGAGGCATACGATTCGAGGGGCTTGCAATAAACGAGGTTTTACTGTATTAATGTTTGGCCTGAAATGTCAATAACGAGTCTGACCCGTGATATCCACGTTTGGCATGAAATTAAACGAGTCTGACTCATGATATTCAAGTTTGGCCTAAAATTTTCATCACGAGTCAGACTCGTGAAAATAGTGCAAGGGGTTAAGGAGGTAAATAAATAAAAATGTATTTTAAATCTCCGAAAGTTCTTCACCGATTGTTTTGAAATTTTGACACAACATTGCATTCGAATACGCGCGTTTTTTATATACCTACTATCTATATACTTATTCCCTTAAGGCGGTAAAATAGAGAATGAGATTATTTCGTGATTCACGCGGACGAAATCGCGATGGAAAAGCTAGATGTCACACCTGACAGGTAAAAACATACTTTTAAGCAATTCCCCGATAGCAAAGCGTGCATTTGCACGCTAGAAGCACGTAGTGGCATCACTGTGGTATCAGCGTAGTGCGTTCGTGTGACGTGACATAAACTAATAGTCCAAGAGCTGGCGTACAAAATGTGCAAGAGTTTCTCCTATCTGGTACAATTATAGTGAATTGCAATTGGGCTGTAAAACGTCATGGTACAGTCAGCCGGTCTGGTTTTGGGACACCTGGCATTCGCGCGCCACCAAATGTGTCAGAATAATTAGCTTCGTGCAACTGTTTTCTACTAGCTCCAAATTAATTTATAATTAGTTTATGCAATAAAAAACTCAAAACAAACAGTCAGCCAGCAAAAGAGTGGGACACGGCCAGTCAGCATTACTGTAAAGTTGTAGAAAAAATTAAGTTCATGCAAGTGTTTTCTCCAAACTCAACATTTTTAATATGTTAATTAATTCAATAACAACTATAAATCAATCAGTCAGACCTCATTTATATAGAACCCACTCAGTCAGCAGTTCAGAGAAGTTGCGATAATAAGTACGCGCGACTTGTCAATAACAATCATAAGAATCATAATTTTACTGGAAATACTGTACTCATATTCAAAAAACATCATAAAAAATATGATAATTTAAACAAAATGAAAATTAACGATTACAATCAAGACATAAACAATGATTGCACCAAAAGTAATGAAGGAAGGTGTAATGAAAGAAGAGGGATAACAACTATTCAATTTTCTTTTATTATTTCTTTTATTCAAATTTCAATTTTATGGTAAATGTACTCAAATAATATAGAAATCGCTTCAATGATTTTGACAACAGCAAAAAAATAATTGCGGGCCCCGTCAGGAAAGTGTATTAATAATATAGAGTCTAATTGACTTACCTCTTTTCAGATATATTAATTCTATCCCGCAGGACTTCTCTCACTTTCTTGCTCAAAGCCGTAAATTTTCTATAACATGGCACATGATAACCATCGATGTCATTGGGAACTGATGGCAGCACTACATTATTAAACGATAAACTATTATCCCGACGAATTTTTAAAAATGATTGGCATTTTGCAATATTACTTTCTGTTAAGGGCAGTATATTGTCTCCTTTTTTCAAACAAAATACACAATGAACCACACATTTCTCCATAATATTTGCTTCACAACGCACGAATGAAGTGTCATCTGTCGCGTACCGAAGATTTTAATTCGTTTCTCCCCAACTAACACACAAATACATGCACCCCAGAGCCTTACACCTCGAATCCGCCCTGGCCCGATACGAGAAAAACTGAGGAAACGTTTCTTTCTCTACAGTAGTGCTGGCAAAGATTCTTTATTCATTGTTCTCCGCTTCGCTCGAGATACAGTTGGTCGCCAGATGCCTTAACTACGTAGTCTCTTGTTTTAGAGCAAGGGTCATCCCTTGCGCGGATGATTGTTTTTGAGAAGTCGCGCGTACTTATTATCGCAACTTCTCTGAACTGCTGACTGTGTGGGTTCTATATAAATGAGGTCTGACTGGTTGATTTATAGTTGTTATTGAATGAATTAACATATTGAAAAATTTGAGTTTGGAGAAAACACTTGCATGAACTTAATTTTTTCTACAACTTTACAGTAATGCTGACTGGCCGTGTCCCACTCTTTTGCTGGCTGACTGTTTGTTTTGAGTTTTTTATCGCATAGACTAATTACAAATGAATTTGAAGCTAGTAGAAAACAGTTGCACGAACCTAATTATTCTGACACCTTTGGTGGCGCGCGAATGCCAGTGTCCCAAAACCAGACCGGCTGACTGTACAGTGACGTTTTACAGCCCAATTGTAATTCACTAGAATTGTACCAGATAGGAGAAAACTCTTGCACATTTTGTACGCCAGCTCTCCGACTATAAGAGCATCGTGACTAAATAGTGAACACACTTATTGTTAGTGGTTCACGGTGGGAAGACCCAGTGTTAAAACTTTGTGCAGTCACGGTGCCTTAACGACGTGCAAACACTTCGTAAAGGGCCTAGCGGAATAAGCATGTGAAATCTGCCCCCACGTGTATCAGCACCAAATTTATATGATCGATAGGCATCTATGAGAAACTAAATCTCCTAAATTTTTAGACCCCTAATCGCTATAGGGGGGGAGTTATGAGGGGGGGAAGTAAAATCGAAAAACAGCTTTTTCTCTGGAACGGCTCGACCGATTTTCATGAAAAAAATATATGTTACTCTTCCTGAAGAGTCAATTCCAAAAAAATATCTTGAATTTTTTTTTTTGAAAATTCACCCGAAAAAAAATTTATAAAGTTTTTAAACAATTTTTTTATGTTATAATTAATCTCGGAACCACTCCAACTCTTTTCTTATTTTTTTCTTTGGAATGTCCTTAACATAATTTTTCCAATTTCATCGGAAGTGTACCCCACTGAAAAATATTAACAAATGTACACGGTTCATCACCTACCTTCTATACACATATACATATATATATGATATACACTGTACACTCACTACAAAGGAATTTTTCCACTTTTATGATAATTCGGCACATGATAATTGTTAATTTTTTGGAACAGTCTTTCAATGCTATTATTTATTTATCTATTATTATTTCAATGCTTCCTTTATGAACGAGCTCGCATCTCACGATACGGGGTGCTTCATTTCTGTAAGTCTTCTGGCCTCTCTCACTTATAAATACTTACATATAGTTAAAAATACACGATGAAAAAAACAATTTTAATCCTCGTCACTGTTTTCATCTACTACTGGAACGATTCCATTTTTCATGAACATTTTACTCAGTATTTCAGCTGGTCAAATAATTTTTAATAAGTATGTTGCATTTGATAAATAATACACAATAGCAGCAATGTGAGAACAGCAGCCAACTGTTCTTCTGCCATTAGCACATTCACATGCATAGTTCATTATGCCAGAAATCCCGATACTGTTAGGTTTGTACCTAATGAAGCATCTATATGATGTCCGAGAAATGTGTCGAGATGCTACTTTGAATTTGAGCACATTTGGTTCAGCCATCACATATTCGAAAACAACTTTTCCATCTTGATCTATCATTTCGGATAAATACGATACAGCTTGGGAAAGTTGGTATGATCCAGTAAAAAGAGTCTTCAATTCCTTTTCGGTCATTTCTGGAAAGTCAAGGATTTCGTCAGAAGAGAGAGTTTTAAAAAGAACCTTTCGCCGGATCCAACCTTTCGTCTCTGCCTCGGTAGCTTGATCATTTTCCGTGCCATTCTGACTGTGCATTCTTTCTAAAATTTCATCCGTGTATTCTACATCAGATTGTAGCCTTTTGCCGTACGAGTTATTCAAAAATGAGGCAATTCTAAAATAAACTCCAACTTTAGGTATCAGTTTGTTGTCGATTTTGTGATCTAGAAGACGATATTTTTGTTTGAGAATGCCGTAAACAGATTCAACCACCCAGCGAATTTTAGTCACAAAATGAGATTGGTTAGATTCTTGAGTCGTTAATTGTGTGTGCTTGCGCTTCCCTTTCAAAGCAGGCATCAATACTCCAAAATGTTTATCTTCGAGATATTGTTTTATATCTCGAAAACCGCGATCGAGTACAAACATATCTTTCTTTTCTAGTAATGCACATAAACCATTCTCGTTTTGAATGATAGATTCTAGAATTTTTGCATCATTTTCATTGGCAGGATAAGGTCCGAGCATATCTATTATACTATGTATCTATTAGTAGTACAAATCGTAAAAGGCTTGCAAAGAGGAACTTTCTTTTGGCCAGAGAAAGATTTTCTTTGGTATTCATTATTTGTACTTTTTTGGTGTCGTGCATAGGTACCATCACAAATTAAAAATAAGGAGTCCGCGTTGAACAACTTTTTAGCGATTTTTGATGTATGGTTTTTCAAAAGGTCGGCTCTGCTAATACTTTTAATGCCGAAACGAGTTGGTAAGATATCATTTTCAAATGATGTAGCTGCGTTAGCACAGTAATCAGAAATCGTCTGTTCATGTTCTATACCTAATATAGAAGCTAACATCTTGTTGGAATTTCCGGTTCGGAGTTTGAAAAGAAATACAATGAGGGCTTGCATTATACCCCCTTTCCCCCTTCCCAATCTTCGGCGCCACTGGATATTTTGCAAAGAAAATTTAATTATTGGATTCCCCGTTTAATTTAAAAAAAAAATCATCCTTCCAAATTTTTGATTTGTGACTTCGTTTTTGAGATATTCATTAAAAAATTTATAGGGTAATATATTTCCCTGGGGAAATATTTTTCAGTGGGGTACACTTCCGATGAAATTGGAAAAATTATATGTTATGAAGGACATTCCAAAGAAAAGAATTGGAGTGGTTCTGATTAATTATAGCATAAAAAAAATTGTTTAAAAACTTCATAAATTTTTGTTCGGGCGAATTTTCAAAAAAAAAAATTCAAGACATTTTTTTTTGGAATTGACTCTTCAGGAAGAGAAACATATATTTTTTTCATGAAAATCGGTCGAGCCGTTCCGGAGAAAAAGCTGTTTTTCGATTTTACTTCCCCCCCTCATAATTCCCCCCCTATAGCGATTAGGGGTCTAAAAATTTAGGAGATTTAGTTTCTCATAGATGCCTATCGATCATATAAATTTGGTGCTGATACACGTGGGGGCAGATTTCACATGCTTATTCCGCTAGGCCCTTTACCGTGAATGCACTGTCTTCACAAAATGTTTAAATTAGAAAATAACAAAATTGATATAATAATGATGTTTCAAACAGTGCAAATTGTACTGAATTATTCCATAAATAATGAACTATTAATTATCATAATCGCTACTGTTTTGAAAATAAAGTATTAAACTATTTTTAAAAATTTAATGAGAAGAACCTTTGAGAGCAGTCACTGTCATGTCGGAGGCATACGTGTGGCTGCCCACCACCAGATCAGCACATCTCTTTTGCCATAATGGAGACTCCGACGTGATAAACCCGCTGCAGCAGGCACGCTTGACCTACCACAGCGCCGCATTCACAAAGACGCCAGGCTCTCTGACGCGCATCCATCGCCACTGGGTCTACATCATCATCTCACAGTGAAACCATTGTAAAGTCACTACGTGTGTTCCCTTTTTGCAAAATCCACCTACAATAATTTTGAAAGCGCACCATGTTGCCCCAGTGCTTACACTTGGTACCCATACTGCGTGACTGCAGTGTGGCTTCACGTTGGACATACACTTGGACATCCCAGTACGCACTTGAATTCACCGCGTGATAGTAGTGTGCGGTCACGGTGGCGCCACTTTGCTATTGGGGTTTATCTACACAGACAATGGAACAACAACAAAAAAATGATCGCGTATAGCTATCAGTAAAATCGTTTCACCATTGTCCAAAACACATCGAGCAGCACACATTTCACCAATTTCAGCTACATGTAGGTACTGCTAAATTTTCGCTTTTTCGTATTTCCCGATCGGTCATCTATTGGAATTCGTCATTGCTCCCCTTTACAAAGCCGACTTAGAATTCGAAATATAGCGGTATCTATTAGCGTGGGCACTGTAGGAAATGGCTCAGTCGAATCAGGAAACCATCGATTTTCGCAGCGCTGCGGTAAACCGCCTTTAAAACCGCCATTTTTATAAATAAAAAAATACAAACATTTGTCTGTAGTTTAATAGTAGTATAATACCTTACTGTACATTAATTTGGATAAAAACGTTTCAACTCTTCATAAAAAATTCTTAAAAAACCGTAATTTTTGGGTGGGTCAAAGTGGTGTAACCCCTTAAGCGGGCCCTTCTCTTTAGATTTGATCCTGCAGGAGTCGTAGAATCGTAATGCGCATGCTCCTGACCATTTTAGACAGTCTTGGACTCTTGCAGTTACAAACCTAAAGAGAAGGGCCCGACTTTGGTGACTTTCCTCTATCATTAACTTAATCAATCTCAGCTAACCCCGCCTTTGACAGACCCGGCTACGATTGCAGAATTAGCAACGAATATCGGAACGCATTCTTGGAAGGTGTTCTTCTAACCTGGCAAAATTGCAGTTAAAATAGTTACCCCTTCTTAATTCACTCTCGTTATCGAAAAATCGAAAATGGGGTCAACTGAGATTCGTTAAATTATGACACTTATTAATTTTATTCTTTTACTTACATAGACTAATATGGACGAATGTTTGAGTCTAATTTTTATTCTTCATAAGGTTTCATGTGTGAAGATGTTTTTCAAACGCCGTGTCACGATACTATTATTATACTTCATTGCACTTCACTGACACTGCGTGAATTTCATAATTTGAAAATAACTATCGATCGTCTGTATCGATCATTGTCACTCACTCTGTCCCTCTGAACATATCAAGCGTAGCTGATAAACGTGCCGGTTAACCCTTTCGTTACGGCGGTCCACTCCGCTAGAGTGACGCCATTGAACCGGGGCACCGCGCCGCAGTGTGCACATTGCACGTCGGTAGAAGAAATTTGTTTCATATGTAGACTATATTTTTAATAGGATTAATCCAATATGGGTTGATAGAATTAAGGCGAGAAATCCCTTCAGAATTTTCAAAAAATCGATTTTTTAAAAACATACTTCGAAAGTATGATACCCAAAGAATATACTGACCAAAGGAAAACTCGAAATATTGAATATTTGCGGAGTTATCGCATATAGTCTAGAGCGCGGGGACAGCATGCGGTCAGGTAGCGAGTCAACTTTAAACGCGATTATCTCGAAACTACGTTTTCAAAAACTGCTCGTGTTGTAGCTCAAAAAGTTATCGACCGATTTGGATGAAATTTTGGGAGGTTACTCTCACTAATATTATCGGAAGGATATACCTGTATTTTGAAAGGTAGCGTGTAAATAAATAATTTTTGGGGTGTCAAATATGTCGAAAAAATGGTTCAAAATTCGACCTTTGGAGTAAAAGGCTCCCAAATTTTCAATTTTGTACTTTTTCGTTATTATTTGAGATATATCCTTCCCCTTAATATGTCAGTAAACGAATGACACTTTTTAAATCTTGTTCAGATCAACAGAAAAAGAGTGACAACTGCAGCACTTTTCGACGTCGCGGAAAACAGGCGTCCGAAGACCCTTAATAACTCCATATTTTGTTGGTCATCCCAAAAAACAAAATTTTTTTTAAAACTTGATAGTTATAATAAACTCATGTCCAAATTTGAAAATGATCAGATTATTTTATCCCCTCTAAAAAAAAATCCCGAAAAATACCTATTTTTCACGCTTCTAAAGGGATTTCTCGCCTTAAGAGATACTCTACCGGTAAAGTAGATTCTTTTTTACCGATGAGAGTCGGCCCAGGTTGTCATATAGATGTCGATTATAGTCGGCAACCGTACACACAGGTCATCGCACGGCCATCGACTATAGTCGGCTCCCGTAACGAAAGGGTTAAGGGGAACTTGGCTGTCAGTCATTGCTTATGCCGTCAATCCATTATTGGTCGACAGGACAAGTATTGACAAAATAGGCCACACCCGCCATGACTATCCTGAGCGGAACACCCCGTATATGTATAGCTCTGAAGATTCTACTACAAAGAAATTAAAACCCATATTTTTTTCTTGATTATATCTTTGACATAAGTTTTATAAAAATACGAAAATGACATATTTCGAAAAACTGAATGGTCTGCTTATCAGGACACAGACACTTGTTTGATCAAATTTCGTGCCTGTGCAGTTGTACGCTCACGCATAGTCCGTCTGCTCCAGGTTTGAATGAGGTCGAATTTGCCTATAAGTATAGAAAAAGCGCTGTATTTCTACGTATACAGGGTCTGTTAAGAGGCGACAGGATCTACACGAATACACTAATACGTTGCAGCCACACTCATACCCTCTTGTGGGGTTTTGATCCACAAGTAATGTACACTAAAGACGAAAAAAACGTGGAAATTCGAATAACTGCTGTTTATTACTTGAATAGAAAAATAGTTACTAAGGTTACGTCAACAACCGTTCTTTTTTCTTATTAAAAAAACAAAAAGTGAAGAATACGTCATTGCGCCCGAGCTGTAGCGGGAAGAACTGACTTTGTATTCAGTTCCTGATTGGCTCTCAGCTTCTCGATCTCTGGTTGGCTGGAGCCTACGTGAGGCTAGGTGTGTAGCAGTCAGTGCTGCCACAGTACTCCCCCCCCCCCCCCCCTCCCCAAATGCTGTTGTCACGATATTTACTCATTTCTTACCGGGGTAAGTTCTAAGCTTCTTTGGTGTATCAGCGGACTGATTTGAAAATGTTACCCGCTTTGGAGATGTGCGCGATCCTTGTGGTGCGGGCGGCATTTGCGAAGCGAGTGGCCGTGGTGTTGTTGTAGATTCTGCAGTCCGAGATGATTTTCGCGAAGTGGACGGTATTGATGACGTGGTGGACTCTGGAGCGGTTGGTGGCTCAGCAGTAGATTATGTGTCTCCGTCGAGATGTTCTCATTTAAAATATAGGCTGGTTTGAGGCATTCTCTCGAAACGTTGACTCGTTTTCCTTTCACGTCGATCGTAAAAACGTGATTGTTAATCCTCTCGATGACTTAGTGCGGGCCTGAGTATGGCGGTTCCAAAGGCCGGCGAACTGCGTCTTCTCGTAGGAAAACGTGAGAACAAGTGTACAAATCTTTGTGTACGAACATGCTTCGCTTTCCGTGTCGTGTAGGCGTAGCGCGATCTTTTGCATGTGTTCTCGGAACTTTTCGAGACAAATTTGCGGGGTGTTTGGCATTTCTTCATTACTGAAGAATTCTCCGGGCACTCTTAACGAAGTCCCGAAAACGAGTTCAGCTGCGGATGCTTTGATGTCCTCTTTGTAGGCGGTGCGATGGCCGAGAAGGATCGTAGGGAGAAGTTCCATCTAGAAAAAAGATCCGTGGCACACTAGTGCTGCCTTCATCGAACGGTTCCACCGCTCGATTATCTCGTTTGCCGCAGTATGATAAGCTGAGAGCTTCGTATCTTATTTGCTCCGATGAGATGGGTCAATGCCTTGAATAATTCGGCTTCGAATTGTGAGCCCTGATCCGTCGTTATGGTACGAGGAGATTCGAAGCAAGAAACCCAATGCGTGTAGAAGGCTGTTGCTATGGAGTCAGCTGTGATCTCTTTTAGAGATACAGCTCCTGGCCAGCGAATGAAACGGTCGATCATCGTTAGGATGTATCGGAAATGTTGTGAGGGCGGCAGAGGTCCGACGATGTCCACGTGAGCGAGGTCGAAACGGTTATCCAGTGTTTTGTAATCACCGACTGGATTCCGAGTGTATCGTTGTATTTTTGCTTTTTGGCAGGCGATGCATGTACGGGACCACTGGAGGATATCTTTTCGCATACCTGGCCAGACGAATTTCTGCTTTATGAGTTTACTCATTGTGCGTCCGCTGGGATGTGCGAGTCCGTGCACCGTGTCGAAGATTCGTCTCCGTAGCGGTGTCGGAATGTAAGGACGGATGTCCCCAGTTGACGTGTCGCAGAACAACGGTCGTCCGTCGTTCATGTCCAGTTTTTGAAGTTTCAGTGATGTACGTGAATTTAGGAGCTCTTCGAGTTCGGCGTCCTGTTCTTGACTCTCGTGGAGCTCTTGAGTTGTAACTATCATTGACATTTGGATTTCGTTGAGGTGTGAGAGCGCGTCTGCCACGACGTTGTCTTAGCCAGCAATATGTACGATTTGTGTTGAATATTATGAAATGAAATCGAGATAACGGAGTTGACGAGGCGACGCTTTTTCTGGTTTCCGCTGAAAAGCGAATGTAAGCGGTTTATGGTTAGTCTTGATGACGAAGCCTCTTGCGTCGATCATGTGTTTGAAATACTTCACTGCTTGATAGATCGCGAGTTCTCGATCGTATGTGTTGTATCTTGTTTCTGCTGGGCTCAGGTTTCGCGAAAAGAAAACAAGTGGTTGCTACTCTCCCTTCTCTTCTCGTTACTCAAGAACTGCGCCAATTACCACGTCGGATGCATCGCATGTCAGTGCGAGTTGAGCGTTTTCAGAGGGATGAGCCAGGAATGTTGCATAAGCTATGCTATTTTTGCACTTCTGGAAAACTCGTTCTGAATGTTCGTCCCAGGGAATTGGTCGCTTGTCGTTCTTCTTTGAATCTTATAGATATTTGTTCAAAGGTGCTTGCAGTTCAGGCGCGTGCGGAATAAATCGGCGATAGAAAATAATGACTCCCCTAAAAATCGTCGTATCTCGACGATCGTCTCAGGTTTTGTGTAGTCGAGAATCGCTTGTACTCGTGCTTTTGGAGGTCCAGTCCCGTGCTTGGAGATTTTGTAGCCGAGATACGAGGCTTCGGAGACCCCGAGGGAGCATTTAGCGATGCTGAGAGTCACACCGTGATCTGCGAGACGTTTGAAAACAATCCGCAGGTGTTCTTCGTGTTGTTCCCGATTTTCTGAGGCGATGAGGATGTCGTCGATGTAGCAGTATACGAAATCGAGTCCCATCAATACCATATCGATGAATCGTTGGAAGGTTTGTGCCGTGTTGTAAAGACCAAACGGTATCACGAGGAATTCGAACGATTCGAAAGGAGTGACGTCCGCTGTCTTCGGCACGTCTTCTTCGGCAACTGGTATATGATAGTAGGCGCGAACAAGATCTAGTATTGAGAAAACTGTTTTTCCGTGTAGTTTTGCGGAGAAATCCTCGATATATGCGATCGGATATTGATCGGGTACTGTTTTTGCGTTTAGTTGGCGATAGTCACCTCAAGGCCTCCATTCCCCCGAGGATTTTTCTACGAGGTGCAACGGACTTGTCCAGGGGCTACTTGAGGAACGGCACCAACCTTTTTCGAGCATATCCGTGAACTCTGTTTCCGCGGCGTTGAGCTTCTCACCTATGAGGCGATATGGGCGAGCTGCTACAGGTGGTCTATTAGTAACGATGCGATGAACCACTGCATGGGCTGCGGTTGCTTGTACTTTTGATGTCTTGGTGATATCGGGAAACTCCATTAGTATATCACTGAGAGGGGGGTGGAGTCCTTCTGGATAGTGGAGATGTTGTACTCTTTTGTTTTTGAAATATTACCTCCGGTCGTGAAATTCGTAATGTTATCGATGAGTCTCTTGCGTCGGAAGTCGATCAGGAGGTCAAAATAGGCGAGAAAATCTGCTCCTAGGGTGACTGCAGACACACCGGCGATGATAAAGGACCACTTGAGTGCACGTCGAATGCCGAAGTTGAGAGAATCAACACTTTATTTCCGTAGGTTTTGATCGCAGTTATTTGCGGCGAAAAGCACGAATTTTGTTGCTTTCAAAACGGCTTTGACAGCTGAACGAGGAATGATCGAAACGTCGGCTTCCGAATCTACGAGAAAACGTAGGCCAGTATTCCTGTCGAAAATGTGTAAGCGGTACTTGTAGGGAAAACCGTCGCTGACCGCATTGATTGGCGGCGGCGTTCTTAGTATCCCGCAGGTTGCGACGTTTCCAGTTTGAAAGCGCATGGAGTTTGGCACCTCCTAGCCTCTTTACCGAAACGGCGCACAGTGCTCCCCGGTATATGGGAGAGTGGACAAAAATAGAAATTCCTCTTGACGGTTAATCAAACAGTAAATAAGTGATTGTTAAGGAGGTTTTTTGGGTCGCTGATCACGAATCTGAAGTCAGATTTCAAAAATTCAAGATGGCGGATCCAATAATATAGCTGACGAGATTTTCGGAAATCGGCGAATTCATGCCAAATTTGGTATAGGGGGGTTTTTTGGGTCGCTGATCACGAATCTGAAGTCAGATTTCAAAAATTGATATGGCGGATCCAATATGGCGGACGAGATTTTCGAAAATCGACGGATTCATGCCAAATTTGATATAAGGGGGTTTTTGGGTCGCTGATCACGAATCTGAAGTCAGATTTCAAAAATTGAAGATGGATCCAATATGGCAGACGAGATTTTCGAAAATCGACGGATTCATGCCAAATTTGGTATAGGGCGATTTCTTGGGTCGCTGATTACGAATATGAAGTTATATTTGCAAAAATTCAAAATAATAAACATTAAAATTTTGTTCTAGTTCTTCGTTTGTTTGTTTATTTATTTCTTTTTAATTTAAAAAATACTTCTGATTTTTTGTAATGGGGTGTTGGGGGGGGGGGGCAATACCGCCACCAACACCCCGCCTTGAACCCCGTCAACCTCGTATTTGACACTTAGTGACAAAAAATAGAATTCATCATTCGGGCGTTTCGCGCCCTCATAATGCAAATATCTATAGTTGAGCAGCCCTGAGCAAATAAAACGATATATAGGTATTAAGAGGAATGTACAAGCTTTAATAAAATACTAAACTGAAAAGGAGGTTTTTGGAATTTTTTGAGAAATAGCCTCCGCAATCATATGTGTAAAAACATAAGAAGTATAAGTTTGACGAATATTTTTTTCGGTATGTCAACCCTTTTCTTATTTATATAAAGTGAATAAAAATCCCCTTACCTTGTAGATTACATACACATTTAAAATAATTTCTAAAAAGAGTTTCGTAATTCTGTTGAGACGAGAATTTTTATGCTGTGACGCGTCTTTCTTTATTTATTTGCATGGCAAAGGTGATCCAGTTGTTCAGAAACGTATAGGTATGGGTATAATAGACTAAGAGCTAGTGACATTTTTCAGTGATTATTTAGTTAAGGCCTATTTTTTGAGAGAATGTTGTGGGGGGCATGTCTAAGTGCCATCCGTGAGGATTAACCTTGATAGCGGTATGGGAGGCTGGCGGAACGCCCCCAACTTGTAAAATATAGTGCACAAAATTATTATTTAGTTAAGGCTGAAATTTTGTTTACTATTCATCTGGTAGTCCACAATTCTGAATATAAATTGGCGGATCGATTGGCCAGCATTAAAAGGGTGGCGGATCATCCTAAATACGTCGTGTGAACAATAAAATTTTTATTATTTAGTTAAGCCTCAATTTTTAATATGTTACTGAGGCAACTATTTCAAGTGGAAATTTAAATTGGCGGAACGAAATATTGGCATTAACTACCTGGCGGAACGGTTTAAACATCCATTGTGCGCGCCTCGATTTCGTGCTGTTTGCCGCAGAATTTGTTGTATTAGGAATGCTTCTAATATAGATAATGATTTTGTTTATTTTCTGGAATCTTTTTAGTAATAATAGTAATTTAGTTTCCCTGGAGTTAATATTTTAGCGCTCATTCAATATTGATAAAGAGCTTCAATATATCAATCAAACATCAGTCTTATGTTAGGACACTCAACATTTTATTTGTGATGTCAGATGTTTTAACAATTTTTTAAACGAATGAATGATATAATTTTTTTAGAATACCCTTTTGGCATTTGACCGACCGACGATAGTCAGATTCGTTTTTAGCGTACATAAATCTATAAGAATCACCGGCCTCGCGAGACAGCCTCGCACATTGATGAATTTGCTGGCAGCAGAAGTCGAAAGTGAAGCTCCACCGTATGTCGATGTTGTTTTATTGGACGGTTTTTTTATTCTGCATTTGATGAAAGATGTGCCTAGATTATTTGGAAACATAGGGAAGAAAATTATGCAGATCATCACAAACTTCAAAGCTCACCGAATCGACGTACTTTTTGACAGATATTCGCATCCATCCATTGAAGACTATGAGCATCATTTGCGCCAAGCGTGTTCAAGTAATTACGCGATCTCAGGACCAGAACAAACTCGACCTATCGATTTTATGAAAGAGCTACAGAATGATAATTTCAAAGAAGCCTTAGTTCAGTTCCTCATAAATCATTGGGCCAGTGATGAGTTTGCTTCTTATATAGGAGACAAAACCATTAACGTTAATTTGGACATTTACTACAGCTTCAAGAGTGAAAATGATAAAGCCGTGCGCACCCCGAATTATCATCTGTCATGTCAATCTCACGAAGAGGCAGACACAAAAATTATTTATCATGCCGCAAAAATTGATCATCCTTCCAATATTCTGATTCGATGTTCAGACACAGATGTCTTGGTCATTTTATTAGGCAATATGGTGCACCTTCATCAGTCACATAAAATATGGATGGAGATGGGTGTTGGCAATTCACAGCGATATCTCGACGTGACAAAATTATATGAAAAATTAGGAACAACATTCTCAAGAGCTCTGCCTGGCTTCCACGCCCTTACAGGGTGTGATTACAACCCTTCATTTTTCCGTAAAGGAAAAAATAAACCATATCAACTATTGATGGCGTTCTATAATTATCAAAAGGCATTCGAAGACCTAGGCAAAGATGATGTTGACACTTCAGCAGTGTTTCCTGTTTTGCAAGAATTTATCTGTCGGATGTATGGTGTCAAAAACGCAGACACCGTTAATGAAGCTCGTTTGGTACTCTTTCACGAAGCTTATAAAGTTGTTGACACTACGTACTCATTTGCAAGAAACATCCGCAATTGCGACGCATCAAACTTGCCACCATGCTCATCTGAAGTGCAACAGCAACTACTGCGGAGCTCGTACATTGCCAGTATCTGGCTAAATGCAAATTTGCAACAACCAACGGACAAATCTCCAGAAAACCATGGCTGGTGCATCAACGACGGCAAGTATGAATTCGTCTGGTTTCAAGGAGATCAATTGCCTGAATTTCTTGGAGATGTACTTGTTGAAGATTCCAATAAAAGCGACAATGATTGCAATAGTGACATTGAATCAGGTATGCAGATTTAACAGTAAATATAAACAAAAAATATTACATTTTTCTAATCAATTTGTTTAAATTTATAGACGTAGGCTCCCGAGCATCTAGTGATCTGGATTCAGTTGACGAAGGTGACGATTCTGACTAGCCGGATACAGAAGACGACTAGATGATCGAACAACTGACGGTATTAAAATTGTCTTTATACGAAGTACCTACCATATATTTGTAAGTCGATAAATACTCTAAGAAATTAGTTCGCTTTAAAAAAATGTCTGTTAAAAATATTCTTTCACTTCACGCACCTCGTTATATTTGTATAAAGCACTATATCGTCGGTCAAATGCCAAAAGGGTATTCTAAAAAAAATTATATCATTCATCCGTTTTAAAAATTGTTAAAACATCTGACATCACAAATAAAATGTTGAGTGTCCTAACATAAGACTGATGTTTGATTGATATATTGAAGCTCTTTATCAATATTGAATGAGCGCTAAAATATTAACTCCAGGGAAACTAAATTACCATTATTACTAAAAAGATTCCAGAAAATAAACAAAATCATTATTTATATTAGAAGCATTCCTAATACAAAAAATTCTGCGGCAAACAACACGAAATCGAGGCGCGCACAATGGATGTTTAAACCGTTCCGCCAGGTAGTTAATGCCAATATTTCGTTCCGCCAATTTAAATTTCCACTTGAAACAGTTGCATCAATAACATATTAAAAATTGAAGCTTAACTAAATAATAAAAATTTTATTGTTCACACGACGTATTTAGGATGATCTGCCACCCTTTTAATGCCGGCCAATCGATCCGCCAATTTATATTCATAATTGTGGACTACCAGATGAATAGTAAACGAAATTTGAGCCTTTTAACTAAATAATAATTTTGTGCACTATTTTTTACAAGTTGGGGGCGTTCCGCCAGCCTCCCATACCGCTATCAAGGTTAATCCTCACGGATGGCACTTAGACATGCCCCCCACAACATTCTCTCAAAAAATAGGCCTTAACTAAATAATCACTGAAAAATGTCACTAGCTCTTAGTCTATAAGGGGCATTACTTTTTGATTTCAACGAATTAGTTTTTCTATATCGCGTAAGTTAAAATCTGATTTTTGTCCACTGGATAACGCACTGTGCGGCGGTGGAAATAGCAGATTTCTACGTCCTTTGAGCGGCTCGAGGATCTGCTGCGGAACCTCGAGCGGTGAGGTTGCTGCTCCTTATTGCCGGAGACAATGAGATTCTCTTTGATGAGGATAGCGAGCTATGCGATCTCATTTTCGACTCTTGTGAGTCTGTTGCTGAAACCTTATCCTTTGTGTACCGGTGAGCTATCTCGTGGCTTGTGTACAGCGTCAACGGTGTAGGTGTGGTGAGGTTGCGTCGAGATCTCAACCATCCTATGGTTGCTATGCTCGTAGGCATGCGTTACATCTACAATGTGCGCAAGGCATCTAAGAAGCAGACTTTCAAAACGCAGTTTGTCCATTTTTTCATAAATTGAGATAGAGGTAGCGCTGTATTCTTTGCGAACATTCCCATCAAATAGACCTATCCTGGACGATCAAATCGCATTTTGTCCTGTGCTAAAGTCGCATTTAAATACGCCTGGACGTTCAAACCGCATGTTCTCCCACAAGTATTTCCAAACAAAACGCATTTAGTCCATCAGCTGTGTATTGAGCATAGTAGTATACAACAACGATGTTAATAATGGTGATAATTGAAGGGGAACATATTGTTGGCGATGAGGATCGTGGTTCCCGCAAACGGAAGAGAAATGTGACTGCGAGTGAGCGGAAAAAGCAAATAAGGTGAAATTAGGTTTTTCCTACATTAGTGTTCAATAATAATAATTTGAAAAGGTATTCCAATCACGATGAGCATTTCGAGGGCATCGACTTAACATATCGAGTGCTACACGGCAAGACCTCGTGAGTGCAAGACACCCATTATTCAGAAATCAAGAAAAATGTTTTATTTGATTTTCTTCTTAAATTTAACATTAAAAATATATTTTTCAGCAAATATTTGTTGAAAGGGATGGGTGTTTATATAGGAAAAGACTCAAACTGCACCTACTCAGAAAATAGTGCCAGTTACGAGTTACTGTAATTTTTGGCTGTCACATACGAGGTTCTGTGCATAAGTATATTATCGGCGGTTAGACTTGTTTCGCAGTAAAAAATAGCTTATCCTTATTGCACTTTATTACTTATGGTATAATAGGAAACATGAATTAAATAGGTACGTATGTTTGAACAAGTACAAAATGTAAAATTAAATTGCACATGAACACCTAACCGAAACTAGGACAAAAAATTCAAGATAAATATAACGTGTCTTTGAACATTAATATAAAATGTGATAATAAAAAACATTAGAACATTGTAGGACGAAAATAAAAGTACAAAAATATAAATACAAATCTTTGGTGGAAGAACTTTGGCACTTATTTATGTGGGAGTCCATCGTAGAAGCTCCAAAAGTCTTTAGGAAAATGACTGCCTTTATATCTTGCAAGTCTTTGAATTTTCTCTCTGTTATTGGAAAATTTGTTTTTGGGTCTTCGAGGGAGTTCTTCAAATCCAGCGTCAAAATCCAGTTTGTAACGAATTTTGCTACTGCCGTATTGTAAAATTCGCAAATCTGTTACAGCTGCATCACCAGTCATTTTGCCATGCCGAATCGATTCATATTTAAGAAGAGGTTTGTACCCGTAATTCCGGAAAAAATCGGAAGGTGGCTTTTTGGCTTCATACGGAATACCCTTTCTTGCTTGAGCTGTAACTGTTAGATAACACAGGCACACAAAAAAAAAGTTCCTATTCCCGGAACCAGACCAGTATATCTTTATTTTTTCGAGGTCGCTGAATCCGAATCCGGTATCCGTTTGTCTCCATCACGTCACGTTCAAGGTCATTTCAAGGTCAAATCCTGGAAAAATAGTCAAATCGATTCAAATTATTATTCCTATATATTTTTGGGGTCGCTGAATCCAAATTCGATGTCCGTTTGATCCGACAAGGTCAAATTCAAGGTCATTTCAAGGTCAAATGTATTTATTCTCCCAAAAATGAATTTTTTACTACAGATTCTGAAAGAACGGGAAATTCTACGTCTAGATATGTATCCAATTTTTTTGATAACATAACCCCTAAGGTCATTTCAAGGTCACTTTATATTATTGTATGGAAGGTTCATATGACAATTGCAAAAATAAGAAAATGTGTCTTAACGAGAATAAACTACCACGTCAATATTTTTTCGAGGTCACTGAGTTAGAATCCGAGGTTCGTTTGCCACCAGTATGTCAGGGTCAAGTTCATTTCAAGGTCAAATCCAGCAAAAATATTCAAATCTTTTCGCATCATCACTCCGTTATATTTTTGGAGTCGCTGGAACGTGTATTTTGTATTTCACTCTGCTACTTCTTCATCGTTTCGCCTTCTTAACGTACTCGTTTATTCTCAAAAGATCTGTGCAAGGGATTTCTCTTGCGTTTTTTTTCCTTTTTCCGCGCTTTCTCTCTGCAACATCCAACAGAAATCTGCCATCATGTTTTCATCCCATCTACCCTGAAATCTTCGTTCTACATCTTTAAAATCTTGGTGGAAACGTTCTCCTTGTTCTTCACTGAAATTGCCAACGTTATCTGGAAATTCGTCCACATGACTGTCCATCATATGTAATTTTAAACTCATGTTACATTCCAATCTCCTGAAATTCTCAACCATGTCAGATATTATTTTGTTGTAGTCCGAGCTCTTATGATTGCCTAGAAAATTACTACATACTTTCTTGAAGCTGACCCACGCATTCTTCTCAATAGAGCTCATTTGAGTTACGAAGTGATTGTCTCTAAACAATTTCTGATCTGAGGTCCATCGAATACTCCCGCGCCTACTTTAGCATCAGATAGACCTGGAAATTGATCTCGTAAGTATTTGTAACAATCGCTTTCTTTATTCAACGCTTTGACGAATTGTTTCATGAGTCCTAACTTTATATGTAATGGAGGTATCAATACCTTCTTTGAATCTATCAACGGCTGCTGTAAGATATTGTCGGATCCTACAACGAAGGATGTTCTAGGTTCCCAAAACTTTTTCACGTAATGATTTTGTTTATCTCTACTATCCCATTTACAAAGATAACATGTTTTTTTTGTATAGCCAGATTGCTGTACCAGAATCATTGTGAGGATTTTAAAATCTCCGCAAACTTGCCATTTGTGGTCATCATATTTTATTGCTGCTAATAGAGTTTTCAAACATTCATACAATTCATTCATAACAGTCGAATGCGCAACTGGTATTGGTGCGTATACATTAGTATTGTGGAGTAAAACTGCTTTGAGACTACGTTTACTAGAGTCGATAAAAAGTCTCCATTGATCAGCACTATAAGTATCGGGCTTTAATTCGTCGATTAATCCTTTGACATTATTACAATAAACGAGAGACTTATTTGAATTACGAGAGAAAAAGCTCCTAAATTGTTTTTCTCTTGTCCTGTAAAACGTTACCTTCGTTTTCTTCTCTTCAGCAGATTTCTCTTTTTCAACGTAGAAGCACAGTACTCGGCAACATCTTTCGGCAATCCCATGTTACGAATGAAATCGTTCAGTTCTTCCTGTGAGAACAATTGAGGCTTTTTATTCTTACAACCCGTTGGAACGTATTCATGAGAATCATCTTCAGTTTCACTTTCTTCATCATTCATTTGGCCATCTTCGCTGCCACTTTCATTTCCGCTCATATATCTCTCATCGTCATTATCAGTTTCATTTTCACTCGTCTAACTTTCATCTTCGCTATCAGTTCCACTCATATAGCTCTTATCTCTATTATTATCATCGTACTGTTCATCCTCATTCACAAAATCTCTACGCTGATCTATATTTTCTCTTTCAACGTTTGCTTTAATCTTGTCTATTTCCATTCCATCTGAACTAAAATTCCGTTTGTTTGTATTGTCCTCGTTGGAAATAACAGGTAGTATGACACTCGTAATGTTAGCATACTTTATATGTGATTTATTTTTCATATTGTACCCAGTTAGATATGTTTTGCAAAAATAACAATCTTTTCTAGATTGCGCTTTGATCCAATGTATTCGTATAAGAAAATTGAGATATTTCTTGTCTCGAGATTTATCATAACGATGAAACATTGTGTTACAAGAAGCACAAATGATGTGTGGTACCCAATCATTACCTTCATCTATCATGTTCAAATCAAAACAATCCTTATACATATTCCTTATACGCTCTGAAATACGTTTGCGATTCTTTGATGCTTCATACTTACCACAAACATAGCAAAATGAATCTGGATCCTTATTGCATATGTGATCCGAACTTGTAGTGATAGACTCTACAGTAGCCAAGTTTTCCACCAATGCAGAGCTGCGGTCGCTTGATGACGACGATTGCGGGCCCGCTTGCTTACCCAGACCAACCGCCGATACTGGGGTTCCTTGTGAGAACCCCTGTATCGTAACACATTTCCGTGTGCCTGTCATGACAGCTTGGACGCCTTAATCCAGGGATTTTGCCGGAAAAAATAAACAATAAAAAAACCGTTGCCCGCCGTCACCGCGTGGAGGTACCCTGGGTGCAGGCACACCACACATATTCGCTGTATCAAATTTACAACGATGAGCTCCAATTCAGTTGAATTGAGAGATCACGTGACTGGATTTCAAAATTTATTTTGCGGTACGAAAACAGATTTATTCTCGCTCGGAACTGAGTGAGTTGATGCATGGAAAAAAAAACTTGGCAGATCTCCAAACAGACCTCCGTGTCTTTTAAACGTCAAAGACGTGTACCGCTCAACGGATCATTCGGTCATGGACGCCGATCCGCGGTAATGCATTGAAGACACGAGAGAGCTAGGAAACCGTCATAGGCGACAGCCTTCCGACTGACCGCTCTGTCACGGCCTCTCTTACTACAGACCCGAGCCGGCGCGATCGAAGCTCCGCTATCCACTCCACGCGCGACCCGGCGCCCTATAAGTGGAAACACGTCGACCGGCACTCCCATGGAGGGGGTCAGCTTGGACTTTAGGTTAGAACATTTTTGCTAGATTTGACCTTGAAATGACCTTGGGGGTTATGTTATCAACAAAATTAAATACATATCTAGACGTAAAATTTCCCGTTCTTTCAGAATCTGCAGTCAAAAATTCATTTTTGGCAGAATAAATACATTTGACCTTGAAATGACCTTGACTTTGACCTTGTCGGGTCAAACGGACATCGGATTTGGATTCAGCGACCTCAAATATATATAGGAATAATAATTTGAATCGATTTGACTATTTTTCCAGGGTTTGACCTTGAAATGACCTTGAACGTGACGTGATGGAGACAAACGGACACCGGATTCGGATTCAGCAACCTCAAAAACATAAAGATATACTGGTCTGGTTCCGGGAACAGGAGCTTTTTTTTTGTGTGCCTGTGTAATCATACGGGATGTACATATATTTCCTCATTCTTTAGTACTCTTTCTATGGTACTGTGGACGGAATCGCACTCCATTTGTGTATGTCCTTTTATTACAAATTTTTGGGTAATACAGACAGTGTTTTTTACTCAAGTATAGCAGGGCATTTGACATTACAGAATTTCTATTCTGTGCTGTACAGCCGTCAGAATATACAGGGTGGACCAGGTTAAACGTCATTTTTTTTGATATGTGATAGAACAACCAAAAAAAAGTAGACTTTCATAAGAAAATTTTTTTCAAAAATGTTTCCTAACAAAGATACAGGGTGTCAAAGTTTCGAGAAAAAAATTGTTTTCTCATCATAACTTCTAAACTACTTGATCGATTTCCATGAAATTTCGCACACAGGTTAATGTAGAACAGCTCTAAGCAATAATTAAATAATTTTTAAAAATTCTCCAGTGGCGTAGATACTAGGGGCCGGTACCCTCCTTTCCCCTCCCAATCTTCGGCGCTACTGGACATTTTGCAAAGAAAATTTAATTATTGGATTCCCCGTTTAATTTAGAGAAAAAAATCACCCTTGCACATTTTTGATTTATGGCTTCGTTTTTGAGATATTTATTTTAATATAGGGTTGCGTTTAATTTAAAGAAAAAAATCTCAAAAACGAAGTCACAAATCAAAAATTCGCAAGGGTGATTTTTTTCTTTAAATTAAACGGGGAATCCAATAATTAAATTTTCTTTGCAAAATATCCAGTGGCGCCGAAGATTGGGAAGGAGGAAAGGGGAATGAGAAAACCATTTTTTTTCGAAACTTTGACACCCTATATCTTCGTTAGGAAACATTTTTGAAACAAATTTTCTCATGAGAATCTATTTTTTTTGTTGCTCTATCACATATCACAATTAATGGAGTTCAACCCAGCTTTGGCCTACTCGCAACCCTATAAATTAAAATAAATATCTCAAAAACGAAGCCATAAATCAAAAATTTGCAAGGGTGATTTTTTTCTCTAAATTAAACGGGGAATCCAATAATTAAATTTTCTTTGCAAAATATCCAGTGGCGCCAAAGATTGGGAGGGGGAAAGGGGGGTACCGGCCCCTAGTATCTACGCCACTGGAGAATGTTTAAAAATTATTTAATTATTGCTTAGAGCTGTTCTACATTAGCCTGTGTGCGAAATTTTATGGAAATCGATCAAGTAGTTTAGAAGTTATGATGAGAAAACCATTTTTTTTCGAAACTTTGACACCCTGTATCTTTGTTAGGAAACATTTTTGAAAAAAATTTTCTTATGAAAGTACTTTTTTTTTGTTCTATCACATAAAAAAAATGACGTTTAACCTGGTCCACCCTGTATAATGATAGGTTTTTTTTTCATTTCCATCTGCTAAGTAATTATTTTCCAGAAAACTTACTAGGAACGAAGCAAAAATTGCAGCCTCTCTGGCCATCTGCGGTCACCTCATCATACCGGTAGCATGTGCACTGATGTGTCGCAACATCATACAATGTGAAATTATGGCAGTTTAATTTTGTCTTGTAATGTAGTGCATTTGCCGGGATGGACGGGCAAAGTTTCACTGCCTGGACATCCATGGTTAAGGTTACACATTTATTCATTTTAGCACACTCCTTATCTGTTTCCTTTTCCTCTCGTGCTGTTCTTCATACGTATGTGCTTATCACATTGTTCTTGGCTTAAGTGGCCACTTTTAAATTGAGGGGGTTAGAATAAAAGGGGTATAAGTGCATATTCCAGTTTCGAGATAATGAAGGATAAAGTTATTTGGATTTTAAGAAGTCAGAATCTATGCATGTGATCTCTAATATTTACTATTTTATTCAAAATATTTATAAGTCATTTCAAAAAACTAGACATGGTTCTATTTTTTCAAAAACACGAGATATTAAACAAAATTTGTAAGAAAATGCACTTAGTCCCCTTTTGTTCTCAATATTTTGTGAATTTTAATTAAAAAAAAAAGACTATTTGTACATTTTTTATTTGAGTTTTTGTAGGTTATCCCACTTTCATTTATTAATCTTGCATTTAAAGTTTATTGAGTTTTAAAAAAGCGCCAAAAAAGTTAGAAAATAGCTTTATCTTGGTCTATATGTTGCATGGGTAATTTTGTCTTGGATTTTATTTATTTTTTTGGAAATTTAAAATAATTTTTAACAATTTTTAGAAAATGTACTTTACCCATTTTATTCTAAACTTCATTTTTTCTAAGGTATAAAAATATACAACTAAAATTGATTTAGAAGGCTCTTTATTTAACTTAAAACTCAAAAAACCCTAAAAATATTCATAACACGAAAAACAATCATTTAACCATTATTCATCATCTGAATATAACAAATCTACATCTTCGGGGACTTCGTCATCCTTTTCTTCTCCAGTTTCCTCTGGTAACTGTACTTCTGACTTTTTCACTAATGTTTTGTTTCGACAGGTAACCACAAAAACGAATATAGTAACGACAGGTAACCACAAAAACAACACTTAAAAAACACAAACACCGAGCTCCAAAAACCCTGTTGTCACGCGAGTTTGAGGTTGGAATAAAATGGGTACAAGTGCACTTGCATCTGTTTTATTGTAAACGAATTTCTGCTTTCAGATACATAATATTTCTACTCGCTAATAAATGGCGCAAAAGCCTGAAAATAATTTGTATCTCTTTTATACCAAACAAATATGAACTTTAGGTAGTCATATATGCACTTATCTCGGATTTTTTAAAAAGTGTACTTATTCCCCTTTTATTCTAACCCCCTCAATTTGAAACAGTCATTGCACTGATCTTTCCGAGGATGAAATATTGCAATATTCATCAAGTTGACTATCTGCATAACATTGTTTTCGACAGTGGGTTTTTGGAATTGTCGTTACAATATCTGACATACTCGTTGTATAATTGTTGGTACGATTGAAATGACTGCTCTCTCTAGGTACAGTTTTGAGGTGTCCTTGCGGCAATAATGCGATGGTAACTTATTAAGTTGTTGGAGAAATTTGTTCAGCAGAGCTTTATCTTCTTTAAAATTGTCACCTTTTTTAGGTCGATTTTCTACAATGAATTCCGTACTTTCATTCAAGCCGTAGTTACCTCCATCAACCCAATTTTTTACCGACCATTCTCCTAAACATAATGTGTTCAAATACATCGTTTTGCAGACAGGTACTGCTGTATCTTTTATTATCAAACTGTACTGCAGGGTTGCTGTACGTCGAGGTGGCTCGTCGTTTTGTCGATACTTGGGGCGCTTGACCTCGACTTTTTTTACAGTGCTGCAGACGTACTGTTTTCGTTGATCCCATTTCGTTTTTCCCCAAAAACGTTCAAAGATTGCCTTCCTATCCTCTTCCTTTACAGCTGAACATTTTTTGGTTTTAGTTTTTCATACACACTTACATCTGTCCTTCACAAATCTCTCTTTTCTCGGTACATTATGAAAGGTATTTTTCTGCCCTGCAGGCTTACTAAATCCTATGTAACTTTGGCCAAGCATTTGTCTTTTCTTGTTCTCAGCTCTTTTGCCTATCCGCCTCCTCTTCCTTCCATTCCACTCTTCTTCTGCTTCATTCAATTCTACCTCAATGTATTCTGGATTAGTGGTGTTTCCATCAACTCCCTGGTCATCACATAACTCGTCCAATTCCAAGTCAGAATCAATGCTGCCCCTTATCTCTTCTTCTTCTTCTTCTTCTTCTTCTTCTTCTTCTTCTTCTTCTGTTTCGCTCTTTTCGGAGTTCTCAGAATTGTAGTCAGGATCAACAGTGCCATTTTCCTTCTCCTTTTATTCAGTGTCAGTCGCAATGTTTAATATAATACCGCTTTCTGTGAGGGGCCCAGACTCTTGACTGAAAGCTTCATCTAAGATGGTAGACACGTCAACTGATTCGTCAATCGTGTTGTTGTATATGAGTTTTGCATCTTCAATCATTTTTAATAAGTCGTAATCGGTGGGTACGAATAGTGAGGTGCTTTCATACCTCCCAGCATCTATGTCAGTGGATTTAGCATTGGAAATATTTTCCGTCTGAATATCCTTAACATTTCGTGTTACGTGACATTCTTGACTGTTGAAGCGTACTAATTCCGGATCTTTGTTCTCTTTGCCGCTGTATGAACTTTGATCCAACGGGAGCGGTGGTAACTCTATAATT
Organism: Xiphydria camelus; assembly: GCA_963678675.1. Lineage (NCBI taxonomy): Eukaryota > Metazoa > Arthropoda > Insecta > Hymenoptera > Xiphydriidae > Xiphydria > Xiphydria camelus. Next base: position 12,574,910 of record OY783194.1, read on the forward strand.
CGATTTTGGGGTCGAACCACAACTTTTCTGTTATTTTTAATTTCTTTATTGGGCAAAATGCCAAGTTTTAACAGTTTGTTAGCCCTGGAGCTCATTTTTCTGAAACAAAGTAGGACCTCGTAACTTCCAATATTTTGCTTTGAATATAAATGGCAGTACCTCGTAAGAGGCACGTCAACTAAATTATAGGCAAACAATAGATATTTTTACGCACAAGAGTTAAATAAATGCATACGATTAACTGCAAACATATTGTAGTACATTTGTTTCACTTTTAATGTAAGCCTAATGAAATACAATTACCAAAATTTCACGATTGAAACGGCGTACTTACCAGAACATCAACAGAAATGGCGGTTGGATTGTCAGTTACGAGGTTATGCATAATACGAACTGCATTATCGGCTATTTGTAAATTTTTCTTCTAATATTCAGCTTTACTTACAGATGGCGCTTGCGTTCATCTAATCGTTCATATATTAAACAGAAAATCACTGAAATGTGAGTTACGAGGTCCTGCCGTGTAGCACTCGATATGATCATAAAAGCAATGCTTTCCACTACAAAAATATTACACATAGCGATCTGGTACAGTTTCGAAGCCAGTTTTTTAAAGAGCCGCAAAAAGATGCTCAGGATCATTTTATATCTAAGATGTTAGAGCTGTACAAGCCCTATCGTGAAAGATGCCACAAACCTACAGGGAAAAACCATCCATTTGCCGTAAAATATGCTATGAGTTATTTATTCCAATATCATAGAATGCTAAACTATCAAACATTTTCTATTCACAATAGGTGCATATTCGCAATGAAAAACTTCAGATATGTCAGAAGCTTTTCATGGCTATTTTTGGCATAACTCAGCGGAGAATCAACACCGTTACTCAAAAACTACATACAGGGGTGCCGTTAAGAGAGAACAGGGGCGGCAACAGGAAGTCTGGAAAAAATATCAGTAAGGCGGTAGCTGTCAAAACTTTCATTAAAAATTTAAAAGGAAAGGAGAGTCGTTACGGCCGAGAAAAATTTCGCCGAATTTATCTGTCTTCGGAATACAGTATAACGAAGTTGTGGAAGTTGTACAACAAGAAAACGGACGAACATTTGAAGGTTAATTACAAATACTTTTCACGAATTTTCAACAAGGATTTTAATATTGGATTTGGCACTCCAGCTATGGATGTGTGCGGATTTTGTATTCGGACTCAAAACAGTATTAATATTGCGAGAACAGAAAGTGACAAAAAACGTTTAAAGATTGAACTTGATGTGCATAAAGTTAGAGCCAAACAGTTTCACAAACTTATGAACGCCAATCCTGCAAATTCTTTGACGTTATGTTTCGACCTACAACAAGTGCAGGTTCTACCAAAAGTGCCAATCCAGGAGGCGTTTTATGCACCACAGCTCGCGATATATATTTTTTTGTGTTGTTGAAAACACTTCAGCAAATCCCATTTTTTATACTTGGATGGAACATCAAGCAGGCAGGGATGCTACTGAAACATGTTCCGCTCTTTTGCATTTCTTAAAAACGATAGACATCCAGGAAGGTGTAAAGTGCCTTCGATTTTTTGCAGACGGATGTGGTGCATAAGATAAGAATAGCCACATGGCGCATATACTTCTCATTTGGCTACATAAGTTTACACCCAAAACAATAACCAATATTCATTTCGTTTTCCCAGTACGGAGACACTCCTACTTACCTGCAGACAGAGTGTTTGGATGGGTGGAAAAACTATCTACTCTAGTGTTGGAGAGGCGAGAAAACTTGGTGTTGATTCGCATCTTTTCGACATAAAAAAAAGCGCTGTAATGTTTAAGGGGGTTAAGTACTCTAAAATTTCGAAAAAATCGATCAGAGCTGCAGTAACCAAAGAAGGGCCCCAGTATGGAACAGGAATTGATACTGACTGGTAAGTTCACATAAGTGGTCCTAAAGTGATAAATAAGGGCTGAATTTTAGAAAAAATCTCATTATCTCAAAACATACTTTTTAGAGTTTCCGTACATCATATCTCAAAAACCGTTCCATAAAATTTGATGAAACTTTAGGATATCTTTTGTACTATCCATACCTTCAATGTGACATTAATTTTATGCCTAAATAAATATTAGAAAAAAAGTTAGCAGCTTTCAATTGTCAAAAAATGGCTATTTTTGGAAAGTTTTACTTTAAATGGCAAAAAAATTTTAAAAATTAAAATAAAAAAAAAGTATTAGTGTCACATGGAAACTACAAGTACTTAAATTAATTTAGCTTTGGGGGCTTTGTTCCAGATTGCTTTCTGGCAGCTGTAGAGTGTACGGAAGGCAGAGGTGGATTTCCTGCAAGCATTTTTTAACCGGCTAATATATAGGCTCGTATGGGGTCTAAAATTTTTTTGATATTTTCAAAATCTTTTTGAAAGTTCTATTAAACTACAGTATTAATTTCAATGTATGAAGTTTTCTTTAAATAGTCCCCAAAAATCCTCAAAAAACCGGTATTTTTGGGTGCTTTAGAATACTTAACCCCCTTAAAGAAGGTCACTGCAAAGAGAATTCTCTTAAAAAGGAGTGAGACTAACAATGAAGTGGTTGTGAAAAGTGAGACATTTTGTCGCACAGATGATGACACAAAAAAAATAGGAAACCTTGGTAAAACCTAGAAAACGTTTAAATCAGACAGAAATCCCTGAACTGTCCTTGGGGAGGAGCATCAAGGAGAAAAACTTGATAGCATAAAAAGTTTTCTGGTGGTTATGGCCGGAGAAAAATGGGCAAAAGATCCAGAGCTAAAATGGATGGAGGCAATTTTTGAAACCAACTGCAATGATGTTGGTGATGAGGAAAATGATGCAGATGGAGAAGACGGGACGGTTTGCGGTTGTGTCGATACTGAAGAAGTTCGTTTATTGTAAAACTTTTGAAAAAAACAGTGCTTATTGATGATACTAATTATAATAATAAAGTTTTCTGACTTTTAAATAGCATTAAGTCCTTCTTTGACATTCAAACCGCACTTTGTCCAGTATATTTTTGGGTTTTTCTGAAAAACGTTTTTGTTCCCCAGTCACATTGCTGCTGAATCCGGATTTCAGCGCAATCAACCACTATACGAACATTCTCTAGCCCCTCAAAACATTGGGGAAGATTTTTCGAAATATTCTCTTTGCTTGGCCAAAAAATTACTGGCTTCAAACAAATGTACAAAATATCGATCATCTCGTGAATTCTTTCTCTACAGTTTTCAGCTTTACAAACTTTGAATAGTGTCGCCAAAAAAGTGTATGAACTATTTTGCTTCAATTTCATAAAGGTCATAATGATTCTTTCACGCAAACTCAACTTCGTACATGTATCAGGTGATTTTTTAAATTAGCTTTACTAATTTTTCAATCATATCTAAGAAGGGAAAGTTGGCAATCCCCATAAGAGTACTTAGGTCGTGCTGCGAAGTAATAAGAGTAATCAATTTTGGAGTGACGAAATCACTTTGTACTTGAACTCCTTCATCACGAAATACTTTATGAGACACTTCTCTTTAACTTGCTGATTCCTTAAAGCTCTTTTCCTGCCTCTGATTCATATGTGTATCAGCGTTTTGGTTGGGAAGGCCTTGATCATCATCCTCCTGGTCGTTTTGATCGGCAAGACGTACTTTCCCAGCATTCCTCTGTTGATATTCTTCGCTATTTTCTTTTCCAGGTGTCCCTACATCATCCAGCAATGTATTTTCATCATTTTTGCATTCCCATTTATTTAACAATGATCTTTTACGACGTCTGTCTGCTCTGGAATTTACCTGCATCTGATATGCTTGACTACCGTTTCTTGAGACCGTTGGTTCTGGGAGATTACGAGAGGGAACACTTGTTGTCTTCAGATGAATACGTTTTTTAGTCTCGAAATTACTACCGTCTAAAATTAAAAATATTCAATTAATTATTTAAACAATTATCTCATTAACTTTTTCTCAATTAAATGGATCTGTAATATTTACATTCTTTTCATGTTTTTTACTTACATGGTAATAAAAAATCTTCTGAGAAATGTAATGAACAAACTTTCATCGAACCAGTCACTTTTTTCCCCATTCTTAAAACCCTCATCCAAGCATTTAATCTGTCAATCTCCTCTTCTTTGCCGAATTTATTTAATATTTTTACTCTATGAGTATTTGCACGTGGGAATTGAAAAAATCTAACATTCGGATTACGTTGAGGTGTACTCGTGCAACCATAGACTGAGCAATAAATTTTACTTTTTCTGTTTGCATTATTGACAACACTTTCACTTGTTTGTTTTTAACCTTTAACTGTATTTAACCACATTTAACACTGCCATGCGACCCTACTTACACTAATTTCACTCTTAGCCGCCAGAGCGCGTAACCTAGGATCAAGTTTCCCAATACTGCCCACAACACGACGATATGGTTACTATACAATACAGTCAATTCTCGTTATAAGGCCACTTCGCTCAAGCGTCACCCCCATCACGGTGCTCTAAACGTTTCTACTCCCGTTGTAAACGAAAGAAAGAAACCATTTGAGGGGAGTGACGTAAGGAGTGGGGGAATGCCATTTCTCAGAATGCGCCTCTCCTATTGGGACCGTGCAACACCCGTACAGTGACACCTGGTGGCAGTAGCCGGCGAAAAATCGGCACTTTTATACAGTACCAAATACGACAAGAATATAGAAATCCTCGGCAAAACCAATTAGTGAACAACAATATGAATGTTTTTCATCAGGTGTATTTTATAGCAATTATTTATAAGTATAGAATTGCAATAAACAGTAAGCATAACATTTAGGGCCGGTTTATTCACCTTCAGACACGTTGACAGCCATATAATGTACTTTAACCCGGCAGCGGTGGTGGCTGGCAGTCAATGTGTTATAGGTATGGAGAGACGTGCCCACTAACTTCCAGCCTTCACCACTAGTTGCGCACGATCGTTCGCCGTATCCCCTCCAAGCAGTTGCACGGTCCCAATAGCCCCTGCACCGGCCTTATAGTCCAAGAGCTGGCGTACAAAATGTGCAAGAGTTTTCTCCTATCTGGTACAATTCTAGTGAATTACAATTGGGCTGTAAAACGTTATTGTACAGTTAGCCGGTCTGGTTTTGGGACACTTGGCATTCGCGCGCCACCAAAGGTGTCAGAATAATTAGCTTCGTGCAACTGTTTTCTACTAACTCCAAATTAATTTATAATTAGTTTATGCAATAAAAAACTCAAAACAAACAGTCAGCCAGCAAAAGAGTGGGACACGGCCAGTCAGCATTACTGTAAAGTTGTAGAAAAAATTAAGTTCATGCAAGTGTTTTCTCCAAACTCAAAATTTTTAATATGTTAATTAATTCAATAACAACTATAAATCAATCAGTCAGACCTCATTTATATAGAACCCACTCAGTCAGCAGTTCAGAGAAGTTGCGATAATAAGTACGCGCGACTTGTCAATAACAATCATAAGAATCATAATTTTACTGGAAATACTGTACTCATATTCAAAAAACATCATAAAAAATATGATAATTTAAACAAAATGAAAATTAACGATTACAATCAAGACATAAACAATGATTACACCAAAAGTAATGAAGGAAGGTGTAATGAAAGAAGAGGGATAACAACTATTCATTTTTCTTTTATTATTTCTTTTATTCAAATTTCAATTTTATGGTAAATGTACTCAAATAATATAGAAATCGCTTCAATGATTTTGACAACAGCAAAAAAATAATTGCGGGCCCCGTCAGGAAAGTGTATTAATAATATAGAGTCTAATTGACTTACCTCTTTTCAGATATATTAATTCTATCCCGCAGGACTTCTCTCACTTTCTTGCTCAAAGCCGTAAATTTTCTATAACATGGCACATGATAACCATCGATGTCATTGGGAACTGATGGCAGCACTACATTATTAAACGATAAACTATTATCCCGACGAATTTTTAAAAATGATTGGCATTTTGCAATATTACTTTCTGTTAAGGACAGTATATTGTCTCCTTTTTTCAAACAAAATACACAATGAACCACACATTTCTCCATAATATTTGCTTCACAACGCACGAATGAAGTGTCATCTGTCGCGTACCGAAGATTTTAATTCGTTTCTCCCCAACTAACACACAAATACATGCACCCCAGAGCCTTACACCTCGAATCCGCCCTGGCCCGATACGAGAAAAACTGAGGAAACGTTTCTTTCTCTACAGCAGTGCTGGCAAAGATTCTTTATTCATTGTTCTCCGCTTCGCTCGAGATACAGTTGGTCGCCAGATGCCTTAACTACGTAGTCTCTTGTTTTAGAGCAAGGGTCATCCCTTGCGCGGATGATTGTTTTTGAGAAGTCGCGCGTACTTATTATCGCAACTTCTCTGAACTGCTGACTGTGTGGGTTCTATATAAATGAGGTCTGACAGGTTGATTTATAGTTGTTATTGAATGAATTAACATATTGAAAAATTTGAGTTTGGAGAAAACACTTGCATGAACTTAATTTTTTCTACAACTTTACAGTAATGCTGACTGGCCGTGTCCCACTCTTTTGCTGGCTGACTATTTGTTTTGAGTTTTTTATTGCATAGACTAATTACAAATGAATTTGAAGCTAGTAGAAAACAGTTGCACGAACCTAATTATTCTGACACCTTTGGTGGCGCGCGAATGCCAGGTGTCCCAAAACCAGACCGGCTAACTGTACAGTGACGTTTTACAGCCCAATTGTAATTCACTAGAATTGTACCAGATAGGAGAAAACTCTTGCACATTTTGTACGCCAGCTCTCCGACTATTATAACGAGAGTTGACTGTACCTCAATACAACGCCATACACCTCCCCTATCTGCAGACATTTATCCTACTGAATACTTGTGGATTATTCGTGAGAAAAAAAATGGAAAGAGTCATTGTATAGGAAAACGCCCCCGAGAAAACGCTACTAGGGGGATGGACTTCCATATCACCCCTGATCGCGGGAAAAATGGTGGATTCGATGTAGAAGAGATTTTGAAGGGTAATCAAGGCTAAGGGAAGTCCAATGAAACATTAGACGTACTAAATATGGTCATCACTTTTTGCATATCATAAGTGTACGAATACTTCCTTGGCCTGAAATATACGAGTTATTTTCTTTCTTTAAACAATATAATAGTTCATATAATTGTTTATACAGTATTTGTCGGTACTAAATTAAAGCAGTATATGAACTATCCTGTAGGTTTATTTATTTAAACGTTCGACCTGAACAAATACCGTACGAGGCGAGATATTAGCCGAAAACTCGCGGTGTACGAATACTTTTTACAATCCATTCGAGATTCGCTAGAATACTTCAAATAAGATATTAATTATAATAGCGAGTGCTGGCGCTCGCACACCGGCGACGTACTATCTTTAATCCTTTCTTCGAAGTACTGCACAGAGTGTCAATTTATCAACCGTGTATACCATTTGTTTCTATTATTTATTATTCCATGGAAAAATCTTTCGAACAGAAGTTATTCAGTGTCGAAGTGCACATATGATAAATGCATCAGGTTTTTACTAACGTGTGTTATTTACAAGATAGGAAGGTCATCTTCATTTATTTCAATGGAACTCAATAATTTCATTCTTACAAAAGTTGTAAAACTCGATGAGACTAATAAAAAAGATATAAGATCCTGTGCCCATTCGTTGAATTGTTTGTAAAATATTGCTACCCGAAAAGTATAAGAGTACTCAAAAATGTTAGGCTCTCGCGGTCATTGTCATTATAGTTATGGTTACTACTACTCAGTATCAGAAGGTCATCAGCTCTGATGAAGCAAACTGCAATGTTTGCGAAACGTCGGTAAAATAATATATATGGGCGCGGTTACCACCCGGAAGCCAAGAGTAGTATTACTAAGAGTAAGTAATTAACACAGGCCTGCGATGAAAAAAATACAAGGGAAGTGGCAACTGAACTTTATGTCTTTTTTGGTGTTGATTGAGAAAAAAATAATAAAAAAGTTCTATCACGTCGTTTTTTTGAAAAATTCAAGTTTACTTGGATTTTTATGAACATATCGCGCGGACGAACCAGCGACTTGAGACGATGTCGGACACGAACAATAGTTTACAAATAATAAAATTTCACGAATTTATATATTTTTGTATTGAATACACCAGAAATTGTTAAATTTTACACTCTGTAATTAATTTTTGTGTGGTATTTAGTAAAACAATCCCCAAGTGCACGACTATTCCAAGCGAATGCAAAGTTGAGACTAACTACGTTGAATAAGAATGCAGGCCGAGCCTCGTTTACGAAATACCTTATCGCACTAGGAAATAAACATACCTATCGAGTTCGAAAGTGCCAGGGCACAGTATAGGTACGGGCACACTTCGAGTGGACGCGTCGTACCGCCCGAGCGATGAATCTTATCGCGCATCGGAAATAAACATATCGTGTTTATGTGTGAAAATACGCTGCAGTGCCCCTCGAGTGGACTTCTCAAACAATCCAGGCGAGAATGTTTAATGTTTTCTTGCACGTGGAGTCGAAACATATCGAGTTCGGCGTCGCTGAGTGACGGATCGAACCGCCGGGCGCGGAAGCTAGACACTACCCGGGCGCATCTAAGGCGCCCCTCCACCGCAAAATGTTTAAAAAGAAATTAAAATAGTATGTTTTCGTGATTTTTCTCTAGAAACTACACCATAAGTTGATGTATTTAAGTTTAAACCCAAGGGAACGTTCAGTTTTCCTCTCGACCAGAGGCGGCTCCTGCGATCTGGTCGAACAGTGGTTTTCATCCATTTAAACCTATAAAAAATAATCGATTGCTGAAAAACTAATTTGCCTCACCAAGAATCGATTATTTTACATATATTTCAATAGATAAAAACCACTGTTGCCAGATAGTACGCAAAATTGTTCGAGATAATTAATTTTCAAATAGGATTCTAGCAAAAATAGCGATATCGATTTTACAAAAAATCCTGACGTGATGGAAAAAATGGAGGTCATTTTAGAAATCAGCACACCAAATAACATAAAAATCAGCGAAAACTTCTCTTGTATTTTTCAAAAACTTTAATTTCGCAGGCCTGTGTAATAGGATACTTGTATAACACAGCTCCACAAAAAAAAATCGAAAAAATGCTTCCTCTGACCAGACCAGTATATCTTTATGTTTTTTGGGTCTCTGAATCCGAATCCAGTGTCCGTTTGTCTCCATCACATCACGTTTAAGGTCATTTCAAGGTCAAATCCTGAAAAAATCGTCAAATCGATTCAAATTATTATTCCTATATCTGTACCCCAGGATAAAAGTGTATTAAATCCAATTTGTAAAAATTGGACTTAATACACTTTTATCCTGGGGTACAGATATATCTTTGAGGTCGCTGAATCCAAATCCGATGTCCGTTTGATCCGATTGGGTCAAATTCAAGGTCATTTGAGGGTCAAATGTATTTATTCTGACAGAAATGAATTTTTTACTGCAGATTCTGAAAGAATGGGAAATTTTACGTCTAGATATGTATTCAATTTTTTTGATAACATAACCCCCAAGGTCATTTCAAGGTCACCATGTTATTGTATGGAAGGTTCATATGACAATTGCAAACATAAGAAAATGTGTCTTCACGGCAATAAACTACTACGTCAATATGTTTTCGAGGTCACTGAGTTAGAATCCGAGGTTCGTTTGCTTCCAGTATGTCAGGGTCAAGTTCATTTCAAGGTCAAATCCAGCAATAATTATTCAACACAAAAAACCCCAAAGCCATTAAATTCTTAAACTCCATAACCCATAAACCCTTTATAGTCCAGTCATTGAAGTCCTGAATTAGAAATAATTAAAGAGGATCTGAATTTTTTACAGTAGGTACTGTTTGCACCCTAAAACAACTTCCTGATATTTTGAAGGATCATCCCCGGTCGGATTGTTTAAAAAAGAGATGTAAACAAAAAAAAACGATTTTTTGCGAATATCTCTTCAACTTTCAAGAATAACGAGAAAATCTTCAAATAAAAGTTGTAAACAATCGAATTTATAATAAAAAAGTCTTTGTGAAATTTTTACCTATATGCAATAGGGAAGCGGCAAAATGCGTTCAAAGTTTGCGCACCACCTAAGGGAGCATGCTGCGCTTAAAAAATTCATAAGAAATCAAAAAATTACTCTTTTTCGATGATTTTTTTTTAAATCGCATCTACAGGAGTAGACCTACATTTTGAGAGACAAAGAAAAAAAATTAATGCATTATTAATGCGATTATTGATTATTTTAGATTTTAAACCGATTCTTTTCACTGAAAACATTGGGGAACACTTTTTTTTCTTTAAACTTGGTATTCGTTAGATTATTATCTAAGAAAAAGTCCTCTACGGCTTCGCACTGAATACCTTCTGTGTGGAGATATAATATAATATAATACAACTGATTTTCTAGTGAGTGGCAGTCCTGAATGAAATCTGTGGCCGCACCACTGTACTGGGGACCGACAGAGAACGCGCATATATTCCCGACTCTCTCTTAGTCATAAACGCGTTCTGCACTGCGCGAAGCAGTCTGTGCCTCTACCAAGGAGTAGGTGTCCAACTACCTGCTCTTTACCTCTGTAGACCTTCGGCACGCTGCCAAAAAGTGCAATGGTAGTATCATGTATGCCCTTTGAGGTTTCGGTAATAATTCATATGCTGATAAATGACCAAGCAAAATTGACAGGTCCCCGTGGAACTTGTGTTGGAGAAGTTAATTACTTATTGCAAAAAAAAATCGCATCTTGCAATGATAGTATCACGTATGCCGAGCATGTGAAACGATATTTCATAGAAAAAATAATATATATTGAAGAGAACGATCGGCATACGTGTATCGTAGGGACTAAGGGTCGGTATATGCTCTAAAAAGTGTTGTAAATTCAGAATTTTTTAAATGATTATATCACACATCATGTCCAACTACCTACTCTTAACCTCTACTGCGCCATGAGGACGACAGAGGTGGGAGCTAAACAGTATTTCTCTCTGTTGAAACACGTAGTGCGTGCTAGCGACGAATAAACGTTGTTGGAGCAATGCGGGCAATTTGTTAGTGTATAGTAATATCCATTTTATTAAGGAAGAAAATTCTTTTATTTTGTGGGTGATTGTAAATTTTTTTTTCTATTTTTACAATACCTTTAATTCAGAATATCTTCTACAGGTGTCATCGAAATACTCCTGAAATGTTGAATTATACAGTTTTTTATTTGGGCACAGAAGTTTTTAACGTTTAATAGAAAATTTCAAAAATAATACAAAAATTATAAATACCTATTATTATAACACATATACTTAAACTTGTTAATCCATATCTTCAAATATGATTATAAATAATTGAATTCTTTTCAATACAGCATTTTTAGAAATTTCAAAAAGAATCAAAATCAATATCATTATCTATATCATCTTCTTCGAATTCATAAACAGTGTTCTCATTTGCGTTAATAAGAATGTCGTACTTGTTATAAATACTTGTTATAAATACATGATATAAATAAATATATAACATATATCCTTAAACTTGTTAATCCATATCTTCAAATGTGATTATAAATGATTGAATTTTTTTTCAATACACCATTTTTAAAAATTTCAAAAAGAATCAAAATCATAAGGTAATATAAGGTAAACTAAGGGCGCGTCAAAAAATTACCATTATGCGATACATAAATATTTTGTTTTTAAAAGATACAATTAAACGATTTTAAAATTCTCTAAATAGAACACCATGCAACCCAAAAATTGTATAACGAAACAATATGCGCTCCTAAAGAATAATTATATACGTGTCCTTTATTTGTTCTATGCCAGAATTCTAAGACAACATTTTAGAACTGCTATAGAATTGTTATGAGATTGCTTTGTATAACTGTGTTATAAAAATTCTTTAAGAGACTTGTGAGAACATTTATTCAACAATTCTCTAAGTGTTTCCCGCAGACCTTACAGAACAGCTTCAAGAACTAAAAAGTTCTATAGAACGGTGCTCATTTTTATGGTATAAGTGTTGTAAGAACGCTTTGAAAATGTTCTTAGAAGAAACAGTGCTCTAAAAAATTTGCTCTAGAAACGTTCTTATAATTTGTATAGAACATGAAATTGTTAGCTGGGCTTTAACCAATTCCAACGAATAGGCCAAATGACATGGAATAACTTTTGCATGTATTATATTTTTAACGATGTCTTCAAGACAAACTAAATATAAAAAACTGCATTATTAATTTTTGGTCAAAAAAATTCAGAAGTGTACAAAATACGAGTACACAAATTTTTGTCTTCCATTACTTTCAACCCTTCTGAGGTCGCGCGGTGAGCGTGGCCCTGCATTTTTTTTAAATCGTCATAATTGCTTAACTACTTCCATTTGAATGATCACCGGCTACGTATTCCGTCATTGAAGTGTCGCGAATACGATGTGCTTATAATATGATAGCTCTACATTTATTAGAAAAATGGAGAAAATATATTAATGAAGCGTGGGTGAAAAGGCGTGACCTCAGAAGGGTTAAAATAACTAGCAGAAAAATAGAAGAATGAAAAACCAAGCATGCTTGAAATTTATTAAACAGGATTTTTTAAATTTACCTTCGTGCAAAGTGATAGATTTCGTTTATGAATTCGAAGAAGATGATATAGATAATGATATTGATTTTGATTCTTTTTGAAATTTCTAAAAATGCTGTATTGAAAAAAATTCAATTATTTATAATCATATTTGAAGATATGGATTAACAAGTTTAAGTATATGTGTTATAATAATAGGTATTTATAATTTTTGTATTATTTTTGAAATTTTCTATTAAACGTTAAAAACTTCTGTGCCCAAATAAAAAACTGTATAATTCAACATTTCAGGAGTATTTCGATGACACCTGTAGAAGATAATTCTGAATTAAAGGTATTGTAAAAATAGAAAAGAAAATTTACAATCACCCACAAAATAAAAGAATTTTCTTCCTTAATAAAATGGATATTACTATACACTAACAAATTGCCTGCATTGCTCCAACAACGTTTATTCGTCGCTAGCACGCACTACGTGTTTCAACAGAGAGAAATACTGTTTAGCTCCCACCTCTGTCGTCCTCATGGCGCAGTAGAGGTTAAGAGTAGGTAGTTGGACATGATATGTGATATGATCATTTAAAAAATTCTGAATTTACAACACTTTTTAGAGCATATACCGACCCTTAGTCCCTACGATACACGTATGCCGATCGTTCTCTCTCTTCAATATATATTATTTTTTCTATGAAATATCGTTTCACATGCTCGGCATACGTGATACTATCATTGCAAGATGCGATTTTTTTTTGCAATAAGTAATTAACTTCTCCAACACAAGTTCAACGGGGACCTGTCAATTTTGCTTGGTCATTTATCAGCATATGAATTATTACTGAAACCTCAAAGGGCATACATGATACTACCATTGCACTTTTTGGCAGCGTGCCGAAGGTCTACAGAGGTAAAGATCAGGTAGTTGGACACCTACTCCTTGGTAGAGGCACAGACGGCTTCGCGCAGTGCAGAACGCGTTTATGACTAAGAGAGAGTTGGGAATATATGCGCGTTCTCTGTCGATCCCCAGTACAGTGGTGCGGCCACAGATTTCATTCAGGACTGCCACTCACCAGAAAATCAGTTGTATTATATTATATTATATCTCCACACAGAAGGTATTCAGTGCGAAGCCGTAGAGGACTTTTTTTTAGATAATAATCTAACGAATACCAAGTTAAAAGAAAAAAAATTGTTCCCCAATGTTTTCAGTGAAAAGAATCGGTTTAAAATCTAAAATAATCAGTAATCGCATTAATAATGCATTAATTTTTTTTTCTATATCACTCAAAATGTAGGTCTACTCCTGTAGATGCGATTTAAAAAAAAATCATCGAAAAAGAGTAATTTTTCGATTTCTTATGAATTTTTTAAGCGCAGCATGCTCCCTTAGGTGGTGCGCAAACTTGGAACGCATTTTGCCGCTTCCCTATTGCATATAGGTAGGTAAAAATTTCACTAAGACTTTTTTTATTATAAATTCGATTGTTTACAACTTTTATTTGAAGATTTTCTCGTTATTCTTGAAAGTTGAAGAGATATTCGCAAAAAATCGGTTTTTTTTTGTTTACATCTCTTTTTTAAACAATCCGACCGGGGATAATCCTTCAAAATATCAGGAAGTTGTTGTAGGGTGCAAACAGTACCTACTGTAAAAAATTCAGATCCTCTTTAATTATTTCTAATTCAGGACTTCAATGACTGGTCTATAGACTATATGTCTACCATCCCACCAAATTTCATTTCTTTCCGACCTTTTGCAAATAGAACCCGTTTTCTTTCTACCCATTGCCTGGACTAATATGCGGTAATACCATCACGGCTGAAAATTCGACCTCCTAGACGAGTCCCTCAAATCTCCGTTTCGTCATCTCTCACCGTTTCCGAAATATTTTCATAAGTTCATTGTTTAAACATTGTATTGACTTGCGCTGTTCGGTTAGAAGTATGATCACGAATAAAGGATCGACCCGTTATACATCGCTCCTAAATTTTTTCCGGTTTGTCGTATTTTTTTAATTGAATGAAAGAAGGAAAAAAGTCGTCGAGCTTAGAGGCTCATTCTGTCCAGTCTACATACACACAGGTCACATAAACATTCTTTGCTATGAATATTGCTAGCGAATATTATAACGAGACGTAATTTAACCAAACTTATTGATATGGGTTAGGCGCCTGTGAAAGTAAACTTGATTGCTGGTTCCTTATAAAAAAGTTAAATTATATAAAACGTAACATGGTTTTTGGTATGAAATAGTGTATCTAAATTGTAAAACTTAACGTGGCTCTCTTAGGGCAGATATTACAATGTGAGTTTAAACTGCTGGTTGAGTTAACCTTTACTTTCAGTTTAAACCTAAGGTTAACGAAAATGCGTATTGCAAAACGTTTTTCACCCAAAGTTAAGTTAACTAGGAGTGGTAGCATTTCAAGCGAATATCCCTAGATGAAACATGCCGTAAACTAGTTTATTCCTGAAAAATGTATGCACTTGTACTGTTTTTGGACTCAGTCTTTCTTTTTCTGCTTTTTTCAATTTTTGTGTATGATAAGCTCTTGAAAACTGTACTGAGGAATGCTAAATATGTGAAAGATATTTTATTAAGTAAATTTAACAAAAATGTTAATTAAAGAAACATTATATTGTCGACTTAGTTATCAGGATCTTCATCTGCGTAACTTTGCTTCCAAGTTATATGATAGTAAAATTCCGGTGTTTCATCGTTAATATACTTCATGACTTTTTTAACATCAACGATCTTCTTATGACTGATAGGAATCGGCTCTTGACAATATATGGAGCTTAGAATTTTGAACATTTTGGCTATCTTAAGTCAAAACGCCATTTTTAATGCTAAACTTGCTCTATCAAATATCGTTTACTGGCAAAGGTTTACTAGTACGGAGAAAAAACTCAACTGTTAATTCCGATGATAACGTTAAAAAAGGTCAAAAGAAATTTTTAGAAATTGCGGGAAAGATGATGCATAACAGAAAACATTTTTTTATTCGGTAACATAATATGTACATGATTCTATTATGTGTATATTATTCTGTTGTTTATATAAAATACTGTACGATTTAAGCTATTGTATCACGGTATTTTCATTCGCAATTTTTTTCAATTGCTGTTATAATGAATGAATAAAAGGAGATAATTTTCTTGAGAAATCCAGTTAACAAGCTGGTAAAATTAAATAGTATCATATAGAATACGTCGTTGGGAATGATTAAAATTCTTCATTGTATGGAATGATTTCATCTTGGCGTAAATTTTATAACTTCATGTTCAGGCATTCGTCCTTCATTTTGAAGTGTTCGTTAAATCTGAATGAAGCGAAACTATTATCAAAACGATTATCTTCAAATGAAATATGAATATTATGAAATGAAAATATCCTGATTACAATCTAATAATAATTAAATAAACTTACTCTAGAAAATCGACAAGTCGATATTTGAACGTTCGCTCTGTATAAGCGCCCAGCAACCCCAGAAGAAATGAGATAAAGGGGGAAATTTAAACCTCGGTATAAAGTTTAGTAACAGTATCTTCGGATACATCTGTGGCTTCATTGTACGTACGAAGATATATTCTAAGCCAAGCCCTTCGCAATGTTTCCTCCGGATACAGATAAAAGTCAGGATTATCTATACCTGAAAAAATAAGTGATTTTGTATTACTTCTCTATGCTATAAAAATGATTAGTTTGTGATTAGTAAATGGACCATATAATTACCAGCAAATTCAATAAAATGATTGGATATATCAAAAGCTTCATAGTTAAAAGCAATGTACTCGTAGTCAATGAGAGTAACGCTATTTTCTTTTTCATTGCACAATACATTTCCCAGTAGAAGATCATTGTGAGCGAATACTATAGGACTATCAAGTTCTTAAAGAATTTCCTTCAACCCTCCGTAGCTCGCGTACGGGCATAGCCAGCGGTTCTAGGTGTGACACTGAACGGCGCGGGCTACGGAGGGATCAGCATTGATCCCTTTTGAAGCACAACATAAGGTCGGATTAGCAATTTGAATCTGGAAACAGAAGAGTATTGAAATACTTTACACAAATAAAATTAGATATCAAGCATACTCTAATAGCTCACTTCGCGTCTTTTGCAGTATCCCTGAATCCCTTTGGCATAATCTAAACACATGATGATAAACACAAACCAGATCCACAAAATGTACACCACAGGTGGACACGAGAATGCAACCCCTTCAATCATTTACGCCAATAAACTAAAATGTAAAACACGAGTCATGAATGTTTACAGCTGCATTCCCGGACGTTTGTAGGTTAGAGCAGCGACCGACCACTCTGCGCATGCGTCAACCCCGAGTTAACCTGAACTCTATGCTTAACCGACAGATATCTGATGGTAAACTTATTCAGGAAGTTAAACTCCACTCCTTAGTTAACCACATTTTGTAATACAGTCATTTTGGCTAACCCGAAGATTAACCTGCAACCTTCGGTTTAACCTGATGTGGTAATACTGGCCCTTATTCATATAAAACTATAGCCTCTAAACTTAATCTTAGTCTTTCACTGCTACCGTGCCGTGTACGGAGAAACGCGTAGACATAATATGGGGCATTCTGTGTCAAGACAGCCACTTTTTTTCATGAGGGTCTCAAAGAATCTGATTTTTATTTACATAGTCATACTTGATGAAAAAACATTACCTGAATTTTTTAGATTTTTTTTCACGCGCCGTTAATGGTATACATCGATTTGAAAAATCAAGAGACGGTAGTGTCTCGCGGCATGTTCGTTCGTTAGTTTCGTCAGAAACGACAACGCTGTCGCTGCGGGCACCCGTGTATCTTTACAGGAAAAATGTCTGCCCCCTTCACCCCTCAATTTTTACATCGAATTTTCTCAATAAATATATGGTTATAACCAAAACTATGCTTAGTTACGCCATATAAATTGATTATTCTCTATTGATAGAGACCAGAATAAATTTTATAAGTTACATATTAACAGAGATTCATCCTTAACACAACGCGAAGCCACGCCCGTCGCGCCTAAGCATCGAGAATTTTATTTCTCGGCCGATATCTATATGTCAAAATGTCACAAAAATTCCGGCAATCTTCGGCGATAGTCGGCCATGATCGGATATGTGTATACATAGATGCGATCAAACACACACACGCGCCATTGAATGTGTGAGATACATTCCGGCTTTCAACGTCGACTGTTCGGCGATGATCGGAAATGCGTACACAAATGCGACCACAGGCATACGCCATCAGATGTAGGTATGGGAGAGAATATATATGTATTTACTTCAAATGCCTGTATCTTCTTTCCTAATTATTACTTTAAAAATATGTTTTATTTTTCCTTGATTGGGTGCTTTCCATTTATGACACAAGTCGACACACTTCTACTAGAACCACCAACTGATTGGCAGGCTCCAGCAGAAAGAACCAATGGTTTAATTTTGTGTCAACTTGTGTCGACTCGTGTCAGTTAAATGGAAAGCACCCATTAAAAGAAGGAAATGACATGACTATATTATCGACTATCGGATTATATACCGTATGTCCCAGGAGAATTCCAGCAAGTGCCGATACCTATGGCCGATACCTTGAAATTTGACTTCGGCAGTGTTTGCCGACGATCGAGTCTTTGATAGTTGGAATTGGCTACAGCATCGTAAATTTGTGAATAATGGTAAGTAATTTTTAGAACTTAAAATTTAAGTGTTACTACACAACGAGTAGGTTAGACGATTTTCATGAAGTCTTTGACAGTCCGGTTTTTAAACTTTTGGGGAATTTCATCGAAGAATGATTATTTTTTATCACTTCTACAAATTACCCATCATTTATTCACAAATTCACGATTTCGAGATTAGGCGCTTCGATCTCCCGAATTGACAGCTATCGGGATCAAAGACTCGACCGTCGGCAAACACTGCCGAAGTCAAATTTCAAGTTATCGGCCATAGGTATGACTGATCGGTTTGCCCGCGAACATACGGTAGTTATTTATGGAAATCCTTTCACGAACGAATTGTTCTGGGGAAAATATAAATATTATCGAAACATTAATTATAAAATCAATTCAAAATATCACGAGAATAAATCAAAAGAAACGTGGTTATAATTAATTGGCTCGTATCGGTATAAAATGTGAGACTTTAATTTTGTGGTAATAAAAAGCTATTCTCCTACATGTACATATTCTCCTCATGAATAAATTCCAAAAAGAAGTGAAATCTTGTTACAAAAACAGATTCTCTGTAAAAAAAGGAGGCATGTTCATTCAGTACTAAAAAAATTGATACGTAAAATACTCTCCAAAAAAGATTAGAAATCAATTAAGATCGCCATGTTCAAGATTTATATATAAAAAAACAGAAGGCATCATTTGAAAGGAAAATTATTGTAAATCAAGTTACTAAAAAATTCGACGACAAAAAATGTATTAAAAAAATTTCATAAAAAAGCGCCGCGTTTTTTCCTTCAAAATAAAAAATTCAGACAGAAAATTATATTCGATATTTATGCACTTATGATTTTAAATAAGTTCATACACTTATATGATACCACTAGTATACAGGATGAACCAGGTTAAACGTCATTAATTTTGATATGTTATAGAACAACAAAAATAAAGTTGACTCATGGGAAATTTTTTTTTCAAAAATGTTTACTAACAAAGATACAGGGTGTCAAAATTGTGGGAAAAAAGTGGTTTTCTCATAATAACTTTTAAACTACTGGATCGATTTCCATGAAATTTCGCACACAGACTAATGTAATACAGCTCTAAGTAATGATCAAATAATTTAAAGAAATTCTCCAGTGGCGTAAATACTGGGGGCCGGTACCCCCTTTCCCCCTCCCAATCTTCGGGGCCACTGGATATTTTGGAAAGAAAATTTAATTTTTGGATTCCCCGTTTAATTTAGAGGAAAAAATCACCCTTGCAAATTTTTGATTTATTTCTTCGTTTTTGAGATATTTATTTTCATTTATAGGGTTGCGAGCAGGCCAAAACTAGGTTAAACGTCATTAATTATGATATGTGATAGAACAACAAGAAAAAAGTAGACTCGTAAGAAAATTTTTTTCAAAAATGTTTCCTAACAAAGACAGGGTTTAGAAGTTATGATGAGAAAACCATTTTTTTCGAAACTTTGGCACCCTGTATCTTTGTTAGGAAACATTTTTGAAAAACATTTTCTTATGAGTCTACTTTGTTGTTCTATAACATATCAAAATTAATGACGTTTAACCTGGTTCACCCTATATTTGTTTTTAATTGAACGGTTTCAAATTTGTAGTGAAGAATTTCTGGTAAATTGTCATAACCATTGCATAGTGAGTAGGCGAGTAACATATCAAAATTAATGACGTTTAACCTGGTTCACCCTGTATAGTGGAAAAAATATGAAAACTTAAACGTGGCAAGTTCTTTTTTATGAACTTTTTTATAAATTTTTTGTAGTCGAATTTTGTAGTAACTTGATTTACAATAATTTTCCTTTCAAATGATGCCTTTTGTTTTCTATATTTTCTATATATATAAAAATGAATGTTTGTCTGTCTGTCTGTCTGTCTGTCTGTCTGTATGTCTCGTATGCCTTCCTAAACCGTTCATCCGATTGCGATGAAATTTTGGGAAATGGTTGGACGCATGCCTGCGATGGTTTCTGAGTTAGTAAATCTTATACAGGGTGTTCAAAAAGTCCCGGTACGGCCGATTATCTCAGCGGGAAAACATTTTAGAGAAAAATGTTTAATACAAAACTTTAAAGATTTTCCCTTAGCTACCCAGTGGTCGTATTGGATTTGACCTTGACCGTGACCTTTAAGGTAATATCAAATGCCTTCCTAAACCGTTCATCCGATTGCGATGAAACTGGGGAATGGTTGGACGCATGCCCGCGAAGGTTTCTTATTGTTAGTAAATCTTATAAAAGGTGTTCAAAAAGTACCGGTACGGATGATTATTATGCCTTCCTAAACCGTTCATCCGATTGCGATGAAAATTTGGGGAACAGTTGGACGCATATCCGCGAAGGTTTCTGAGTTAGAAAATCTTATACAGGGTGTTCAAAAAGTCGAACTATACTTGACCTAAATTTGACCTCCGCTGACAATAAAGGTAACATGAAAAAAAATGGTCAAGGACACATTTGAACGTGAAAAAAAATTAATTTGACCTCTATATAACCTTGAAGGTCATGATCAAGGTCAAATCCAATATGACCATTGCTTAGCCCGGGAAAAATACTAAAAGTTTTGTATTAAAAATGTATTTAAACAATGGTGGACGGACAAAATCAATCCACGATCTACCCGTGCGAAGCCGGGACGGGCTGCTAGTTTTATATAAATCTTGAACATGGCGATCTTAATTGATTTCTAATCTTTTTTGGAGAGTATTTTACGTATCAATTTTTCGTCACTGTTTTTGTGTAAATGTTAACTTCAAAGTTTCAAGTGTACTATTAATGGCATAAACAACTTTGTATATATGAAAACTTGTTTTTTTCTCAATTTTTCAAAAAAAATATTTCAAAATTTTTAAGTGACATTTAGAGGCATTTTCTTACAAAAAAAATGAAGAAAACGCCAGAAAATATTTATTTCACCAATGCGACAGTCTCGATTTTTCTTTAAAAAATTCAGTATATTTGAAACCAATAAAAACTGTCTAGAAAAAAATTTGGTAGCGGGAGGGCCATTCCTCACGAAGAAAAAAAAATCGGTTTTTTCTTAAATTTTAGAAAATGTTCTAGGCAAAGATGCATAGATGGGTAAAGAACATTTTCTGATTTTTAAAATAATTTTTTTTCTTCATGAAGGAATGGCCCTCTCGCTACTAAATTTTTTTCAACACAGTTTTTATTGGTTTCAAATATACTGAATTTTTTAAAGAAAAATCGAGACTGTCGCATTGGCGAAATAAATATTTCCTGGTGTTTTTTTTCACTTTATTGTAAGAAAATGAACCCCTATTTTTGATACCGGAAATGAAAAGAGCGAGAAATTTCACATTCAAATATGTCCTTGATCATTTTTTTCGTGTAACCTTTATGGTAAGCGGAGCATAGTGGGAAATTTCCTTGAATTAGAAGGACATTCTTAATGGCTTATTCAACTTAAACCAAATACGGTATAGGGGGTTTTTTGGGTCGCTGATCACGAATCTGGAGACAGGTTTCAAAAATTCAAGATGGCGGACCTAATATGGCGGACGAGATTTTCGAAAATTGACGGATTCGTGCCAGATTCGTGATCAGCGACCCAACAAACCCACTTGTACCAAATTTAGCACAAATCCGTCAATTTTCGAAAATCTCGCCCGCCATATTGGATCCGCCATCTTGAATTTTTGAAATCTGGCTTCAGATTCGTGATCAGCGACCCAAAAAACCCCCTATACTGAATTTGGTTTAAGTTGAATAAGCCATTAAGAATGTTGTCCTTCTAATTCAAGGAAAATTCCCACTGTGCTCCGCTGACCATAAAGGTCACATGAAAAAAATGGTCAAGGACATATTTGAATGTGAAATTTCCCGCTCTTTTCATTTCCGTTATCAAAAATAGGGGTTCGCATTTAAAAAGATCAATTTGACCTTGATATGACCTTGAAAGTCATGGTCAAGATCAAATCCAATATGACCATTGGGTAGCCAGGGAAAAATCCTAAAAGTTTTGCATTAAACATTTTTCTCTAAAATGATTTCCCGCTGAGATAATCAGCCGTACCGGGACTTTTTGAAGACCCTGTATACAGGGTGGACCAGGTTAAACGTCATTTTTTTTGATATGTGATAAAACAACAACAAAAAAGTAGACTCTTTCATAAGAAAATTTTTTTCCAAAATGTTTCCTAACAAAGATACAGGGTGTCAAAGTTTCGAAAAAAAATGGTTTTCTCATCATAACTTCTAAACTACTATATCGATTTCCATGAAATTTCGCACACAACCTAATGTAGAATAGCTCTAAGCAATAATTAAATAATGTTTAAAAATTCTCCAGTGGCGTAGATACTAGGGGCCGGTACCCCCCTTTTCCCCTCCCAATCTTCGGCGCCACTGGATATTTTGCTAAGAAAATTTAATTATTGGATTCCCCGTTTAATTTAGAGAAAAAAATAACCCTAGCAAATTTTTGATTTATGGCTTCGTTTTTGAGATATTTATTTTAATTTATAGGGTTGCGAGCAGGCCAAAGCTAGGTTGAACTCCATTAATTGTGATATGTGATAGAGCAACAACAAAAAATAGATTCTCATGAGAAAATTTTTTTCAAAAATATTTCCTAACAAAGATACAGGGTGTCAGTTTCGAAAAAAATGGTTTTCTCATCATAGCTTCTAAGCCACTGGATCGATTTTCATGAAATTTCGCAGGGGGAAAGGGGGGTACCGGCCCCCAGTATCTACGCCACTGGAGAATTTTTTTTAATTATTTAATTATTACTTAGAGCTGTACGACATTAGCCTGTGTGCGAAATTTGATGGAAATCGATCAAGTAGTTTAGAAGTTATAATGAGAAAACCATTTTTTTCAAAATTTTGAGACCCTATATCTTTGTTAGGAAACATTTTTGAAAAAAATTTTCTTATGAGTCTACTTTTTCTGTTTTTCTATCACATATAAAAAAAAATGACGTTTAACCTGGTCCACCCTGTATAGCCTCACGAGCTTCGTCGTCGGACTGGCGCTTTTCTTTAGTCCTTGGCGCTGAGCCTCTATCGTGATCGTAGTGATGGACTTTCATGAAATGACGCCTGAATCTATTAAAACATGCACACGAACGAAGTCATGAGCGGTTGTGTTTTATAAAACCGCATTTCAAGCGATCGAAGTCGCGAGCTTTGCTAGTCCTTAATAAACGCCCTCGCTTGAAAAGGGTCCTATCCAAAACTGAAACGTGTAGCAGATCAGACAATATAATTATCTTTCATTACCGGATTTATAAAATCATCAAACTTCATTGACTACTGTACATTAGCAGCCATTAGTCCTTCACTTATTTAAAGTAATTAATACCTTTTCTATTTTATGATAATCTATTAATCTTTTGTCGTAGGTGTCTATAACGTGGAACCACTTTCAGACCTGAGTTGGTCCGTTCTTAGTTATGGGATCAACCTGGCTTATCACTTTTGGATCCTGCAGGCGGTTGGTTTGGTAATTCTCTTTACGACTGAATTTATTATAGCTAGTACCATCTTCAAGTGTAGATACTATTAATAAAATGTACTCTGTAAAAATCTAAGATAGGAAACATATAAAGTGAATTTCGGGATATAAATACTTTTTAATTGGCAAGCTATTTAAGTTATTCTATTTCTTTAATATATAAGATATTTCAGAAATGCCGCCTTTAGGTTTCATACTACTATTCCTAAACAAGAGGTATTATAAAATAGAAAACTCTGAGAAAACTCTTTTCCGAAAATCATTGTTTAAAAGTTATAGTTATTTGAAGTTTAACCAATCAAATTTGGCAAATAATTAGTTGTCTATCGGCGAGCACCACGCAATCAATTGTAAAAATGCCATTTTGATCTCAATATGAGCACCGCAGAGCACAAAAAGTCTACCCATTCGCGTTCAGTTTTCCAATTTATAAATTTTTTCTGGAGATCGATAATATTTTTAACAAACTTTCCAACACCTTGAATATTTATAAATAGGTAATAATTTGATACATAAATTAAGAGTCAGATATGAACAGTAATCTCCAAATCGATGAATTTTGCTCTGTTCGATGCTTTTCATTTTGATTATGAATCTCCAACACATTCATTATGTACTGATACATGAGAAACTCCATGCTTTGCGTTGGTTGTAAACGAGACAACAATAGCGAACTACGATACTCACCGGTAGCCATCTAAGTATTTGGCGTATCTCTGATCGGTTTTTCATTCATTTTTTACAACTTTCATAAATAATACGGCGGAGTATGCGTGGTATTAAATCGGCCGTCTTATTGGTTGCGTACCGTCAATTTTTTGCTTGGCTTGAACGAAATCAACACAGATTTGATTTTTCGTGCGTGTTCCGTCTTGCTTGCGATGAAAACGGTGAGTGGGTGCGCGGTAGATTTGCATTAAGTCTTTTAGATAATCCAAAATGTCTGATTTACGATTATTGTCGCGTGAATTTTCTTTTAATACGTGGGGTGTTGTAATTTTAAGTAATTCATTGTAGGTTTCTTGATCCATGCGTAAATAACACAGCTCTAAAAAACAAAAATCGAAAAAATGCTTCCTCTGACCAGACCAGTATATCTATGTTTTTGGGGTCGCTGAATCCGAATCTGGTGTCTGTTTGTCTCCATCACGTCACGTTCAAGATCATTTCAATGTCAAATCCTGGAAAAATAGTCAAATCGATTCAAATTATTATTTCTATATATTTTTGAGATCGCTGAATCCAAATCCGATATCCGTTTGATCCAACAAGGTCAAATTCAAGGTCATTTCAAGGTCAAATATATTTATTCTGCCAAAAATGAATTTTTGACTGTAGATTCTGAAAGAAGGGGAAATTTTACGTCTAGATATGTGTTCAATTTTTTTGATAATATAACCCCCAAGGTCATTTCAAGGTCACCATGTTATTGTATGGAAGGTTCATATGACAATTGCAAAAATAAGAAAATGTGTCTTCACGGGAATAAACTACTATGTCAATATGTTTTCGAGATCACTGAGTTAGAATCCGAGGTTCGTTTGCCTATAGTATGTCAGGGTCAAGTTCATTTGAAGGTCAAATCCAGCAATAATTATTCAACACAAAAAACCGCAAAGCCATTACATTCTTAAACTCCATAACCCATAAACCTCATAAACCCTTTACCCCATAACGTTGTAAGAAGGAGACTTGTATATCATTAAACCTCGAAACTTTCTCAATTCTTTCTCACGATTTCTATATACAGTTACTTTAGTGCCTTTATCCAAGAGATTTTTATCTTTCAACCTAGACGCCAAAAGCTGATGTGCTTCCTTTGATAGACCCAGCTCTCTGCCTAAATCACTCAATTCGGCTTGGCTAAATTTCAGTGGTGCTTCATTTCTTTTTTTGAATTCCTCATCACTTAAACTTGATTCCAGATTACTTGCACTCACTTTTGTGTCACTATCTTCATCAAACCCTCCTTCACTTACATCAATAGCTGGGTCTTCTAAAAGTTTCTTCCGACGACCCCTATTCTGTTGAATAGTAATGGCTGGATTTACTTTGTTTGTGTATACATATTTGATTTGATTTCTGTTTTTGGAATTATATCCCGTTGTAACTGTCATACAGAAGAAACAATCTTCTCTTCTGTCTGGTATGCCCCATACGACTGGTGATGAAAATTAAAAATTAGAAAGGTTCTTCGTACTGTGATATGTCTTTAAAATTCTGTAGCAGTTGGCACAGACAGTGTGAGGGACCCAGTTTTTATCTTGATTCGAAATTTTAGATCCAAAACAATATTCGTATGCATCTTGAACTTTATCGTTGATTTTTTTCCTGGTTTTAGGAGGGGTAAGCAAACCGCAGACATAACAAAAGCTTTCCGGCTTGTTTTTATCATCATGAATGTGTCTTGTAGCTTTAGACTCTGTAGAAGCCAAGGAACCTACTTCTACGAAGCTGCGGTCGCATGATGACGACGATTGCGGGCCCGCTTGCTCACCCTGACCAATCGCCGATACTGGGGTTCCTTGTGAGAACCCCTGTATCGTAACACATTTCCGTGTGCCTGCCATGACGGCTTGGACGCTTTCATCCAGGGATTTTGCCGGAAAAATAAACAATTAAAAAACCGTTGCCCGCCGTCACCGCGTGGAGGTACCCTGGGTGCAGGCACACCACGTATATTCGCTGTATCAAATTTAAAACGATGAGCTCCAATTCACTTGAATTGAGAGATCACGTGATTGGATTTCAAAATTTATTTTGCGGTACGAGGACAGATTTATTCTCGCTCGGAACTGAGTGAGTTGATGCTTGGAAAAAAAACTTGGCAGATCTCCAAAGAGACCTCCGCGTCTTTTAAACGTCAAAGACGTGTACCGCTTAACGGATTATTCGGTCATGAAAGCCGATCCGCGGTAATGCATTGAAGACACGAGAGAGCTAGGAAACCGCCACAGGCGACAGCCTTCCGACTGACTGCTCCTCCACGGTCTCTCTTACCACAGACCCGAGCCGGCGCGATCTAAGCTCCACTATCCGCTCCACGCGCGACCCGGCGTCCTATGAGTGGAAACACCTCGACCGGCACTCCCATGGTGGGGGTCGGCTTGGACTTTAGATTTGAACATTTTTGCTGGATTTGACCTTGAAATGAACTTGACCCTGATATACTGGAGGCAAACGAACCTCGGATTCTAACTCAGTGAACTCGAAAATATATTGACGTAGTAGTTTATTCCCGTGAAGACACATTTTCTTATTTTTGCAATTGTCATACGAACCTTGCATATAATAACATTGTGACCTTGAAATGACCTTGGGGTTATATTATCAAAAAAATTGAATACATATCTAGACGTAAAATTTCCCGTTCTTTCAGAATCTGCAGTCAACAATTCATTTTTGGCAGAATAAATACATTTGACCTTGAAATGTCCTTGAATTTGACTTTGTCGGATCAAACGGACATCGGATTTGGATTCGGCGACCTCAAAAATATATAGGAATAATAGTTTGAATCGACTTGACTATTTTTCCAGGATTTGACCTTGAAATGACCTTGAACGTAACGTGATGGAGACAAACGGACACCGGATTCGGATTCAGCGACCCCAAAAACAAAGATATACTGGTCTGGTCAGAGGAAGCATTTTTTCGATTTTTTTTGTGGAGCTGTGGTATGGAGCATTCCCCGGGTCGTTGTATTTCAATATTTTTCACATGATTCTCGTTAGATAGTTCTTTTCCTTTCATCCTCACGGTTTCAAGAAGGAAATTTTCATTAAAGTAGTATGGTCACTCTCCAAAGTGATCGTTGAGTGTCCGTTAAAAAAGTCATCAAAAAACTATGATTTATAATTGAAAATTCTCTTTGTGAATTATAAAATGTATAACCATAAGAATTAGTTGAATATTTTGATTATTTTTCACTTATTATTCAAATAATGTGCCTCCTTTGACTAGCGTCTTTTTATGTGTGGCAATGCATATTATCAATGGGCTCGTGGCCCAGTAGGGAAAACCACGATACACTCAAATGTTTGAGTGTATCGTAGGGTAAACGAGATTTGAAATGCACGCTTGAACCCACTCCACTGACGTAACGTTGCCGCATCTACTCGACACCCTATTTCCGAACACCGAGAAGCAGAAATTAGTTATAGCTAATGTATCAAACGGTCAATAATTTTCATCAATGGTTGTAAATTTTTTTTTCCTCACGTTTTTTCGTATTTTTTTATATTTCAATCTTGGATCTTACATACAAACCCCGAAAAATGTGATTTGCCCATAAGACTCGGTTATTCCCTGCTCGATAATTAATTTTTATCAAACTAGGGGGCATCCGCCCCCTGTTCGCTTCGCTCGCCAACCCCCGGGGGGCTGTCCCCCCCGCGCCGCTATGGCGGCGCTCCCCCAAGTTTGTAGGGGACGGTAGTCGGTCAACGGACTTATCTCGCGACGCTTCGCGTCGCTCGAATTCGACAAAACGCCGGCAAAACGGGTAGACAGGCCTAGGGTAATAGGATGCAGGATAAGATTTAGGATACAAGATGTACTCGAGTCATTTTTTACCGGTAGAAGTCGAGTCGGTAGTTAGAGTTGGTGTCAATTCGGGAGATCGAAGCATCTAGCCTCAAAATCGTGAATTTGTGAATAATGGAAATTACTCACCATGATTAACAAATTTACGATTTTGAGATTAGACGCTTCGATCTCCCGAATTGACACCAACTCTAACTACGGACTCAACTTCTACCGGTATAAATGACTTGAGTACCGACCAAGCCCAGTCGAAGGTAAATTTCAAGATCCCTGCAACTGTGCGATTCTGCCCGGGACATCCTGTATAAAGGCACATTTTGTAACGTATTTAATGCTGTTGGCGGCCACTGTAGCACTGAATATTGCCTACTGCCGCGCCACCACTCGGGCATGCACGAGCCCTATAGGCGGCGAGCGAATATTGTTTAGCAGCGCCTCTCCGCGGCGAACCGAAACATTTATTACGGGAACTGACCAGGGTAGTTAAGTGACCGTAGGACCTGATGTGTCAATGTAAACTTGCTGGCAATGGATACTATAATTTTACATTTTTATTCATTTACCCCCTTGAGGAGTAGATATATAAAGAGTAGGTATACAGGGTGACATTTTGAAAACTTGCCACCTCAATATCTCAGAAAGTTACAGAGATTTTCTTAAAAAAGAAAATACGGTTTCAGCAGTGGAGAGGGGGAACCAAAATGACATAATCGGAGACGCACCCCCTCCAACCCCCTTAGGCGTAGCCCACCCAACTTTGTAATCTTAAATGGCAACCCCCCATGTGTGATACAACATTGGAAAGCTTTTTAAAAATGCTTTACAACAACAACTAATTTTGGTACCTTTCGATGAGTAGTTTTCGCGCAAATCGAGAAAGAATCTGCTAGAAGTAAGTTTTGTCAATTTATTTATTAAAGGTCAATTACGTTATAATACATTTTCGAAATGATTTTCATTGATCTTTCGAACTTTTTCAAATGTTCTTGAAATTTTGTGACATTCTTGTGTAATTCTCTATTTCAGTTGTTTAATGCTTGCTGGTGTAGTTTTGTAAAACAATAGATTTCAGATGTCCCCATAAGAAGAAATCATACGGAGTGAGATCAGGTGATGGAAATCATTTCGAAAATTTATTGTAACGTAATTGACCTTTAATAAATAAATTAACAAAACTTACTTCTAGCAGTTTCTTTCTCGATTTGCGCGAAAACTACTCATCGAAAGGTACCTACCAAACTTTGGTGTTGTTGTAAAGCATTTTTAAAGAGCTTTCCAACGCTGTACCGCATATAGGGAGTTGCTATTTAAGATTACAAAGTTTTGGGTGGGTTACGCCTAAGGGGGTTGGAGGGGGTGCGTCTCCGATTATGTCATTTTGGTTCCCCCTCTCCACTGCTGAAACCGTATTTTCTTTTTTTAGAAAATATCTGTAACTTTTTGAGATATTGGGGTGGCAAGTTTTCAAAATGTCACCCTGTATAAAAAAACGCGCGTATTCGAATGCAACGTTATGTCCAAATTTCAAAGCAATCAGTAAAGAACTTTCGGAGATCTTACGACGCGGTCTCAACGTGTCGACATTGACGTGACACATGTACAGTACAGGTAGTGCTCTCGCCCAGTTTATGTCGCTGTGAGACCGCGACGTTAGACCTTGAACAAACGAATATAACATTTTTATTTAAACGTGTATATGGAAGATAGAAGAAGATAGATAGCGGTATTTATTAGAATGGGTATTGCGGAAAGCGGTTCATTACGACTCGTAATTAATCCTTCCGGGAAAGGTGCATGGCTTCGAGCTCATTGACAGCCTAAATTCGCCGAAACCTACCGCTTCGCCAATGTGACCGATTTACAAAATGTATCAAGTGACTTGAGTTTGTGTTAATATGTGTTCCGTCGCAAGGAGACTTCTACGTCATTTCTTACCACTCACGATCATCACAACCTTAGTAACGCGCCAATCTAGATCTAATCTCTACATCGATCGCAACGTCGAGGCGGGCAGTATGTTTCGGCGAACGTGATTACGAATGCGTTCTCGGCAGGTTAATTACCGGACAGGTTAGAATGTGCCATTTCCTGCAGCGCCCACGCTAATAGATACCACTATATTTCGTATTCTAAGTTAGTTTTGTAAAAGGGAGCAATGCCAAATTCCAATAGATGACCGATCGGGAAATAAGACAAAGCGAAAATTTAGCAGTATTCGTGGCAAAAATTGGTGAAATGTCTGCTGCTCGATGTGTTTTAGACAATGATTTGATTTTTCAGGTAGACACAGACAGAAATGTGCTCAAATCGACATGTAACTGCCTTGCTGGGGTTGCAGGGTTATGTAAACATATCAGTGCGCTCGTAATTTTTGTAAACACCGAAAATAGTGAAACTAAAACAAGTAGAGAATGTGAATGGAGAGACGGCTTGCTACGAATCGCTCTAAAATTACCTTCTGAAAAAAGTTCGGAACTGCGGCATTTACGACCTAGGTATGTTTATCGAAATATAAGTTTCGCCTACGACGCGATTAATTCTAGTCAGCGAATTATTTGTGGTCGATGCTGCCAAGAAGCACGAATCGACCCTCCTAATTCCGTCGCCCGTTGCGATGGAACAGAATTGACAGCTGGCACGTCGCAGTCAACTCATTCCCGTGGAAACTTTACAAAATCGCCGGTGGTGGCGCTAGTAGCAAATTCGCTCGCCGCCTATAGGAGCCGTGCACGAGCTGAAAAACAGCGACTCCTAGCGGTAATTTTTTGCAAAACCTTGGTAACAAGTAACTGTAGCGTGTTTATCAGTGTTAACGTTTATCATGGATGAATTAAAAATTTATTGTGGATTTCATTCTTAAGATAATACTTCTGTTGCCTGTAGTAGTTTAAAATTAATTTAATTTAATTTTCAATAGGTAATAGTCAGGCCAAACAACAACACGTCTGACACATACACGTCTGATGTTTCGGTTCCTCTTCGAACCCTCTTCAGAGATGTAATGACCTTTTTAAACTTATTTTACCATTTTTCCCTCTTCATAATTGATCCTATTAAGCCTACTCCTTTGAGAAAACACAAACCTATTAAATACGTCTATGGGTAAAAAATTCGTTTTAATCTATTTTCCAAAAACTTAGGTGATTTCCGTAAATTCATTAAATTTATAGAAGCATTCTGAATCTCTAAATTCAGAATTCTTTCGTTAAACGTGTTACGATAGTAATAATTTGCCTTCGTTAAAACTTTCAAATTATCATGATTGAAATTAAAACATTTTTTATCTAATATGTCCCGGCAAGATTTTAATTTTTTTGCATCTAATCAAGAACGTAAGTTACTCCCCCAAAATGACAATCCTATTTCAAACCCTCATCAGTTGAGACAGCTCCGATCCTATTCTATCGCCATAAATGCTCCTCACTTCTTGGAGAAATCTCATTTTCTCCCTTTAAGGAGTCTCGTCAGTACTTTGCGGGGTAAGGTACGCGGGGCGAAACATCAAAGAAACCGACGGTTATTGCCAATCCTAGATAAGTTAATTTAGAGAAGAAAAAATAGTAAATACCTAGTTAGGCAGATTCAAGATCTGTTAATTTCAGATTTCTTATGCATTTTAAAGATGATGAATATGTTTATAATTTATTTTTTGCGTTAAATTGATTTTATTATAAAATTATAAAATGTGTGCAAGACGTGGCAACGGTGGATTAGAATATTCCGCAGTTGGTACTAGTTCTGTAGATAACGTAGAATATCTGATTTACCACACAGCGTTTACTCATAAGCTAGAACAAGTGTAACTTCTCGTGAAAAGTGGCATGAGTGAAAAATATTCGAAGAAAAGAAAAAATGTTTAATTTTTCGAAACCCCAGAAGATTCGGTGGAACGGAAAATTTGTAACAGAAAAATATTATAGGAAAATGATTCAATGTCAACGAATTGGTCGTGGAGAGTCACCAGGGCCGCTTCTAGATGATGAGACGCCTTCGTGCTTAGCGCCCTTTTCTAGAGAAGGTATGAGGCCTTTTGGCGCCCCAAGGCTAGTGCACCTTCGTGCGTGGCACGAAATGGCCCCCCGTTAGACGCGGCCCTGGGAGTCACAGCAAAACGTCATAGCCTCTGCGTTGCTACGATTTTGCATATGGCCGCCGGTTTTGCCTGAACATTCGCGTTTTCCCTCACATTTTTTCTTATTATACAAAAACCGCTAAGTAAAAGTGATTTATCTCATGCAAAAACAAAACTACGCATCTTACCACATAATTTGAGCATATTTTGTGAATTTTCTGTCTTGCTAAAACTGTGTTTAACGTCTGTTTAGCAGTATGTGCATAAGCCCCAATGTTAAAATGCCTACTTTTAAAAATTAATTACAAAGAAACGGTTAAGTGAAAATTGATTGGTTTTTGATTTTCATCTATAAGATACTTGGCTAAATACATGAAAAAAATCTAATAAAAATCTGTCTTGAAAAATTTCACTGACGAGACTCCTTAATGATAAAAATTTGTTTACCCCAGTATTAGAAAATTCTTAAGATAATACTTCTGTTACCTGTAATAGCTTAACATTAATTTAATTTAATTTTCAATAGGTAATAATCAGGCCAAACAACAACAAGAATCAATACACGTCTGACGTTTCGGTTCCTCTTCGAACACTCTTCAGAGACGTAATGACGGGGTTCGAAGAGGAACCGAAACGTCAGACGTGTATTGATTCTTGTTGTTGTTTGGCCTGATTATTACCCATTGAAAATAAAATAAAATTAATATTGTGGATTTCGGCATTTCTTATAAATTATTAACAATTAATTCAAAACAAACATACAGCGCCCGTAACCAACACAAATACAGTCACCAACAAGTTGTAAATTTGTTCCGTCAGAGGACGCTGACGCTTGGATGCACGGTCCCTATAGAGAACGCTCCGTACTGCTTGGTACACCGATACAGTGAGCGTGTAGTAGTAAGTGTGAAGCTAGCGCTCGGGGAAAGGGGACCGTCGAGTCGTGGCGGAGAGAGCCGATGCGTCCCGAGTTTTGCGTCCTCTCATGCCTGCGACGCCAGGAGTTTCGACGTCGCGACCCTAACATCCGTTCTCACCGCCGCACAGTGGGACCAAAGACCGATTTTCTTGGCCAAAAGTGTTTTTTTCAACTTTACGTAAACATATTGTAATGTGTGTACATTACAAGTAAACAGTCCATAGCTCGAATCGCCACGAATCTTCATTTTAGAAGTGTATTTGCGCGCCACATTTGTTTATACACGTCACTAAAAGTTGTACTTTTGGTCGGTGGTCAGTTAGCTTGAGGAGTTCGCCTAGCGTACACAAACTTTGCAGGTCTGGCGTTGTTGTCTTTTTTATAATTTTTACATGCAGATAACAGGGATATCAACCTTAAGGTATGTACTTGTAATAAGCATAAACAGAAAGCTCTGCAATGTTATTACTTATTTGTTAATTTACTTTCAACATAATTGAAGAGTATTTGTATATATGAAGGTAAATTTTAAGATTTAAGTAGACTTTTAAACAATTGGCCATGTTTGGCGGGGAAACGGTTGTTATGGGTACATTCCCTCTTTATCTCTGATTACTATGCAATATTCTTTTCCTGCAACTAGCTGCAATCTTCTGAAAAAATTACTTTTTTCCAATTTCCGACAAACGATACGCAGTGGACGAAAACGCCGAAAATGTGGCCAAATTTCGAAAAGTTAACGGATTGACCTGAATTCGGGTATTCGGGGGTTTTCGTGGTCGCTGATTACGAATCAAAAGTCAAAATTTCGAAAAACAATATGGCGGACCCAAAATGGCGGAAAGGTTTCTCAAAGATTGATCGAATCTGGGTAAAATGGAGTACTCGGGGGTTTTTAGGGTCGCTGATTACGAATCTAAAGTCGAAAAATCAAAAAACAATATGGCCGATCCAATATGGTGGAAAGGTTCCTCAAGAAGGGATCGAATCTGGGTAAAATTGAGTACTCGGGGGTTTTCGGGGTCGCTGATTACGAATCCGAGGCCTGAATTCCACAATTTCTAGATGGCGTCACAATACGGCGCATGCGCGGATCAAATCTCGACGTAAAATTGAGTAATTGCCCTGAATTCCGGGTATCCGGGGGTTTTCGGGGTCGCGCTATGGTTTCTAGGAAGGGATTTTTTAGAGAAGGTTTTAAAAAATATATAAGCTTAACTGTTTTTTGTAGAGATATTAACGCTAAGAAACATTTCATGTTGACGAATCCCTTATAAAAACAATTTAAAATCATCTTCATTTGTCTGTCATGCCAGTACGAACTTGATGCACAAAAATTTGAAAAATTTTTGCCATGAAACCGTCAGATTATACATGTCAAAATATTCCTGGTATCCCATGCCTGCAACCGTTCACAAAGTTCTGGTACATGTGGTAGGCAGATACTGGAAAATACCATATTACCTCTGGGATATTTCGGAGAAGAGGGATCTGAAGCCAGAAATAAAGTTTATAAATTTGATCGGCAGTTCCATGCTAGGAAAACCAGCCGACAAAATAATCTAGAAGATGTTTTCCATAGAGCTATGGATACCTCAGATCCCATAATTTCCACATTAAATTTGCAGACAAGAATTAATAAGCAAAAGAAACTATATCTTCCAGCTGAAGTTATAGCAATGCTTTTGGAAATACAACCGCAGATATTAGAAAATGAGGAACAAACAGAAGAAGGTTCTGATGAAGAAATCATGTTAGAAGAAGTAATACCCGATCATTTGGACTCATTAGAATTAGATATGGAAAATTAATATGTTGTTTTGTTATTGTGGCGACGTCTACAAATTTTGCAATTCTGGCCTCGGATTCCTAATCAGCGACCCCAAAAACCCCCGGGTACTCCATTTCACCCAGATTCGATCAATTTTTTAGAAAACTTTCCGCCATATTGGATCCGCCATATTGTTTTTTGAACTTTCGACTTCGGATTCGTAATCAGTGACCCCAAAAGCCCCCGAGTACTCCACTTCACCCAGATTCGATCAATTTTTTAGAAACCTTTCCGCCATATTGGATCCGCCACATTGTTTTTTGAACTTTCGACTTTGGATTCGTAATCAGCGGCCCCAAATACCCCTAAGTACTCCATTTTGCCCAGATTCGATCAATTTTTGAGAAACCTTTCCGCCACATTGGATCCGCCATATTGTTTTTTAAACTTTCGAGTTTGGATTCGTAATCAGTGACCCCAAAAACCCCCGAGTACTCCATTTCACCCAGATTCGATCAATTTTTGAGAAACCTTTCCGCCATATTGGATCCGCCATATTGTTTTTTGAACTTCCAACTTTGGATTCGTAATCAGCGACCCCAAAAACCCCTGAGTACTCAATTTTGCCCAGATTCGATCAATTTTTGAGAAACCTTTCCGCCACATTGGATCCGCCATATTGTTTTTTGAACTTTCGAGTTTGGATTCGTGATCAGTGACCCCAAAAACCCCCGAGTACTCCATTTCACCCAGATTCGATCAATTTTTGAGAAACCTTTCCGGCATATTGGATCCGCCATATTGTTTTTTGAACTTCCAACTTTGGATTCGTAATCAGCGACCCCAAAAACCCCTGAGTACTCAATTTCACCCAGATTCGATCAATTTTTGAGGAACCCTTCCGCCATATTGGATCCGCCATATTGTTTTTCGAAATTTGGACTTTGGATTCGTAATCAGCGACCCCAAAAACCTCCGAGTACTCCATTTCACCTCGATTAATATACTTTTCAACTTTTGCCCAGAAAAACCGGTCGTTGGTCCCACGGTGCGCCGTAGCGCGGCATTAAATGTTTCACATCAAAAGATTATACAATGAAGTGTAAAATAATATGACTAAATAAAATGTTTTAAATTGATTAAAATAATTTGATCGCTTTCAATAAAATGATTTTTAATATTTTTGGACGATATTTAGTCAAGAGAGTGAAATTATAGATAATTCAATTAAAAAAAACAAATTAAATCAATATTCAATAAAAAATAGAAAAATTGTGATCACATCTCAAACTGCGGCTTAAAAGTTGCATAATATAGAGCAGAATTTTGGGGAAATTTTTTAAAAATCGAAGGGGTCGGACTTTTTTTAAATGTCGATTTTAATCTTTAAACGTTAATAACTAAGTGATAATTACTTCGAATAATTTTCTTTTATTTATTTTTTGAAACTACATTCAAAGGTGAAAAAATGATACCCTACTTTTTATAGATATCGATATTTATTACTAGTCTATCATTAATTGAAAATTGTTTGCTTAAAAATGTTAAAAACCGATTACTCAATAACGGGTTGGAATAAAATGCTGAAAATTGGTGTGCAAGTTGCTTTTAACCCGCCAGCACTCGCGCTATGAGCATTTCTCTCACGCAAATTTTCACGATATAGGAAACTTTTACAAAAATCATCCAAATTCGTCGAGAATTTTTTTAATCCTTAAATAACTATTCCTCTTTCTTTCAGTGTAAATTAAAAACAAAAAGATTCAGTCAAATCCGAAAAAAATTGTTTTCTTGACGTGAAACTAAAAGTTGAGTTTCTCTCACAGCGCGAGTAAAGTAGGTAGCCTCTCTGGGAGCCGTGCTGCCTTCGCACGTAGTCGGCCGCATTCGGCAATTCTCGCCACTGCTGGGAGCTGGAAGGAAACGAGGGAAATAAATATTTGCATTTTAATTTATCTAACTAAAAATGTTTATAATGTGTTAAACACGTTAAATAATTTATGAGAAAAAAAGCAAATAAATCACTGTATTTGGAATTCTTGAAATTTATTTTTTTAATTTTTAAAATAAAAAAAACATGCCCAGTCTATTTTTTGCATTAAAAAATATAGCACCTATCTGAAAAAAAAATTTTCAATAATTTCCCTCGCCCGCCAACTGAGATTTACGCGTCAAATACGTTGCGCGCACACAGCCGTGAGAGAATCTCTCATCACGCGAGTAAAGAACGGTGGGACGGGAGCGCGTGCTGACGGGTTAATACGTACTAAAACATCACAAAATGAGCGAAATCGAAGAGGGTCGGGTCAAAAACTCGGTGATTTGGGATGGAATGCCCCATATACACCTACAAACTAATTCTTTCATTTGGGTTCACGCTGATAAACGAATAACAGCTGTTCGTTTTCAGTTAGTAATTACGCAAAAATTGGACTTAAAGATGTGTAATTGAATTCTTTTGAGTCCTTTTCAACCGAATTTTTTTACACGGTACGTATATGCGGAGTAATAATAGCCTCGGCTCGGCTTCGAGGCAGGTTATGGATTGGCAGGTAGTTCCTTGGTTGCAGACTTAATATGAGTATTCTCAAGGGAAGTTGCGGAACTTGAAAATTCGGAAAAATCTGTCACTATGTACAAGTAGAGTAGTTCAACTGTAATACAAGAAAATCTTTCATTGGTGCTGTAATACGGTTTTAGGAGGTGAAATCTCCCCTTGAAAATCTGCAGATTTATCTTTTTCACGGGAATAACTCCCGAACAATAGAAGGTATGGAAAAGAAGTTTAAATAAAAGTTTTATGGTTTTCTTGGATCTATTAAACTCGGAAGAAATAACTTCAAGAAAAAATTGTTTTCAGTTACCCTCGCTACCAACCCATAAAAAAATCTGTTTTTGCGTCTCCTTAATTGATATAAAATTACTTCTCGATTGCCTCTTTCCATATACAAACTTAGAAAACGCAAATACCCATTTTTTCATCAATTGATGCTGGGAATTAATTAAAAAGAAATACTTTGAGAACTATTTCTTCCCAATTTTAAAAAGCCAAGAAAATCATAAATCTTTTATTTAAATATTTTTTCCATATCTTTCACCATTCGAGTTATTCCCTTGAAAAAAATAGTATTTTTCAACGGGAGATTTCACCCCATTAAAGACGTATTATGGCACAATGAAAAGTATTTTTGTATTAATTGTGGGAATTAGAAATGGAACTCGTTCTTGGTTTCAATTTTACTCCTTTAATCAAAAACTATCTACTAAAGAATACAGTTTGGATATGACGCTACTGCGCGTCGTGCAAGCTTGACAATTTCTCGACGTTACGCTTTTTAGGTTAAAGAATTTGGCGTTACTGCTCGCGAGCAGCGACTCGACTAGACTAACTGCACACACTGCGAGCGTCCGCTAGCGGCAGGTACGGCTCAGTCGGTATAGGCGGCGAGCGAATTTGCTACCTGTGCCACCATCGGCGACTTTGTACAGTTTCCACGGGAATGAGTTGACTGCGACGTGCCAGCTGTCAATCCTGTTCCATCGCAACGAGCGACGGAATTAGGAGGGTCGATTCGTGCTTCTTGGTAGCATCGACCACAAATAATTCGCCGACTAGAATTAATCACGTCGTAGGCGAAACGAATATTTCGATAAACATACCTAGGTCGTAAATGTTGCAGTTCCGAACTTTTCTCCGAAGGTAATTTTAGAGCGATTCGTAGCAAGCCGTCTCTCGCAGTACCTGCTTCAATAGGTACCGTCACAAAAGCGATCCGAGCTGGATTAAGGGGAGGAATGTCGGATGCAGTCGATGGACAATTGGGGAATTTTGATACCTGGTTTATCCAGGAAAGCCATACACTGTTCGCGATCGATGTAGAGATTAGATCTAGATTGGCGCGTTACTTAGGTTGCGATGATAGTGAGCGGTAAGAAATGACATAGAAGTCCCCTTGCGACGGAACACATATTAACACAAACTCAAGTCACTTGATACATTTTGTAAATCGGTCACAATGGCGAAGCGGTAGGTCTTTGCGAATTTAGGCTGTCAATGAGCCCGCAGCCATGCACCTTTCCCGGAAGGATTAATTACTGGACGAGTCGTAATGAACCGCTTTCCACAATACCCATTCTAATAAACACCGCTATCTATCTTCTTCTATCTTCCATATACACGTTTAAATAAAAATGTTATATTCGTTTCTTCAAGGTCTAACGTCGCCGTCTCACAGGGTCATAAACTGGGCGAGAGCACTATATACCTGTATTGTGCATGTGTCACGTCAATGTCGACACGTTGAGACCGCGTCGTAAGATCTCCAAAAGTTCTTTACTGATTGCTTTGAAATTTGGACATAACGTTGCATTCGAATACGCGCGTTTCTCATATATACCTACTCTTTATATACCTACTCCTTAAGGAGGTAAATGAATAAAAATGTATCTTAAATTTCCGAAAGTGATTCACCGATTGCTTTGAAATTTTAATACAACGTTGCATTTGAATACGCACGTTTTTAAAAATATATCTACTATCTATATACCAACTCGAGGGATCCCTTAAGGGAGTAAAATAAAGACGAGATTATTTCGTGATTCACGCGGACAAAGTCGCAAGGGGAAAGCTATTGACTACTTACTTCTAAAGTAACTGAATATGGATTAAGAGTTACTGATGTCTGGCGAATCACACGGTCTTCTATCACAGAAATTTGGGTTATACCACATTTGTGTGTGTGTGCGCTTACTCGCATTTAAAACATGTTTAGAAAAGACTAATTTTAGGCCATTTTTATACGAAGCATCATTATGATGCATAAATTTTACAGCCTGAAAGCTGAAATAAATTATAGTATCCATTGCCAGCAAGTTGACATTGACACATCAGGTCCTACGGTCACTTAATTCCAAGCCGGGTGTCCACCGGATCGGGCTGACCACAATTGGGCCGATCGCTGGGCACTTGGGTGTATATATATATATATATATATATATATATATATATATATATGCGTAACGTGTAGTTCGAGGACATTTCCGTGCACTGATCGGTTACTTCGGGGACATTTGTGTACTTTGAGGACAGTCCCCGAAATTTTTACTCATGAAGTGTATACTTTGAGGACAGTCCCCGAAATCATCAACGCAAGTCTTACGTGTAGTTCGAGGACAGCCAAAATTGGTGTTACTTTGGGGACAGTCCCCAAAGTAACAATACATTAATCGGTTTCTTTGAGGACTGTCCTTGAAATAACAATTTATAAGAAGGGCAACTTTAATTACGTTTTTAATTGAAAGCAACTATCCAGAAAGTATTTAATATTGCAATGACTTTGCTTAAATTTAATTTTATAAATACTTGCGCTCAAATATATTATTGCAAAATTGTAATAATATTGCAATATATTCAAGAATTTATAATTTCAAAATAAATCAATTTTATTTAAATTCTTGTAAAATTATCTACCAACGTTGGGAAAAAATTTCTTTGAGAAATCACTAAGCAGCATCTCAAACAACAACGATTCTAGACATTTTTACTGTAATAAAAAACTCTGTCGTGAGTATACATTTCCAGGAGGAAATAACGTACACTTCTAAAAATTACAATACAGTTACAGTTTAAACAGCTAGCTGACTCTCCGGCGACGCCTTTAAAGTGTTAGACGTCGAAAATTTAACCTCTTTCTCTTTCTCGCTCAGGAGAGAAGTCATTGCCCGATTATAAGTACAGTCATCCCCCGCACTAGCTCGGGGGATATTTCCGCTAGTGCGGATTCATTAAAGCGTGAAAAAAAGCAGGGGGCCTTTCTCGAGTCACTCGCAAAGTTACGTATACGCATCTTAGCCAATAGACCAATCAGGACCAAGTATTCCGTTGTGGTGGGGATCCTGATTGGCCTACTCACTAAGAAACGTATACCAGGTCTTTGCGTATGTGTTGACATAGGAATCGTGCGAGTGCGAGTGAGAACGCGGATTAACACTCGTGAACCCATAAGAGTTTCTCTGTCGCATACTCCAACTGGACAAGTCCTAGAAGGACGGAGAATGTGCGACAGAGAAACTCTTATGGGTTCACCAGTGTTAATCCGCGTTCTCACTCGCACTCGCACGATCCCTATGTCAACACATACGCAAAGACCTGGTACGTTTCTCTTGCGAGTGACTCGAAAAAGGGGGCTCAGCAGGGGTTCGGACCCTCGGTGCTTCTACAGTATCGTATCAACGAACTGAAAATGAGTGACCAAGTCTTTCCAAGTGTTCTATTCTGTTATTCCTACATTGATTAGTGTAATGATAAGTAATTGTAATTTATAATTTGTAAGAGTCGGACGATTTCTACTTTTCCTTCCCCCGACATCGTATTCATACTTCAAAATTTCAACGAAAACTGACTAAAATTTGTTTGCATCTGTTTGTCAGTAAGGAATACGGCACTGCTAGATATGGAAATATGCACATTACGGAAAGTAGTAGTTTCATTTTACAAAGTGTGTACAGCACCGTATTTTCGAATAGTTTTTCTTAAAAATGAACGCACAACATGTAGAAAATATGTCACCTAATTAGGAGTATGATTAATAAGAATAAAATACCTAAATGGGATTATTGAAATAAAAAATTGAAACTCTTTCTCGGGGAATAAGTAATTAAGTTAACATTGCCGAGGAAGAGTAAAAACATTTAAAGGAAATTATATTTATTAAGTTACCTAATTTGTTTTCAAAATATTATACATTAATTGGTACATAAGTAGGTAAAAAAGTACAAAAAACATATTATAACCTGTATACAGTTACATGTTATCTGAAACTATTACATGCTCGACTCCTTATTGTTATTCCCAACTGTTAAAAAAATTGTTCGGCACGTTATTTGGGAACTCGGACTTTTACATAAAATAGGAAAGCATACTAGGCTATAAAACTAAAAAATACATGTACATCCAAATGTTTTTTACTCTTCCTGAGCAATGTCAACTTAATTATCTATTCCGAGAAAGAGTTCCATTTTTTTATTTTAATAATCCCATTTAGGTATTGTATTCATATTAATCATAATCCTAATTAGGTGACATATTTTCTACATATTGTGCATTCATTTTTTAAGAGAAACTATTCTCAAATTCAAAAATGCGGTGCTGTACACACTTTGTAAAATGAAACAACTACCTACTCTCTTATAATCGGGCCCTGACTTCTCCCCCGAGCGAGAAAGAGACTAAGCGGCCCTGACTTCTCTCTCGAGCGAGAAAGAGACCGCACGTGTCGATGTTTATGCGGCGGTTAGCGTATTCGGAAACTGCAGTCTAACCGCCGGTTGAAGTTCAACCTTCGGTTAACCGGACTTTATAATACCGGCCCTCTCTCTTATCGTCACTTGAACACTCTTATGTTTTAAAAATTATATGATGCGACATTGTAACTAATGTAAATTTTTCTTTGAAACAAGGAAAATAATGCCTCTATGTACCGAGGAAAATCATACAGCATTATATCTGACTCGGCTAAATTTAATTAACGAAACCATGGAATAGTTTTTCAACAATTACCAACTAACGGACAGTTAACAGGGTTTTGTTAATGCAAAGCGAAAAGTTGTACCCATGATTTCGGAATATGATCTTATGTTAATAGGACTAACAGTTGCTTTGTTGTCTGAAAAAAAGAAAAAGATAAAGCGCAAATGTTCGAAATGGGTAAAACAGTGGTTAATAAATCGAGAAGTGTATTTGCATATGCACTTAATCAACAAATTACAACTGGAACTTGATTATTATCGAAATTAGGCAATATCTGCCTAGGTACACCCGGGGACACGAAATCTATCGCTGGTGACTATTTAAAATTTTATTTTTAAACGTACTAACCAATGATTAATAATCCTCATACTTTCATTAACGAGAGTAGACGCCACCGTAGCTAATGAGGGCATGAGAAATAATTGTTCATTAGTTTAGTACGTTTAAAAATGACATTAAAAAAAGTCACCAGCGACAGATTCCGTGTCCCCGGGTGTACCTACTTCTGCTATACTTTCCGTCACACAAACTCTTGGCCTATATTTCTATGGCACCCATACACTTTTCGACAGGCAGGCGAAAAGCATGGCCGAAGGTAAATTTTCAAGCGCCCGCAGTTTTTCGGAAAGCCGAGAGTTCAGGCCGAGCCTTCCGGCCAATATGACCACTACGATTTGCCTGCCGGCTTGCATATCGAAAGACCTGCCTTCCGGTAAACCGTATCGTGTATGAAGGCCTATAAACGAGACGCGCGTCGCCCTATCATAAATTAAGTCATCGAGACGCGCGTACGTTCGTCCCTGGACCGCACCATGGGACGTCGACGCATCTGATGTCTTCCCGGAGTCTTTCGCACGCCCTTTACTTTCAAACTTTCTCCGAACGAAATTACAGAAATTGAGAAAATATTTCTAACGTCATTCTTTCGTTCATTATGAGGAAACAAAGTTCAAGTACCAAAGTTACCTAACTCGACATACGTATATACCTAGCTCTTTGCTGTAGTTTTGAAAACTTTATGAGCGTCATGAGTATTTGAGACTGATTCGGGTGTTTTTTTTTACAGATGCCTTCTACGAGGGTTATAATTTTTGCTTTGATAATTTTGGAATAAAATTAGCTTTTTTTTTTAACTTTTTGAGTGTAAATGTTTACTTTTTTAATTTATTTTCCTTCAAAAACATATTTAACCCTCCGTTAGACGCGTCAAATTTCTCTTATGCACAATAG
This sequence comes from Xiphydria camelus, assembly GCA_963678675.1. NCBI lineage: Eukaryota > Metazoa > Arthropoda > Insecta > Hymenoptera > Xiphydriidae > Xiphydria > Xiphydria camelus. The sequence continues at coordinate 12,618,760 of OY783194.1, forward strand.
GTAGGTAGGTAGTATGACAATAGGTCCGCTGGACCTATAATCGACTAACCGAGGGTTAACCCTCCGTTAGGCGGGTGGATTCTACTAGACGTGTTTTGGGTTTTTGCTGTTTTAAATAAAAGAATGAATGACCAAACATATACAGTCTTGGCACCAGCCGACATAGAGTATAATGCCCGCTGTTTGAAACATATCGGGTTTCGAAGCACTTGGAGGACGGCTCTGGCAAGTGTTTGGCACACGTCGAGTGGACGTATAGTGCAGTGAAAATAGGCGATTTTATTCCATGGAATGCAAATTAATCCGGACAGGATGAAACCTATACCAATCCATAGGGAAAAATCCCCTGAAAAACATATCAAAAGTTCCCAAAAACTTTGGCCGGGAAATATGTTTAATTAATGAAAAAGTAACAAGAATTGCGGTCGAGCGTCCTTTGAACGCTGATATTTCTCGTTCAATGGGTTCAATGAAATAGTAAAACTACCATTCTGTAGCGGGGAAAATTTTCTACAAAAAATAAGCGGAGACCTCTAGCTCAAAGTGTTTCGTTTCAGTTTTATTAATGTTTTAAGCTTCTGCAGCGTCGTAAACGCCAAATAATCGGCTGATCGTTCGGCGTTTAAAACGCTCAGAAGATTAAACATTAATGAAACTAAAACGAAACATTTCCAGCTAGGGGTTTCCGCTTGTTTTCTATAGTAAATTTTTCATGCTACAAAATGGTAGTTCTACTTTTTTAATTGAGCCCATTGAACGAGAAATATTAGCGTACAAAGGACGCTCGACCGCGATTCTTGTTACTTTTTCATTAATTAAACATATTTCCCGACCAAAGTTTTTTGGGAACTTTTGATATGTTTTTCAGGGGATTTTTCCCTATGGATTGGTATAGGTTTCATCCTATCCGGATTAATTTGTATTTCATATGTTATTTTGACTGCACTAATCTGCCACGGAGGATTTGCGGCCTGGGCGGCTGGTCGGACGTATGTATGCTATTGAACCGCTAGTGGTCGGTAAAGTGACATCCCAGATAATATATCGCTTCTCCAGAAGAACAATGACGCAAGTGCAAATTTTGAAATTTTTTAGTTAAATCCCTCAATAGTCTTAAAAATGACTTTTAATTTAATTTTTTTAATTAAAAAATTTCAAAATTTGCACTTGCGTCATTATTCTTCTGGAAAATATATATGGCGATATATTCATTCCTCAAAAGACGTGAAGGAGAGAAGCGTTGAAATTTCTTTTTGTCGTTTTGTCCTGTTGTCGGGGAAAATCATATTACACAGATACGTTATACATGCTTAAGTAACAATATTGAGATTTGTATCTGCTAAATATTTAATACTTAGAAAACAACTGTTTATGTCCTCAAAGGAACCATTAGTTCTATTTTATATATTTCAGCAAGCGGATGTCCTCAAAGTCACCATTATATATGTAACTCTAAATGTCTCTAGTTTTAGACATTTTAGAGGAAATTAGAAGCAGTTAGTAGTGTTTACTTGTTTAGAACGTCAAACGCAATTGATTCAAATACTTTTTTCTATTAATATAAAATGTCCCCATAGTCGCCATTCCTTACAAAATATAATGTCCTCATATTCGCGGATATATGCTATGTCCTCATAGTAGCTGTTTTACGTAAAATTCAAAATATCTTGACATTTTATCATTATTATTTTTTCTACGTAGTCCTAATATATATATAATGCCTTCCTGCATCGATTTAACCCAAAATATATCGTGTCCCCAAAGTAACCTTTAGACATATATATATATATATATATATATATATATATATATATATATATATACAGATTGGGTATATATAGATATACTCAAGTGCTCAGCGATCGGTTCAGCGATTCTGGTCGGCCCGACCCGGTGGACACCCGACCTAAGTGACTCTGGTCAGTTCCCGTAATAAATGTTTCGGTTCGCCTAGGAGAGGCGCTGCTAAACAATATTCGCTCGCCGCCTATAGTCCCTTCGCTTGCTCCGTTATTCTCGAATGAGGAGCACACTGCGTCGTTAATCCCCAATACCGCCACAGACATTAATGTTAAACTACTCTACTTCTACATGGAATGGCAAAATTTTTTAAATTTCCGGATTTCCTAACTTCTCTCGTCAACCTAAACATTGTCGATATGTGCCAAACTGTAAAGGTTATATCGTCGGCTAAATATGTTAACCTGCTAACTCACATGAAGTCAGATTTTCAGGAGCGAGAACAAAACTGTCTTGATCAATACAAAAGTTCTTATATGACAACGGATTTTAACACAATAGTTGTCAGTATTTGTCTAACCTTTTTTTAAATAAAATGTATGTAAATTATTTAGTCTAGTCTAGCCATGAAGTTGCCGAGTATCAAAACATCTTAAACTCGTAAAATATGGAGTTAGCAGGTTAACACATTTAGCCGACGATATGTATTATCCATGATCTATAAGGATTTGAAATATTCTACAAAACCAAATCGTGGACTAACAAATAAATACTCCTCCTTATTTCCGATGATTTTGATCTCGCTTAATTATTAGAAATTCGTTCCATTAACGATACGACGCATTCATACAGATGCTTACATACATACTTCTATACAAAAACCCTTAGATTACAGACGGACTTGAACTTCTGATTCATAATCAAGCTTTTTGCTAAGAATCGCATCACGTACTGCGAAAAATACCATACGTCGTATACAGGGTGTAACAAAATAAGTGTAAAACATTTCTGGGGGTGATTCCTCATTGAAAAAGGGATAGGGTCTTTCATATAAAGAAACTTCATTTGAGCATCCCTTGTTAAGATACAGCCCCTTAAAGGGGGTACATAAAATTTGTTTTACAATTTTTTTCACAAACACTAAAAAAGTTACAAAATTGAAATTAACGTGACATTTTCTACTATCAAAAAGACACTAAGCCAGTAATTTATTTGGTTTACCCCATGGTTGTAAGGGGTGGAAAACGCAACCCCTAAAATTTATTTCCAACGTAACTTTTTGTCTTATTATTTGTTTCCCATTTAAAAATTTATTTCCAATAGCTTGTTTCATTCTAAACAAAAAATGTCTCTTGAATTTGTTACCCAAAATTAACCAGTTCGCAGCAAAAAATTATTTTACGAACAACTACAGAGATACATCGTCAGAAATGCTAACTGGATTAGTATTGTTATTTTGTAGTTACTACGTGCATCAAAATATGATTAAAGATGAACAAACAAAACTAATTTATTAATAACAAAACATACAACATGTAGAAATCATAGTAAATGTTCAATATGTCCACCTTCAGTCATTACACATGCGTCTAGACGTCGGCGCATTGAGCTACGTATTCGCTCAAATATTCCTGGAGTCTCTTTAATTACCCTGCACGCATCGATGATGCGGTTTCTTAAGTCCTCTACATCGCGAACAGGAGTAGGATAAACCAAACTCTGTAAATGGCCCCAAGTAGAGAAATCTAGAGGATTGAGATCCGGGGATCGAGCGGGTCAATTCTGTGGTCCTCCTCGACCTATCCACTGATTTGAATATGTTTGAGTTAAATGCTGACGTGCTGCTTGACTAAAATGGGCGGGAGCCCCATCATGCATAAAAAACATATCCATTCTGACGCCAAAAGGAACTTCCTCCAGCAGTACTGGATCCACTTCTCTTAAAAATTGAGTGTATGCCTCACCATTTAATCGAGGAGGTAGAAAATGAGGGCCAATTAAATAATCCCCAGTAACTCCGACCCACACGTTAAGAGAAAACTGTTCTTGATGGTTAGCTTGGACAATAGCGTGAGGGTTTTCATCAGCCCATATGTGGTTATTATGAAAATTAATAATCTTGTCCCGAGAAAAAGTACATTCATCTGTGAATTCGATCGTCTTCAGAAAGTCAGGATTTCTTCTAATCATTTCCAGCATCCAATTAGAAAATTGAAGACGGTTCGGAAAATCTCGTGGTAACAGTGCATGTACTCGTTGCAGATGGTAAGGATATAAGAGTTGTTCCTTTAAAATTCGAAATACCGTCATATGATCAACATTTAACTCGAAAGCAATCTTTCTAGTACTGCTAGTAGGTTGTTCTTCAACCAAATTAAGTACTGCTTCTTCAAGCTGTGGTGTTCTAACTTCTCGATGGCGACCACAATCCTGCGTTCTTTTGTCGAATGAACCATATTCTCGTAATCGTTGATGAAGTCGGGCAACTATTCTATGCGAAGGAAGCTGCCGTTGAGAATACATTTCAGCATATCTTCTAGAAGCTTCTAACCCATTCCCCTGCGACAGACCGTAAACGTAATGCATATCAGCCATTTCATCATTTGTGTATGCCATTTTAATAACAAGTGAATTATTAAACTAACAAATGAAGAACAGAACAACGACACACAATTATTAATTCAATTTCAAAAATTTACAAACTGACAGCGTGATACCAATTTAATTGTCACTATCACTAATAGAGGCCTACTAGATAAATTAGTTTTGCATCGATCGGATGAATCTCCAAGTCTTGGGGTGACGCGCTTTCGAATCGGAAACTTTGCCCCACGGTCTTATAATTCTCGACGTGACTCGGTGAAATGCACAGGATTTGGTATACCGCAAGAATATAGAGCTAGGTATAGGTATAATACAATGAGATCAGGGTCGATTTTCAGGTTAATAATTACTTCGAAAAAATTCAAGAGACATTTTTTGTTTAGAACGAAACAAGCTATTGGAAATAAATTTTTAAATGGTAAACAAATAATAAGAAAAAAATTTACATTGGAAATAAATTTTAGGGGTTCTTTTTTTCACCCCTTACAACCATGGGGTAAACCAAATAATTTACTGGCTAAGTGTCTTTTTGATAGTAGAAAATGTCACGTTAATTTCAATTTTGTAACTTTTTTAGTGTTTGTGAAAAAAATTGTAAAACAAATTTTATGAACCCCTTTTAAGTGGCTGTATCTTGACAAGGGATGCTCAAATGAAGTTTCTTTATATGAAAGACCCTATCCCTTTTTCGATGAGGAATCACCCCCTGAAATGTTTTACACTTATTTTGTTACACCCTTTATAATAAAACTTCACATAATTAAGCCACTGGGTCATTTGGTCGTCCTCTGTCTTCCTGCCCTCATTCCAATAGACTGCCTAAGTCTGACGTCACAAATGGGCGGAGCTTCCAAACCTTTCCAAACAAATCGGTTTTGCGTGCAAATTGCCCATAAGAGAGTTTTCTTTTCAAGTGTATCGTTAATTCTGACGTAAATAAGGGTTATGAGCTATATATTTTTGTAAAGTTTGGTCAAACCTTGGTTATCCCCAAATATTTTAAAATAGGGGTAAGCTGTATAATATATTTTTTGCTCCTTTTAGATATGTTAGGTTATGAGGTTATGTCAATGTTTTGTTTTCATGAAAACTTATAATTTTTGAAAAAGACTATTTTCTCAGGAGTGTTTTTAAATGTTTTTTTATTATTATCTTCTAGGTTGAGCGGTTTAATGGTCATTTATAACCATGGTAATGTGTTTTGTGCCTGATTGTGAACACTACAGTGACTGAAATCTTTGTAAATTTTTCACGTTCCCTGCTGACTTACAAGAGCGAAGGAAATGGATTAACATGATAAAGTAATATTATTGAATACTCCCAGATAGAAAAGTCTGCCACAGGATTAGTGCAGTGCCTCTAATATACCGCCAAAGTTGAGGCAGACCTTGTCGAAGCACGTCTTGTCGATAGAACGTGATATTCCTACCGTGGCATTGTACCGCTATTCTAGAGATTTTTAATTCTGGCATATATTGGAGGTAAAAAATACATGTATACTGTCAGTACAGGAAGACGATATATAAGGGGTATAGTTTTAAAGTGTACGATCTCCATGCTTCTCGTAAGTTTACGAAGCATGGAGATCGTACGCTTTGAAACTATACCCCTTATATATCGTTAGCTTACGAAGCATGGAGATCATACACTTTGAAACTATACCCCTTATACATATATCGTCTTCCTGTACTGACAGTATACATGTATTTTTTTTACCTCCAATATGCCGGAATTAAAAATCTTTAGAATTGCGGTACAATGCCACGGTAGGAATATCACGTTCTACCGACAAGACGTGCTTCGACAAGGTCTGCATCAACTTTGGCGGTATATTGGCGGCACTGCACTAATCCTGTGGCAGACTTTTCTATCTCGGAGTATTCAATAATATTACCTTATCATGTTAATCCATTTCCTTCCCTCTTGTAAGTCAGCAGGGAACGTGGAAAATTTACAAAGATTTCGGTCACTGTAGTGTTTACAATCAGGCACAAAACACATTACCATGGTTATAAATGACCATTAAACCGCTCAACCTAGAAAATAATAATAAAAAAACATTTAAAAACACTAGTGAGAAAATAGTATTTTTCAAAAATTATAAAAGTTCATGAAAACGAAACATTGATATAACCTCATAACCTAACCTATCTAAAAGGAACAAAAAATATATTATACAGCTTACCTATTTTAAAATATTTGGGGATATCGTAGGTTTGACCAAACTTTACCAAAATATATAGCTCATAACCCTTATTTACGTCAAAATTAACGATACACTTGAAAAGAAAACTCTCTTATGGACAATTTGCACGTAAAACCGATTTGTTTGGAAAGGTTTGTAAGCTCCGCCCCTTCGTGTGACGTCAAGACTTAGGCAGTCTATTCCTCACACTGCAGAAAGCAAATGTTGGAACGACTCACCGCAAACGCATACTTTTATGCTCGACTCCAGCCTAGCGCACGACTCTATTCATAATGAAGTTTACCATTTACTAACCGCGTCTCTGGACGTAATTTATCGCATTTGACGTCCTCCTGTAGGTGGCTAATTGATATAGATTTTACTATGCACGTTGTTTGCTTTATATTCAGCAATATTATATCATAATCTAAGCATACATCAAATGATTCTGCATTGAACGTTCGTTCGACTTTAATAATAACATCCTATCAATTTTATATATAAATTTTGTATCAACACTAGTGGAAATTTTTCTCTGCTAAATCTTTGCCAAAACGGTGTAAAAAAACCTGCTTAATATCTACTATTTTTCTACGAATATTCCAATTTTAAGAGTTGGCAGAAGGGATATAGCCGGATAAGCATATGAAATCAGGTCCCGCTTGAATTTTTTTTCCCATTCAGGTATATTTTGTGTTTATACATAAGTAAGCTCTCAGTAAATTTTTGGATCAAAATATTGATTTATAATCAAAAATTATCGCCAAAAACCCAAAAAAGGGAAATATTTGTTATCCCGAGAACTACTCGACCGATTTCGCACAGAAAAATATGTTATACACCATCATGTAGCTATATTATAAAAATAGTATTGGATTGTTTCGCCCATAAATAGAGTAAAAAAACAAGTTTGAATTTTTCAATAATTTTTATTTTGCATACTAAAAATAATATCCACGCCGTTTTTTAACAGATTCGAGCATGATTAAATTGTTACATATAATTTTTACAAAATGATTGGTGTGGTAGAACAAGTCGAAATAAATTAATGAAAATGAAACAACTTTGCTTTCGCCGTTTTCCTAACATAATAGATAGCGGAAAACGGCAGAAGCAAAGTTATACTATAAAGTTATACACCTATTAATTGGAATGTTTACTTAAAAAGAATTATAGTATTTATTTACAATTACTTATTACTAACGAGAATATAATTTACTGCATGTAATATATGTACATATAACTCGAAATTAAATCAAATTAAAGGTATTATTTCATGAACTCTGACATAGAAACTTCGTTTCAATCTTCGTCGCTTTCGTGATTTATTGTCGGTTGAATATTTTCTTTGTGGAATAGTTTGTTTAATGTTTCTGCAGGTTTAATAAGCTTTGTTTGATATCGCGCAAATGACAAATAATAAATAATTGAAGCTATATGGGAACAACAACCGACCGTTCTTTTGCTGTTTGCACACTCGTATGTGTATCGTAAGATCCCGGAATAACTGGTAGTATCAGGTTTATATTTAATAAAACAGCGATACTCTTTATGGTTTACATGTCGTGATTGAACTTGCAATTTTTAAATGTTTGAATTGTCTTTCAAATAATGAATATTAACCTATTAACCGGGGAATAAACTTTTGTTCATCTCGTTTCCGTGAATAGCGCTCACGTGACAGATTGCGAAAACGTAAACAATACGCTCGTATATAACCAGGCTAGGATTTAATAGATAAGAACTACATAAAACTTAATGCGTTCAGCAAATTACGGCAAATTTCCATGGCGAAAAATGTCATGCCCATTGCAGTAGTAGTTCATGTATGACGAAATATTTCGTCATACCCAGTTAACAGGTTAATCGTATTGTCATTATTTATCATCTCTGCTAAATAGGAAATGGCTTGAGAATATTGATAAGTACCCGTAAACAATATTTTCAAGTCTTTTTCAGTCATTTCGGGAAAATCTAACAAATCAGATGAGGCTATTTCTTAAAACGGTACTTTTCTGCCCTTCCAACCATCTTTCTCGACTTGAATACTAAGAGTGTCGTTTAAATTACGCCTCGATTTCATATACTCCACGATTTTTTCAGATAATTCAACATCGCTATTTAGACATTTATCAAATTGATTATGTAAGAAACAAGCCGTCTTGCAAATTAAACTGGTTTTTGAAAGTATTTTATTGTCAAGTTTTTTATCTAAAAGTTTGAACTTTTGTTTAATAATCCGATGTATAGCTTCTACTGCCCACCGAACTTTAGTGACATATCGAGAGTGATTTGATTCTTCACACGACAATTGAGTACGTTTTCCTTTTAATGCAGGCATGTGTACTTCAAAACCTTGCTTTTCTAAATATTCTATAATATCCCGAAAGCCTCCATCACACACACACAAGGACCAATTTATATCCTCTACGAAGCAAGTTTCTTAATTCCGGCGAAGAATGTAAAATATCATGCAGAATTTTAGCATCATTGACATTTGCCAAATAAGGACCTATAACATATCAACAATATAACCATTTGTCGTGCAAATTGTAAATGGCTTGCATAAAGGTACTTTTTTTTGGCCAGAGTATGATTTGCGCTAGTACTCATTATTAGAACTTTTCTGATGTCTAATGTACGTACCATCACAAATAAGAATTAATTCGCTGTCTGAATTCAAGAGTTCTTTAGCAATTTTCGAAGTCTAATTTTCCATGAGATTAACACTATTATCTCTCTTAACACTATTCAAACCAAAATTAAAAGGGAGAACATTTTTTTCAAAAGATTTCAAAACTTCGTCAAAATAATCGGAGACAAGTTGTTCACGTTGTAACTGTAAAAAGGAAGAAATCATACCATTTGAATTTCCACTTCTCAATTTGATAAAGAAAACAACAACCGCTTGAAAAACTGATTGATTACACAGTCACACAAAAAAAAAGTGGGGTATACTTTTGATGCGATATATGTTATCCGCAGTAATTTTACCTCCTAATCACGAATCAGGTGTCAAAATTTGGCCATCACATCAATTTTTTTTAATCTCAAAAAATCAACCAGAGATCATGATTTTCAAAAAGTTAGTGGACTTAATCCAAATTCGGTATAGGGGGTGTTTTTGGTCGCTGATTACGAATCTGAAGTCGAAATTCAAAAATTCAAAATGGCGGATCCAATATGGCGAAGGAGATTTTCGAAAGTCGACGGATTCATGCCAACTTTGGTATAGGGAGTTTTTTGGGTCGCTGATCACGAATCTGAAGTCAGATTTCAAAAATTCAAGATGGCGGATCCTATATGGTGGACGAGATTTTCGAAAATTTTGAATTTTTGCAAATATAACTTCATATTCGTAATCAGCGATTGAAAAAACCCTATACCAAATTTGGCGTGAATCCGTCGATTTTAGAAAATCTCGTCCTCCATATTGGATCCGCCATCTTGAATTTTTTAAATCCGACTTCAGATTCGTGATCAGCGACCCAAGAAACCCCCTATACCGAATTTGGTTTAAGTCCATTAACTTTTTGAAAATCGTGATCTCTGGCTGGTATTTTGAGATTAAAAAAGAATGTGATGTGGTGGCGAAATTTTGACACCGGATTCGTGATCAAGAGGCAAAATTACTACGGATAACATATATCTCATCAAAAGTATACCCCCTTTTTTTTGTGTGACTGTGCACAGTTTTTTGAGGTTAGAAAAAAAGTGTGATGTGATGGCCAAATTTTGACAGCTGATTCATGATCAAGAGGCAAAATTACTACGGATAACATATATCGCATCAAAAGTATACCCCACTTGTTTTTGTGTGTGTGACTGTGTTATCATTACCGCGCATAGAAGAAAGTATATTTCGTATTTCATTTATATTTTCATATGAAAAACCAGTCAGTAACTTCACTTGATCTTCAGGATAAGAAAAATTACCTATTTTTTCTATAAGTGTAGAATCGCTGTTTACTGAAAGATTTTCTAACAATTTTTGTAAATCAGAGGTTTCTACAAAACTTGAGTTAGAAATCACTTTTAAAAGGCATAGATCGTCTTCATAGAACTTTTCTTTGATCAAATGATTTTTGCAGCATCGATTTCCAATCGGAATAAATATTCTTCTTTTAATATATGATGCTTTCGAGCTTCAAAAGGAATGACAGTTCTGTTGTCGTTGATCCGCACAAATACAGCAATACTTCTGCGTAGAAACAACTCTTGACAATGATAATTCGATACATTCGGATCCAATCTCTTCATTTCCACGATGTAAATTAAATTCACAATGAGGACCATCTGTGCAATCAATAAAAATCAATCAAAAATAGCGTTAATCATTACTATGATTGTTAAATTACAATAAATTATTTTCCACCACGTTATTGAACTATGAAGTCTAAATCATACTTCTTCTTCATTATAGCAGATATATTTATTTCAGAATCCAATTGAAATTACCTTTCTCAGTTTGAACAGATGTAGCAGATGTATTGTTATCATCAGAAAGGTCGGATTCTGTCATTATTTTCTTTTGTACTGTAAACTTTAAGTTTACACGTATTGCAGATATTACCCCCAGGAGATATTTCATCATTCGAAAGAGAGAGAGAGAATTGCAGATAATTCCTTTGCTTTTTCTTCTGTTACAATTGTCTGTTTCTTACAACGAAGTTTCTGTAAGAACCTTTCGCACCCAGCACACTAAAAAATATAAATATTTGACAAATTGCATGTAAATAGTGAAGATATATTAAATGCAGTTAAATGACTAAAAACAATTATCCTTAATGCATAAGATAATATATAAAAATGGTAAATCTCCTCGGGGTACAGTGAATCAGTCGCCCCTGACGATAGCGGATGAGACTGAGACCACAGGGAAAATGATTCGATTGCAAAGTTAAAGTACTTGTAAATTGAATGTACTGTATAAACGTTACACGATACTACACTGCATTATATTATACTGACGAACGCGCATTTGGTTCCGACTTATATAGCTTACATATAACAGTAATTATTGCAAGACGATGGGGATAGCGACTTTAAGCGGACGTATAGACCCCCATCGATATGTGACTAAAGTTCGGTGGGGGTAGCGGTTTTCTATCCTTGATAAGCCAGGGGTTCCATCGCATATTAAGCGGACGTCTTTTCGCTCTGTGCAAGTGGGCAAAAAGTGGAGGGGGAAGGTAGGCAGCGCTTGCGGTGGCCAATTTTATAAGTTTTGAACATCGTGTATACCCATGTGTGTGTGTGTGTGTACCATAATATTCCATAGTAAAACCCGTGTCAAATTGCAAGTTCATTTACGTTAAAGAACGTAGTCATAATGAGCAATTTAAAACACAATCGAACCTCATGCTGTGTACAGTTGGATGTAACAATACCAGAGAAAATTCTGTTGGAACTGCGTTTTACTGTTTTTCTGAAGTCAGTCAAAGAGGTACCTATCAAACTGAGCAATGGATTAAGGCAGTCAACAGAATAAAGTAATTATTGCAGTGTGTTTGCTCTATTATTATTTGTTAAATTTGTGATTCCAGTTTTCCCCATTCTCGTTCCAAACTTGTTTTGGAGGTACTTCTGTCATTATTAATATAATAAATCAAAGCGTAAATATGTTTACATTGATTTCCTGCAACTGATACGAACGTACTCTTGACATCGATAACTTCTCTCTTATGAGATTAGTCTAAAAAAATAAGATAGAAATATACGTAAACATAACCTCAACAATTTTGTATTGTGCAATGTCAAAAATATTTACATGTAATTGTACTTTGTAGGGAGGCAAAGTTACTGAGGTTGTACGAATGATATATCCTTTTATCATTTCTTCAAGTTGATCGTATCCACTGTACTCTACTTTTATAACGTACACTGCAGCCAAAGCTGTACCTCTCACTATTGCTTGGGGATTAAAGAGAATTAAATGGGTAATAGATGAAAATCCGGTTCTCAATATAATATCCATCGTCCTGTCAACGTGACAGTTTGAACCAGCAAAATATAGTTCAAAATTTTTCCTGCAATAAACAAAATGGCATAAATGAACATAATTTATCGAGTTTCTTAATTAAAAAATTGCTTCTTCCAATGTTTATTTAACATAAAAGACAAGTAAATAATTGTATTGAAATGATTTTTCACTTACCACCAATGTAACTGTACAATGTTGATGTTCATAACTTAGAGAACTGGCCACCGGTGGTGCCACGCGTTCACATGCACATTAGTCCAGTCAATGGGGGGTTTTACCTTACATTAAATCGCAACAAAACATGTATTTTGTATTTAACAAAATGGCGGCGAAAATAAATTTTTTGGTATTATCTCCTTTTTGGTTGCTTCCATCCAAAAAGTACCTATTACAAAAATTGTAGAGGACTCAATTCTTTACAAGTTTTGTCTGAAACATTCTTTTATTAAACAAATGGTTTCTGAGCTATATTATATCAAAGTGGGGCATATTCCTTAAAATCGCAAAAAAGCGCCCTTTTCACAGGAAATTGCACTTATTATTTACGAATTATCTACTAGTAATCAATTATATTTGTTTCCACACCACCATGAGGTAGAGTAAACGGCGCGTTTTTTTTTTATTGTGGTTTCCCCAGTAGGCCTACTCCACAAGTGCCTTTTTAAACTATTCTTGATCGTTTGGATGCTCTGGAAGGACCAGGTTGATCAATGTCAATCTCTGGGATTGGTTGAGTGTCATCGTCCTCTTCGATATCCTCCTCTTCGGCAGCCTCTTCGGTATCCTCCTCTTCCTCACCATCTTCAGTAGCGAAAAGATAGTTAACGGCGGTCTGGGTTTCATCTTCGATTTCCTCGTCAATCGGAATTTCGGTGATATTTTCACAGTCTCCATTGCAGTGCATGCAAATGATGGAGCATTTTAAACCCGTCTTTCTACAGCCACATGCTGGACCACATCCTTTTTTGAGGAGTGCTTCCGGAGCAGGATCTGTAGTTGTTGTCACTGGAGAAACTCCAGTCTTACTCCTCTTCCATCCCCATTGTTCCGGATTGATGTTTATATCGTACCAAGCCTGAACTTGATGATAAGTTCGGAGAGAATGCTGTCGTGCAGCTGCTGTTGTGGATGGAAGTGAGGCAAGATTGAATTTACTTTTGGTGACCGATCTTGTGAATTGTTGGTATCGGAGAAAATTTAAAGATGTTGTTTCCTGTCGAGCCCCGTACAATGTGGCCAAGAATTGTTCTCCTGCCGCAGCTATAGTGTCAGAATCTACATAACAATTCACAAGATCGGTCACTAAAAGTAAGTTCAATCTTGCCTCACTTCCACCCACAACAGCAGTTCTCTCCGAACTTATCATCAAGTTCAGGCTTGGTACGATATAAACGTCAATCCGGAACAATGTGGATGGAAGAAAAGTAAGACTGGACTTACTCCAGTGACAACAACTACAGATCCCGCTCCGGAAGCACTCCTCAAATTCATTTTCTGTAGATGCAAAAAAGGATGTGGTCCAGCATGTGGCTGTAGAAAGACGGGTATAAAATGCTCCATCATTTGCATGCACTGCAATGGAGACTGTGAAAACATCACCGAAATTCCGATTGATGAGGAAATCGAAGATGAAATCCAGAGACCGCCGTTAACTATCTTTTCGCCACTGAAGATGGTGACGAAGAGGAGGATACCGAAGAGGCTACCGAAGAGGAGGATATCGAAGAGGACGATGACACTCAACCAATCCCAGAAATTGACATTGATCAACCTGGTCCTTCCAGAGCATCCAAACGATCACAAGAATAGTTTAAAAAGACACTTGTGGAGTAGGCCTACTGGGGAAACCACAATAAAAAAACGCGCCGTTTACTCTACCTCATGGTGGTGTGGAAACGAGTATAATTGATTACTAGTAGATAATTCGTAAATAATAAGTTGCAATTTCCCGTGAAAAGGGCGCGTTTTTACGATTTTAAGAAATATGCCCCACTTTGATATAATATAGCTCACAAACCATTTGTTTAATAAAAAAATGTTTCAGACAAAACTTACAGAGAATTGAGTCCTCTACAATTTTTGTAATAAGAATTTTTTGGATGAAAGCAACCAAAAAGGAGATAATACCAAAAAATTGATTTTCACCGCCATTTTGTTAAAATGGCGGCGTTTCCCACAACAGTACGATGTCGCAAACTTAGTATGTTGTTCAGGACGTAAAACTGAACAAATATGCCAAATTTCAAAACTCCCCGATTTAATGTAAGGTAGACCCCATTTTCGCTCCCCATTGACTGGACTACATAGCAAATATCGGTTCTTATCGTTCACTAGCAACCCGCCCCGGCTTCGCACGGATAGATTGTGGATTGATTTTGGCCGTCATTTGACGAATTTTTAGCAGATATCTATAGGTAGGGAGCCGTGCTGCGCTAAAAAAACACATGTATTTAATTTAAATTGGAAAAAATATTTCTTTCATTAATTTATCTTAAGGCCAGCGGATAGACAATGTTTTTTATTTTTTTATTTGGAGTAAAAACGTGTAAATTTTTGGGTGTGCCAACTCTAGAGCAAGCCACATAAAATTGGCCGTGTGAAAAACAAGAATTTTCTAAATTTAAGCCAGCAATAGTCAACGATTGACCTAGTAGACGGAGAGCCAGCGACGTTTTTGTGGTAGTGATTTTATAAAGAATAATTCTCTATAATAAATCGTGAGGCGAACTTATGTTCTTTCCATATCGTTGTGTCTGGCACCCTGCATGCGCTGCGGCATTGCGTAATGAGCATTTTTATGGGGGTCGAAAATTCATATTTTGAAGTGATTTTATAAAAGAAGAAAACATATTGAAAATTATTGTCATAACCTCAATATATTGAAACGGAAATTGCCAGATCATTTTATTACGCCGAACAGCTCATTTTGTAATTAAAAAAATGGATTTTTGAAGTCATAGTATAAAGTCTGGCTTTTTTTACATAAATAGATTATTTAATTCTAAGCCCCTCTCTAAAATGCCAGACGGATATTTCACTGCGAACATGTCCAAAAAAATATTGAATTATTGTAATTTCATTCCTAAGTGTTGGTCGTCGCGGGGAGCTGCGGGGAGCGGGGACGGTTCAGGAATGGGAGTGGAAATCACTGAAAATGCTTGGCAACGTCGCACAGCGCTCTGTGCGGTATTATGCGTTTACACCCCACGGTCACTTAATTGTCGGCGCATTGACGTAACACATGCGCAATACAGGTACTCCACGACCCTGTGAGACCGAGCCTTTGAACTGCGCATGCAAAACGAACGACAAGATAGTGCGTTTAGACCTGGCTATATTTGAAGGCAACGGTTCCCGCCGCTGCGGGAATTGAGGCGTCTGGCGAGCTGTTCGGCGTAATAAAATGATCTGGCAATTTCCGTTTCAGTATATTGAGGTTATGACAATGATTTTCGATATGTTTTCTTCTTTTATAAAATCACTTCAAAATATGAATTTTCGACCCCTATAAAAATGCTTATTACGCAATGCCGCAGCGCATGCAGGGGTCCAGACGCAGCGATATGGAAAGAACATAAGTTCGCCTCACGATTTATAATAAAATGTTTCTTTATAAAATCACTACCACAAAAACGTCGCTGGCTCTTAGACTATTGTGCTTTGTTGATGGTAATAGCAAAAGCAAGACGCAAAGGGAACTGAAGCCGCTTGAATTCGAATGTTCAATCGTTGGAAATCATAGGTATGCGTGAATGAGTACGTTTTCGCCTTTGAATTTGCCAGTGATGATTGTTGCCTCGATTAAATTTGGTTGGCACTAACAATAAGGGGTTTTTCGTGTAACTGATTTGAAATATTATGTCAGATGTAAGAAATTCCAAATGAAGGTCATGGTCAAGGTCAAATCCAATATCACCATTGTATAGCCACGGAAAAATCCTAAACCCTACTATCAAAAAGAATTTTTCTAGGGCCCATAGCTTTCATGGTACGAAGCCGAACTGTACTTGACCTCAATTTGACCTCCGCTGACCATAAAGGTCACATGAAAAAAATGGTCCAGGACATATTTGAACGTGGAATTTCCCGCTCTTTTCATTTCCGGTATCAAAAATAGGGGTTCCCATTTAAAAAAATCAATTTAACCTTGATATGACCTTGAAGGTCATGGTCGAGGTCAAATCCAATATAACCATTGGGTAGCCAAGGAAAAATCCTAAAAGTTTTGTATTAAACATTTTTCTCTAAAATGATTTCCCGCTGAGATAATCAGCCGTACCGGGACTTTTTGAACACCCTGTATAAGATTTACTAACTCAGAAACCTTCACGGGCATGCGTCCAACCATTCCCAAAAGTTTCATCGCAATCGGATGAACGGTTTAGGAAGGCATAAGAGACATACATACAGACAGACAAGCATTCATTTTTATATACAGGGTCTCCACGTATGTTGTTGACATAGGACGATATGGCACGTAGCGTTTTGTAGACTGTAGGCTGTACGCTATTGGTCGGAGATGCAAAGACGACGAATGATTGGCTCTGTCTATCGCCGGCAGACGTCAATAATCACGAGAGAAGTTTCCTAGGGCATAAAAACCTAGCAGACGAGAAAGTATGGCGGGTGCCGGGTACGCCGTTATCACCCTTCCTTCATTACTTTGATTTAACTGAATTTTTACTTTTTATTAACAAGCGCGTCCGAGGATCGAAATAAACGTGAGGGAAATCGTTTCGCGTATGGAAATATTTTATTAACTTTGAAAACCACGTTTTATTTCCAAAAAATACAATTAATCCGACAAATTCCACTTTGTAAAGACGTGAACCCGTCACCCGCCGTACTTTCTCGTCTGCTAGGTTTCTACGCCCTAGGGAACTTCTCTCGTGACTATTGACGTTTGCCGGCGATAGACAGAGCCAATCATTCGTCGTCTTTGCATCTCCGACCAATAGCGTACAGTCTACAGTCTACAAAACGCTACGTGCCATATCGTCCTATGTCAACAACATACGTGGAGACCCTGTATATAGATTATCATTGCGATCTACGTAAAGCACTTACGATTCAGATCCCGGAATAACTCATTATTGCGACCGATGGCGGGATTAACTGTAGATTAGCGCTTTACTTAGACCGCGATGATAATGAACGATAAGAACCGATATAGATGTCCGCTTAATGTGCGACGGAACCCCTGGTTTATCAGGAATAGAAAATCGCTACCCCCCACCGTCTTGGAATTACTGTTAGATTTGTATCGACTCGCATTGTATCGACACATGCGAGTGTGCAAACGTAAAAGAACGGTCGGTTGTTGTTCCCATATAGCTTCAATTATTTATTATTTGTCATTTGCGCGATATCAAATAAAGCTTATTAAACCTACAGAAACATTAAACAAACTATTCCACAAAGAAAATATTCAACTTACAATAAATCACATAAACCAACAATAAAGTGACAAAGATTGAAACGAAGTTTCTATATCAGAGTTCATGAAATAATACCTTTAATTTGATTTAATTTCGAGTTATATGTACGTAATTACATGTAGTAAATTGTATTCTCGTACGTAATTAGTAATTGTAAATAAACACTATAATTCTTATAAAGTAAAAATTCGAATTAACACGTTCACTGCCGGCGTCACACGGTGTGTGCCAATAATAAAAGGTAGTACCATAGCTCCCATATATAGCTCAGTATTTTGTTTACTTCTGGGTGGTGATGTACTAGGGTTTTCGGCCTGTGAAGAGAAACTCGTAATATTTTTTGGTTTTAAAGTTTTTTTATTCTATAGTGTGTTTCCATGGATCCAGATATCCCAGGACCGTCTAAACCAAAAAGAAAGTATACTAGTAGTGTGTGTGTGTGTGTGTGTGTGTGTATGTGTGTGTGAAATGAAGAAAACATTAAAACGGCCGGTGGCACACCTTGTGTGACATACCTCCGTACTATTTGAAATCACGCCAAACTAACTAATAAAGGTTGTACTTCATATAAACATAGAAATTAACATAAAATACAAAAGTTCATATAATGGCTCCTGACATGCGCATGGCAAATCTGATCGGCAGTGAACGTGTTAATAGGTGTATAACTTTGCTTCCACCGTTTTCCGCTATCTGTTACGTTAAAAAAACGGCGGAAGCGAAGTTGTTTCATTGTCATTAATTTATTTCGATTTGTTCTACCACACCAATCATCTTGTAAAAATTATATGTCATAGATTAATCATACTTGAATCTGTATAAAAAACAGCGGGGGTGTTATTTTTAATATGCAAAATAAAAATTATTGAAAATTCGAATTTGTTGTTTTACTTTATTTATGTTCGCGCAGCAGCTATAGAGACGGGATCGCGTGAAACGAAAGATCGCGGTAGTCATAAGTTTACCGATTACTTCGGATTACTATATTTGGTAAAAGCACAACGCTCGTGTGGTCAAGGCATCACCGGAAGGAGAACAAAGGCGCATGCGCGTACAACCACACACGGCACCGCCGCGACGCCTTATTGATAACAGCGCGAAAGATCGTATCTATTCAAATCAACTCCAACACACCCTACTCGATCCGAGCGTCATTGGAAACGATTAGCGAGCAGACTTCACCCCGAGCAATTCGATACATTTTTACAATGTTTTGGCTTCGGTAGCGACTTCATGAGAACATCCGCAGGCATCTCGGTAGTCGGAACTGATCGAACCGAGAAAATTCCATCCTTGACGGCCTGACGAACATAGTGATGTCGGACGTCGATGTGTTTCATCCGGCCGTGAAATACCGGATTCTCGGCAACGCACTTTGCACCACGATTGTCGCAGCAGATGAAGAAACCATCGAATTCACGCAGCCCGAGCTCTCGCAGTAGCATTCTCAAATACGACAGCTCCTTAGCGGCCTCGGCGAGCGCCATATACTCTACTTCGGTTAACGAGAGTGCAACTGTCTTTTGCTTCTGGGCTTTCCAGCTCAGAGCGGCTCCATTTAGAACGAAGGCGTAGCCAGTATAAAACTTCCGGTCCATAGGACAATTCGCCCAGTCTGAGTTGGAATACCCGATCATCCCGTCAACAGACTTTCTGAAACATAGACCGAAGTTAGCCGTGCCCTTGAGATATCGCAAAACGCGCTTCGCGGCTTTCCAATGCGCTTCGGTGAATCCATGGTTAAACTGGGCGAGATAGCTTGCGATGTACGCGATATCCGGGCGCGTAGCAACGGCCAGATACATTAGAGACCCGACAAGCTCCCGATAGGGCTCCGTGGGGTCCTCCCGCTGGTCCGTGCGATTTTTTAACGACGCCACCTGTGTACCAACCTTCCCAGGAGTGGGTACGGGATTCAACGCCTCCATATGGAAACGCTCCAAGATCTCGTTGATGTATTTCTCCTGGCTCCCCAGGGAAATAACATCCTTCTCTTGGATAATCTCAATCCCAAGACAAAATCGGGCTACGCCGAGGTCCTTGACCTCAAACTCTCGTACGAGTTGCCGACTCACGTCCTTGATCCACTTAGTATTCTCCGAACTGAGCAAAATATCATCAACATAGACGAAAGCTAACAGCAGCGTTTCGCCCCGCTTTGAATAGTACAGGCAGGGATCCGCGTTTGTCGAAGTCAAGCCCAGACGACGGATAACCGCATTCAAACGCGCGTGCCACTGCCGTCCGGCCTGTCGTAAACCATATATAGGGTTAATGATACAGTCATGGCCATGGGGTAGTGATTGGCCACCTCTCATAACAAATGCATTCGATAGAAAGAGAAAGCGATAGGCCAATCACTGTATAATTTCGTCTGCTTAAGTGGCCAATCACTGTATTATTTACCCTAACGCTCTCTTGAGCAGGCAGACTTTATCCCCACTCTTCAACGAGAGCAGCATCTTCGCTGCCTTGGCTCCAATTCCATCGTTTTGTCCGTCTCGAGACACGATCTCTTGTAAAATTTCTTCTAAATTTCGACGGCTCAGAGTACCATCGGGCTTCAATTTATTCGTGAGAACAGGGCTACAACCAATTACAGTCCTCTCCTTCGGCCGTTCGACGAGCTCCCAGGTCTCGCGAGTGAGAATGCTCCGGAATTCGGAAACCATCGCTTCGTTCCACTCGTCCGTCTGCGGCCCAGCCATGACCTCCCGAAGACGAATCTTCGTCGCATAAACCGATGCGACATTCGCCTCCTCGAAAACCTCTTCATCCATCGGCTCGTTCTTCAATTCCTCAGGCACTTCATCGCCGCGTGAAACTCGTCCCATCGATGTCCTTGGAGTCCCACCGCCATCCTGCGAACCTCTTGACGAAACACTAACTGTCCGATACTCTTTCCGAGGTCGTCCTCGACTGCCAGTACGTACAAGACGCTGCCTTCCAGGCGCTCTCCGTATGACAGACTCTGTAATCACGTCCTCGACAGGATGTAAGATCGGCGTGACGTCAAATTCTCTCTCCTCCGCTCGCAATTTCTCCACAACTTGCTCATCAGCTGCTTCATCACCGATAAAATCATGGGGGTGGAAATCCACTAACTCGCTGTTCCGAGCTCTGACTTGAACTTTACGTCTCGGGCTGTAACGACGCGACTCTCAGACTGCACCCACACTCGATAGCCCTTTCACACGTCCGAATAACCGACAAGAACGCCTTTGCGGACTCGCGGATCGAACTTCCCTTTAGTCGGAGCTTTATCAAGAACGAACGCCTTCGTGCCAATCACCCGGAGATGTCGTAGATCCGGGATTCTTCCGTGCCAGGACTCGTAGGGCGTCCTTCCTTCCAGGCTTTTCGAGGCACAACGATTTCGTAAGTAATTTGCAGCGTACAGCGCCTCTGCCCAGAACGACGGCACGAGATTCGCCTCGAAGAGAAGACAGCGAGCCATTTCTAGAAGCGTCCGATTTTTCCGCTCAGCCACGCTGTTCTGTTGCGGAGTGTGCGGGATGGTGAGCCTGCGCCGAATACCCTGAGACTTCAGGAACGCATCGAATTCGCCGTTGCAAAATTCTTTCTCATTATCGCTCTGAAGATTCTTGATCTTTTCCCCAGTCTCCTTCTCGGCATAAAGCTTGAATTCCTTGAAGGTCGCGAAAACGTCGTTTTTTCGCTTCACAAAGTAGATCTCACACCACCTCGTGCAATCGTCAACGAACACAACCATATAGAGCGCCCCGCGCTTCGATTGAACCCGCATGGGCCCGCACACATCGGTATGAACGATCTCCAACTTTGTTGTACTGGAGAAACTATGCGAAAATGGTAATGCATTGAGCTTACCCTTCATACACGCGTCACATGTCGCTTCCTCGACATTTCGACCAGTTCACGTGCACTCAGGTAACTCAACCTCCTGTGCCACAGCTCGAGCTCAGTCTGACCGTCGTTGACTGCAGCCGCGCGCGCCTCCTCGTCGTTCTCACGTACGTAATAAAGGTCGCCAATGCGATCGGCCACCATCTTCGTCGTCCCATCCGTTTCTCTCACGACAGCGTCTCGTTTTCGAAACAAAACTTCGTTCCTATGATTCGTAATCTTCGACACGGAGACCAAATTCGTCCGCAGATCCGGCACCAAGAGCGTCCCTTCGAGGTTCACTCTGCGATCCTTCGAGCCATCGGAAACTCTCAGCTGGACGATCCCTCGTGCCTCGATGCTCGTTGAGGCATCGTTCGCCAGGTTCAACTTGTCGTGCTCAAAATTTGTGAACCGCGTAAAAACATTTTTATCGCGACACACATGAGACGTACTCCCGCTGTCTATGCACCACTGACTGCGTTTCTATCCCAGACCAACTCGTAGAGCCAAAGCTTGCTTTGTTTCGCTTGTGAAGAAGGTATCGTCGGCCTCCGCCGCCTTCGCCTGGCCCCTAGCCTTCCGTGAACAGTCCGCAGCCTTATGTCCAAGCTTGCGACACTTGAAACACTTTATTTTGGCACTCGGATTAGAAAATTCAGCCTCTGCCTTGTCTCGCTGCGAAGGTCGCTGCTTCTTCTATCCACTCTTCGGTTTCCGCCAGGCAGACATCGCTTAGCCTCTCCGTCGTGTAGTTTCTGTTTACGAGCCTCGCTTTCCTCCAATATTTTCACCTTCAGAACCTCGGCTTTGGGCAGCTCGTCACGAGACTCGATAGCGCATCGAAAATTCTCGTAGTCAGGCGGAAGTACAACAACAAAAGACTGAGCACAAGTCCTGATTAATATCTACGCCCATCACAGATAATTTATCTACTGCATCGAAGAACCGATTCATGTGTTCGCGAACATCTTCGCCCTCCGTCAGCTTTTGTAACGCTAGCTTCTTCAGCAGAGTTGCCTTGCGAGCCGGACCCTTCGACGCATAGATTCCTTGCAGCTTGACCCAAATGTCCCGCGACGTACCACATCGCCGAACGTGTTGTAGCTTCGTCGGATTCATCGCCAGAATTAAATCAGACTTAGCCTGCTTGTCGCGCGCGAACCAAGCTTTCGATGCCGCCTCGGATGCCGCATTGTCAGCCACCACCGTCGGGGCGCCGGAATCTCACCGCTCACATACGCCCACGTGCCATTTTTGGTCATCAACGCTTCCACCTGCATGCTCCAGGAATCGTAATTATCCTTACGGAGCAGCTCGATTTTCACAGAACTCGTCATTTTAACCACGAGCTCTGCCCACGAGAATCCGCAGATACGCCACTCACGTGGTTAACCTCAAACGTCGACTGGCATGCACAATTTCACCAACACGATTTTATTCCCGACAAAGAAAAAGAAACTGGGCCCATAACCTGTTCACGCAGCAGCTATGGAGACGGGATCGCGTGAAATAAAAGATCGCAGTAGTCATAAGTTTACCGATTACTTCGGATTACTATATTTGATAAAAGTACAACGCTCGTGTGGTCAAGGCATCGCCGGAAGGTGAACAAAGGCGCATGCGCGCACAACCACACGCGGCACCACCGCGACGTTTTATCGATAACGGCGCGAAAGATCGTATCTATTCAAATCAACTCCAACAATTTATGGGCGAAATAATCCAACTTTTTTTTTATGATATAGCTACATGATGGTGCATAACATATATTTTGCTGTGCGAAATCGGTCGAGTAGTTCTCGAGATAAAAAATTGTTTCGTTTTCTGGTTTTTTGACGATAACTTGATTAAATCAATATTTCGATCTAAAAATTTACTGAGAGCTTACTTATGTATAGACATAAAATATACCTGGATGGGAAAAAAATTCAAGCGGGGCCTGATTTCATATGCTTATCCGGCTATACCCTTTCAACAAAGCTGATAGAGACTTCGGCAGAGCTGACAGAGATTTCAGCAGAGTTGGCAAAAGTTTCGTCGAAGTTCGCAAAGTTGACAGAAATTTTTCAAAATCTTTACCAAGTCTGTAAACTTCCAACGAAACTCTTGCGAACTCTACCAAATTATCTGCCATCTCTGCCATCTCTGCCGATATCTCTGCCAGCTCTGCCGAAGTCTCTGCCAGCTCTTAAAATTATAACATTTTCGCAGAGAAACGGCAAACTTTCGGCACAGAGGTTTGACAGAGATTTGGAAAAAATTTGACAGGGAAAAATTTCCGTTAGGGAATGGATAATTATAAATAATTTTTTTCTTTTTTTTCTGCAGCCGTCTCAAGTGAATTTAAATCACATGCTCTGCCCAGCCGTATTGGATCCATTCGAAGGTCAGCATTACCGAATTTGGGCAATAGTTCACCAAGCCTTACTCTGCCCCCTTTTGTGTAAACTCTTTTGCTTCGTGTCGAACTTCTTTCTGACGGAATTTCCTCCCACGAAAGTTAAGTACTCGCTTGAATATCCAATACAGCGAAAGGAGCAAACAGATTACGAGCCGTCAACGCAACTTTCTCGACGTACGACCACTTTAGAGGAAAATGGAAATGGACGTACTCACGTTGATTAAATTAGTATTTTTGAAAAATTAGGCGAATAATTATTTATCAACAGTATCGCATTAGTACTAGACATTATCTCTTCTAGTTATCGTACCGCAGCACGGCTGCTAAGAGCGTAGAACAAAAAGACGCTAGATTACTAAGCGATTGATTATGAGACTCTCGTGAATCTCATACGTATTCGATTATTGCGAGCCACTATGCCAAACTTGTTAATCGAGAAAAGTAGAGTTAAATTGATATAGTCAACGGACCAAACGTTTTATTTAAGCAATGCCATTTTGTTGTGTATGTGTACATAGGTAGGGACAAAAGTAAAGGTTGTTCTGTACTAAATGTATATTTAAGTCTGCACTCCAAAGATAATTAAGAAAGTAAAAGAATTAACATCTACACATCCATCGATACCATAAGAAATTTTTTTTTCAAAATTTCAGAAATTGTTCAAAATTGTTTTGCCTATTAGACAAGTTTTTCAAAAAATTATCAGACTTGTAGAGGGTATTTCGATTAACTTGGCCACCTAAAATATCATGGTCGGCTTTGATGATATAAAAAAGTGTTCAGGGAAAAATTGTTCGATACAAAGGGGCAAATACTCGTCAATAAAAAATTGTTCTCAAGTCAGTTTTTCACATCATCTTTAAAATAAACCTATTAAACCTTATTTTATTTAACCTTTTTAAATGCAACTCGATATTTGTATTGATACATCGAGACTAACGAAAAAAGTATAAGGTAAAATGTTCATTCGATTAACGGTCTGTGAAACATTACGGGGAAAATCACGGTTATACATCACGGTATAATGATACGATCGGGGAAATCGTCTTAGGTCACAAGAATAAATTGCTGCTCTTCCCCTCACGCACGTACATTCATAACCAGTTCAGAACAGGAGTCCCGGACATAGGATAGCGAGCGTTCGATCGACAGCTCGCGAGCGCGCGCGAGTCCTTCGACAGGTGCGGATCGAGGATGAGATAGGAGCAGGGAAAGAGATGATGTTAGTATCATCAATTGATTAGTGTTCTTGACACATGATTTGCCGAGATGTTGGCTAAAGTGAAACGAACGCCTCGGAAAGAGCATAGCAGAAATGGGTCCTTGCTTCTGATCTGGACGAGAGTATATGGATCGTGACGAACGGTCCTGTCCTGCAACAGTACCGTAAGTGCCTTAGCGTCTCTTCTTTTTTAAGGTTACCTCGTGCCGTCCCGCTGATCGAATCCCGTATCAAACGCGGGATAATTGCGAGCTCTATAGCTTCAAGAGCTAACACGTTTTCGCGATCGAAGTGCTAGATGTGTTTCGATCCGGGTAGCAGACTCCGATCGTAGGAAGTCCTCTGGAGTGGCGCGCGTACGAGTCCGTCTAACTCATTAAGTTAGTCCGGTGATGTTTGGCTGAGCGCAAAATTACCTATATCAATTAAAAAGGAATTTTAGAAAAAGTAAACAACACAAAAACCATGAACACTCATTGCGTTCTTAATTCGTGAACATCATTAACATGTATTTGTCTCTATGTAATTATTTATTCACATTGAACATAATTTTTTTAACAACTCGAAGATTCTGATTTGACTAAGTTTTTAAATAGTTCCAATCCTTCGAGTTATAACTTTCACGAATATTCTAATAAAATTACTTTTCTCTTATTCAAATAAAGTTACTTTTTCTCGTGGAGTTCTAGCAAAATATGTACATCTCTCACGTAATAACGTGAACGTAATGTTATGTAATAACATAATATAACAGACCTTATAAGGTAAACTAATCCAAATTAGAGGTGTGCTAAAACTAACTAGACGATAGACAACTTTATATTCGTTTCTGATAGTTAGGTTGACAACTAGCAGTAATAACTGCAAAGGCACATTAAAAAAAATTTTTCTTTCGCAGAGGTCAGACCCACCTACCTCCATGTATTTTTGCCCGCTGAACACAATTATCATATTGGATTTCATCCCTCAGATCATAGTTTTTTTTAACCTCAAAAAAACGCCAAAACTCTACAAATTCCACGTATCATTTTCTACGTGTAAATACTTGCTCCGATATACATATATATTTCCGTCTATATTCTGAAGTATATTGAGCCGCTGAACCCTGATTCAATATCGTCCCTCCAATGCCAAAATCACGAATGTGCAAAAAATTTGCAGTTTCAAGAAACTCCAACCCGAGTAGAAATCTGGATAAGGCGCTCATCGGGTCCCGACGAGGCACGCCCGATCCGTGATAGGGCCCCGACAGGGCTGCCCGACCAGGGCCCGATGACTTTTGTAACGCGGTTTGGGGATGAGGGCCTTGTCGGGCAAACCCGATCGGGGCCCAACAGGGCTGCCCGATCAGAGCCCTAGCACGATTTTTGTCTGGCAGCTTCGTCGAAATTTTATTAACCACAAACTAATTTTAAATGGAAGGGTGCTAAATAAGAGCAATAATTCCGAGGAAATGTTATAAATTTATTTTATAATTAATATATTACATTAGAGTAATGCAAACATTTTCAGTCGGAAATTTAAACTATGAATATACAACAAATACTTATTTCACTTTTTTTTCTAGGAAGGAAATTTGAATCGATATTATCTTGTCATTTACTATATAAACTTTTGTATCGTATCGAAATAGGACATTATTGTAGATAAAAATGGAATCTTAAAAAAAGTATCGTCCGAACATGGGCCAAAAGTAACATATAACAAAAGTTGATAGTTAGTAAGGTAAAGAGCGATTCAATTTTTCATCCTAACAAAGAAGATTGAAATCATATATATATTTAATATATCGATACCTTACTTTGAAAACCTCGTAAGTGCAATTTCCTTAAATGTGCAGTAGCAAAGAAAAACAGTTTTGTATCATTTGTACTCAACTTTTTTAACAAATTTGAATCGTATTATTAATATAAGCATATTAGGTTTTCAAAGACGAGGTTTTCAAAGTAAGGTATCGATATGTAACACCTATATTAATATTACGTATTTTTAATTAGTAGGTATTTCTAGTGGAGTAGTGTTCATACACTATTAATATGCACTACCATGACTGCATTACTACTTGCACTAATAATATGTACTTTTCGCTTGAATTGCTGGGGTACAGTATTTATACTAAAATATTAAAACTAAAAACATAATACTTTCGTAATACTACTGTACACTAGGGCGATATATTCCCTCTTCTATACTATCACACAAATTCCAATTTATACACCGACATATCAAATGTGAAGTGTACATTAGACTGATTAAAAAAAGGCTTTTTTAATTCATTCTTTTGGCGGGTACTTAAAACGTTAGTATTTAATGTAACTTTGAATATATCACCGGGTGCACATTCTCACTCAATATTTAGTGGTGTCTCAATCGCTTTTTCTGATTTCCATTTGAATAACACGGTCCCATTATAGGGGAATCAATTGCACAATTTATTCCCCCGTGATTACCATTTAATTTTATTTAATAATTAAAAATAATATTTCTTTACGTCAATTACACCTAAAACTCAATTTTCCTAATTTTTCACGGGGAAATTTTGTTACCGTAGAAGGAATTAGCACTAAACCAATGATTCAACAATTTCATCGTGTTATTCAAATGGAAATCAGGAAAAGCGATTGACACACTCCAAAATATTGAGTGATAATGTGCACCCGGCGACATATTCAAAGTTACATTAAATACTAATAATGTAATGTATAATGTACCTTTTGGATTGTCGAAGCACGTCGTATCGGTAGAACCTGATATTTCTACGGTGGCATTGTACTGCAATTCTGGAGGAACTTTTCTATCTGGATCTGTTAAAAGTGCCTCTGAAATATAATATAATATTATAAGGTAAAAAATACAGTGGAAAGAAACAATTATTAGCGAGTACTAATAACCAATAAACTTCATATACCTTCGATACAAGCATGTAGAGAGTGCTGTATTTTTTAAAACCTCTTTCCAGGCACTTCTTTAGCAGTCTTGAATCCCTTTGGAGGGTCGTGAATCCCTGGGCAGGCACATTGTTATGACGCTGAAAACAAAAATAGAATAACCACAAAGATATGTGTCCAAAGATTTTACCAAAATGAGGTTAAAACGATCAATTAGGAATTACTTATCTGATGGAACTTCTTCTGAGATACGGATGTCTCCTTTCCTACTCTTGATGCACAATCAACCAGGGAAAAAGCACTGCTTCCGTTCACTATTTTGATTCTTTGAAAAAGACGGCAAACGATTATTGAACTATACGGAGCGTCTGTCACATTTATCACTATTGGGACCGCTATTTACCGATGGCGGCGCTCGCGGCGCTGCGGAAACATGGCGGATATTGGGCGTGCAGCACGCCGCGTACTTCAAATTCCAGCAACCGGTAGTATACAGTTGATCCGAATGAATTCATTTAATTGTTTGTGAAAATAAATGTCTATACCTATATCTCGTTCTAAAAATGCTCATTTTTTTAAAACTTGGAGCAAGTTAACACTTCAAGTACCTACGTACCAATCCGAAACGCCAATATCGGCCATGTTTTTTATATCGATAATTAATTAGCTTCGACTGTAATATACACTTTGAAAATTATTTTTTACTTACTCCAGTATATATTTAAAAAATGTAATAAAAAAATATTTAATTTAAATAGTACTATCAGTGTTATTGGGTCAATCCGTATTTTAATTTTACAAGACCGGCGAATGTTGCTAAATAAGAATAGTACTAGTTAAAATTTATCACACAATCTATAATTATTTATTAGGGTCTTGTAACGGCCGAACCGTTGCAATATATTTCAAAAAATATAATTTATAAATATTTCAGAATTACTTCCATGTTAAAATGCATGATTTTATCATTTATATACAACAAATAATTTGATAGGACATGCCTTTGAAACGCCCGTTCAAGCCCCGATCAGATATTAGGGACGCTTAAAATGAATGCGGTATGCGGTGCTTGACTCTTTTACCTACCGGTCGACGGAATTTGAAGTTCGCGGCGTGCTGTACGCCAATATCCGCCATGTTTCCGTAGCGCCGCGAGCGCCGCCATCGGTAATAAACGATCCTAATACGCTTTCAGGGCATGCCTTAGAAGCGCCCGGTCGGGCCCCGATCGGGTACGCCCGGCCGGGCCCCGATGCTACATCGGGCAAGCCCGATCGCATTTCTACTCGGGAACTTAAATGTTTGGATAAACACAAAAAATAATCCTTTTTTTTAGAGTGCTGTCGTATAATTAGTATTGGTTACTGCTCAAGTTGTAAATTAAAATTTATATTGAATTTTCATTAAAGTTTTCCTATTTTGAAAAAAGAGCACATTCGTTATTTTGATTTTGCAAAACGTAAAAAATTTTTTTTTTCGTGTTAAAAAAAGAAGTAAACTCCATCAACAAAACTGTTTTATTTGACATAATTTTTTACATTTTTGTCAAAAATGAACAAGAATAATTTGTAAATGAACCTAAATGTCCTTCTAAATAGCTTGCACAGTAACTGATTTTAACTAGACAAAATTCTGATAGGAAAAAATAAATAAAAAGAAAAAGGAAAATAACATAATTATAATTCCGTATTTATGCTGTATTAGTGTCGCTTTCCTCGGCATCAGGTACTGGTAAATTATCCCGAACATTTTTGTTTGTTTTCAAAGCTTGATAAAAATTATGGTATGCTTTGGGTATAATGAAGTCATATATGTATGATGCAATCTCATTCGCACCTCTTTTACCTTGTGTCTCATCCCAAAGATAACACATCACGTCCTGATTTGTCAAGTCATATACGGCAAAATTATAACTGCCAGCTTTCTTAAGGGGGGAAACTCCTCCAGACAACAGGTTTTTCAATAACTTTTTACGAAAAACTGAGCGCATTCATTGCAATGAATAAAATTACATAATAATATTGACATTGAAATGTATACACACACATTTTTCTAGGAGTGAAAAAGACAAAATGGCGGCGCTACAGCTGATCAAACTTGACTCCTCGAAATTTGCGCCGCGGAACGCCCAGGCCCTTGTATAGTGCAGTCAAATTTCCGTTTAAATCGAAAAATGAGACATAATGGCGAAAACTTGGGAAAAGGTGTGTTTTGATGTTATTAATGGAGGGAACATATTAAAAGAAGAATCCCCCCCCCCCCGGCGAAGTGTGTAAAAAAATTATTTATTGTTGAAAAAATCGGTTCTTCGCTAATATTTTGAAAACTACGTGATCTATTGAAAAATAGTTGAGACAAAAGTTGTAGATAATAAAATTGTCTACAAAAAAGCTATTACACTTTTTACCCTATCTTCAACGCCTAACAAGCTAGGACCTCCAGATGAGTTGAAATGTTCAAATATTCATAACAAATCCAAAAATTAAGATTTTTGCAATTTTCTTTTTTGTAACCCGTTTAGAAAAATCTCATCATTTTTCCTAGCGAAACCAAATTTTGATTTTCATTGTTGTTTACACATGATTGATTTTTAAAGTCTTAAATGCTTGAATTTACATAGAAATTTGCAATTAAAAATTTTTTAAATTATACCATCGTTTATTTTGGATTGTTTCTGAATAAAAAGATAAATAGCAATTCAACGTGTCTCATCTGGTTTGCAAGATATGCTAAATTGAAAAGGAAGGAGATTTATGCGATGATCACCACTGACTACACAAACTGTGCCAAACATATAGACGTTTGTGTGCGCACGCTGCTGCAGTTGTCTGCGAGTGTTAGTGAGGCAGAGGGTTGATCTCGGCGCTTCGGCGGAACAGTTTCTTTGCAGGGGATTCGTAGCATCCTGACCATGAATACCTCTCCAACCTAGTAGCCCAGGCAGTGTGCATTATCTTATTTCCATTAGCTTCTTTCCAGCGCCTCCCTAGGTAAACGGTTCTATTTTTGGTTGATCAATAAAATTGATTCAATTTCATTGAACCGTGCTTGAAGAAACAAATTTTTGAAAATCGCGTCACGCGCGCGTTCCAAGTGTCTGGAATTGGCATACATTATATCACCAATGCTTCGATAGCGCAACGGTCAAGTTGCCGGGCTGGGAGTCTCGATGTCGTGGGTTCAAATCTCGTTGATTTTTTTTTCTTTTTTCTTTATTAACTCTTTTTTTTTCATTTGATTGCACCACTTCTTGTTATAGAAAGTGGTTTACATTACCGAATAAAATAATAGTTTCAATATTTTTCATAGTTTTACA
Source organism: Xiphydria camelus (assembly GCA_963678675.1). NCBI lineage: Eukaryota > Metazoa > Arthropoda > Insecta > Hymenoptera > Xiphydriidae > Xiphydria > Xiphydria camelus. The sequence goes on from OY783194.1 coordinate 12,650,404, forward strand.
TTATTTTCTTCCTTATTGAGGTGAACCAATATTATTTGTAACAACAGTTGGAAACATCGTTGCGTTTTTTTTACTCTTACATTTCGTCATAGGAATTTTTGGCTGCCGAAGATTTTGTTCATAATTTTGGGTGATAGTTGTCGAAAAAACATTTGAAGCACACTGTATTTTGACACCATAAGCATTTATTTTGACGAATGGGATTTTGCCACACGCACATTTACAGTTTAAAAGCGTTATGGAAAAGCAAATTTCATTGTTTAATTCAGTGTTTCAAATGTTTTTTCGACAATTATCATCGAAAATCACGAACAAAATTTTCGGCAGCCAAAAATTCCCATAACAAAATGTAAGAGCAAAAAAAATGCAACGATGTTTCCAACTGTTCTCATAAATGATATTCTGCCCTGCTAAGATAGGAAGTCGTATGTGCAAAAACATCGATTTTTGCTTTTTTGGCTATTTGAACATACCGTAATGTGTTAAAGTGTAGATACGACTTCCTATCTTAGCACGGCAGTATTGGTTAACCTCAATGAGGGAGAAAAAAATGTAAAACTATGAACAAAATTGAAACTATTATTTTATACGATAATGCAAACCACTTTCTATAACAAGAATGGGTTGCAATCAAATGAAAAAAAGAGAACAAAGAAAAAGAAAAAACCAATAAGATTTGAACCCACGCCATCGAGACTCCCAGCCCGGCAACTTGACCGTTGCGCTATCGAAGCATTGGTGATATAATGTACGCCAATTCCAGACACTTGGAACGCGCGCGCACGACGCGTTTTTCCAAAAAATTTGTTCTCAAAGCACTGTGTTTCAGAGATGATTTTTTCTCATAGATATGTTCAAATAGCCAAAAAAGCAAAAATCGATGTTTTTGCAGATACGACTTCCTGTCTTAGCACGGCAGAATATTATTTGTGAGAACAGTTGGAAACATCGTTGCATTTTTTTTGCTCTCACATTTCGTTATGGGAATTTTTGGCTGCCGAAAATTTTGTTCATGATTTTCGATGATAATTGTCGAAAAAACATTTGAAACACTGAATGAAACAATGAAATTTGCTTTTCCATAACGCTTTTAAAGTGTAAATGTGCGTGTGGCAAAATTCCATTCGTCAAAATAAATGCTTATGGTGTCAAAATACGGTGTGCTTCAAATGTTTTTTCGACAACTATCACCCAAAATTATGAACAAAATCTTCGGCAGCCAAAAATTCCTATGACGAAATGTAAGAGTGAAAAAAACGGAACGATGTTTCCAACTGTTGTTACAAATAATATTGGTTCACCTCAATAAGGAAGAAAATAATGTAAAACTATGAAAAATATTGAAACTATTATTTTATTCGGTAATGTAAACCACTTTCTATAACAAGAAGTGGTGCAATCAAATGAAAAAAAAAAGAGTTAATAAAGAAAAAAGAAAAAAAAATCAACGAGATTTGAACCCACGACATCGAGACTCCCAGCCCGGCAACTTGACCGTTGCGCTATCGAAGCATTGGTGATATAATGTATGCCAATTCCAGACACTTGGAACGCGCGCGTGACGCGATTTTCAAAAATTTGTTTCTTCAAGCACGGTTCAATGAAATTGAATCAATTTTATTGATCAACCAAAAATAGAACCGTTTACCTAGGGAGGCGCTGGAAAGAAGCTAATGGAAATAAGATAATGCACACTGCCTGGGCTACTAGGTTGGAGAGGTATTCATGGTCAGGATGCTACGAATCCCCTGTAAAGAAACAGTTCCGCCGAAACGCCGAGACCAACCCTCTGCCTCACTAACACTCGCAGACAACTGCAGCAGCGTGCGCACACAAACATCCATATGTTTGGCACAGTTTGTGTAGTCAGTGGTGATCATCGCATAAATCTCCTTCCTTTTCAATTTAGCATATCTTGCAAACCAGATGAGACACGTTGAATTGCTATTTATCTTTTTATTCAGAAACAATCCAAAATAAACGATGGTATAATTTAAAAAATTTTTAATTGCAAATTTCTATGTAAATTCAAGCATTTAAGACTTTAAAAATCAATCATGTGTAAACAACAATGAAAATCAAAATTTGGTTTCGCTAGGAAAAATGATGAGATTTTTCTAAACGGGTTACAAAAAAGAAAATTGCAAAAATCTTAATTTTTGGATTTGTTATGAATATTTGAACATTTCAACTCATCTGGAGGTCCTAGCTTGTTAGGCGTTGAAGATAGGGTAAAAAGTGTAATAGCTTTTTTGTAGACAATTTTATTATCTACAACTTTTGTCTGAACTATTTTTCAATAGATCACGTAGTTTTCAAAATATTAGCGAAGAACCGATTTTTTCAACAATAAATAATTTTTTTTACACACTTCGCCGGGGGGGGGATTCTTCTTTTAATATGTTCCCTCCATTAATAACATCAAAACACACCTTTTCCCAAGTTTTCGCCATTATGTCTCATTTTTCGATTTAAACGGAAATTTGACTGGACCATGTAGTTAACTGAAACCAACGAACCAAATTTTTTTCATTAAAACAAATCATTCCGCTTTGCATAAACATAAATGTAACAAAAAAAGAAAAAAATGAAAATTTGAGAACAAAAAGAAAAAAACTTTTAAAGTTAACTTTTTCTTTTTGCCCTCAAATTTTTCTTTTTTTCTATTTTTTTGTTAGATTTAGGTTCATGCAAAGCGGAATAACTTATATTAATGAAAAAAATTTGGTTCGTTAATTTTAGTTAACTACAAGGACCTGGGCGTTCCACGGCGCAAATTTCGAGGAGTCAAGTTTGATCAGCTGTAGCGCCGCCAGTTTGTTTCTTTCACTCCTAAAAAAATGTTTGTATATACATTTGAATGTCAGTATTATTATGTAATTTTATTCATTGCAATGAATGCTCTCAGTTTTTTGTAAAAAATTATTGAAAAACCTGTTGTCTGGGGGTGGTCTGGAGGAGTTTCCCCGCTTAAGTAAAAAATTTGCCCTGCAGACCCTTTTGGTGCAGTCAGCACTACCTGGAGATCAAAGTTGAAAGCTAAAATGCTCTGATTTTCTTTTGGTAAAGATTTGTCATAGTCGCGAGCTCTTCTGGCGGTTTCCTTCCTTTCCAGATGCCTATTATATTCTAATTCATTTGCTTTTCTCTCTTCTTCAGATACATTTTTTTTGTGCCAGGCAGTTGTTGCACTGGTCTGTTTTGGATTTAAAAAACCCCAAATTATATTCTTTGAATATTTGTCTATATTTCTCCAATGTAACTGGTCTTGAACTTTTGGAATTGCAAATATCTTTGTACATTCTATACATTATGGAGATATTTAAAGATGCGTCGAAGTATTTTTTGTACTTTTCTTACGACAATAGTGCGACTCGACTGACGGAAAAGACAAAATGTAGTCACGTACAAATTTTTCACTATTTTCGTGTGACTTGTTTGAAGGCGTATGCTTCCCGCATCTATCTTTTTCAAGGACTCCGCTGCTAGAGCGTTTTTTAATGGAACTTCTCATAAAAGCATCGGTCACATTTAGTGTAGTCATGAAAAATTCTCTACACACAATGCACTTTATTCCATTGACTGTAAAGTAGTAAATGCAGGTATAGGTTTTTCGTGAGTTTTCTAGATTTTGCGTAGTGTGTTTCTTTGGATTCTCTTCTATATGGCTGCACAAAAATTGTCTCTGATCATCAGAACAATTTAAACTACGAAATTCATTTGACATTTTGAAAACTTGCCACCCCAATATCTCAGAAAGTTACAGAGATTTTCTTTTAAAAAAATACGGTTTCGGCAGTGGAGAGGGGGAACCAAAAAGACATAATCGGAGACGCACCCCCTCCAACCCCCTTAGGGGTAGCCCCCCCCCCAAATTTGTAATCTTAAATAGTAACCAACCCCCAACCGCCCATGTATGATACAGCGTTGGAAAGCTCTTTAAAAATGCTTTACAACAACACCAAATTTTGGTACATTTCGATGAGTAATTTTTGCGCAAATCGAAAAAGAAACTGCTAGAAGTTAGTTGTCAATTTATTTATTAAAGGTCAATTACTTGACAATAAATTTTCGAAATGATTTCCATTGATTTTTCGGACTTTTTCAAATGTTGTTCTTGAAATTTTGCGACATTCTTGCATAATTCTCTGTTTCAGTTGGTTAATGCTTGCTGGTTGAGTTTGAAAAACAACAGATTTCAAATGTCCCCATAAGAAGAAATCGCAGGGAGTAAGATCACATAATGGAAATCACTTCGAAAATTTATTGTAACATAATTGACCTTTAATAAATAAATTGACAAAACTTACATCTGGCAGTTTCTTTGTCGATTTGCGCGAAAACTACTCATCGAAAGGTACCAAAATTTGGTGTTGCTGTAAAGCATTTTAAAAGAGCTTTCCAACGCTGTATCACACAAGGGGGGTTACTATTTAAGATTACAAAGCTGGGGGTGCTAACCCTAAGGGGGTTGGAGGGGGTGCGTCTCCGATTATGTCTTTTTGGTTTCCCCTCTCCACTGCCGAAACCGTATCTTTGTTTTTTAGAAAATCTCTGTAACTTTCTGAGATATTGGGGTGGCAAGTTTTCAAAATGTCACCTTGTATATTTTGTCTCAGTCCTGATCATTAACCAAATCCTAACATTTATGTTTTGGTTTTGCGAGACATGGAGCTGATAAAAGAGCTCGCGGTAGTTTTTCAATTCCGCGATGCCTAGCGTATGATTCCCTTTTAATCCTTTTGGCTTTTTGAATATTTCTTTTCCATTGCGCCTCATATTTTACCTTTTTTTAGAAGCTTCCTTTTCCTTAGGCTTTTCAGTCACCTGGTTAGAATGGTTTTCTTGTTCGTGATCTGAATTACTCTCCGAAGTAACACTGTCTGTTTCTGAAGCACTTGTCGAGGGTTCATAATGGGAATGTTCACAACTTTTTGTACAACTGTTTAAAGTGCATGAATCGGAAGATTAGGGTATTAAAGTAATGTAGGTAAAAAATGGGTCATTAAAAAATGTTTTTCCAGTATTTTTGAGATGTTAAAAAAGGCATTCGTTTTAAAGCGTCGCACTTTCACCGCCATTTTAACTGACCAATCAGAGTCGGGCAACAGATTCTCCACCATTCACAAACCCGGGTTTGGGCCCTTGCCAGTGGCTTTAGTGACGTCACTAAGGATTTCGTTTGAATCGAAGTCAAACTTTAAACATTAAAAAAAAAGAAATTAGTGCTCAGAAAAGAAAACAAACATCTTATTAATAAGCACGAAAAGTATTAACGAATGAGCAAAAAAATCGCGAACATGCCCATTGTCAAATGACGAGGCGAAGTAATCTACATCTTCCGACAATTGATTTTTTGAAAAATAGGTGGGGAATTTCAGGATCCAAAATTTCAGTTTCGTATAGTTCCAAATTACTTACAGCATTATTTTCAAAAGATTCTTGTGGTAATCGTGTCAAAAAGATTGTCGCAGGACATTCACCTAAAATTAATATAAGAAAAGAAGTACATACAATAGTATAATAAAATTAGAAGTAAGCCGAACACAACAATTTCAAAATTTAAATATACTTCTAACAAGTACAAACTAAAGCAATCGAAAATTTATCTTCCATTGCCATAACTTCAGGGCCTGATTTATAACCGAATACTCTCTATCTGCAGTATTTATTGGAGGTTCAGACAAATCGTTAGAACGAGCTAGATTTTCTGGAACCTGTTTTTTGTAAGTATGTGGAAGAATTGCATAACTCCCTGGTTGCACCAAAGTCAATTCGTTATTTGATTCTGCTAAAAATCAAATAGGTACATGTGTAATTTTTTTAGGTTATGTCAGATACTAAAAACGTACCTACATAGCTTGAAATATCTGCATAAAAATACGAATAATATACAATTACTTCTTTACCGTTTAATTTTCGGCCAAGTCGCACTAGTCTTTTTGTACGGGAACTAATTTTTTTTTTTTCAAAAAAACAGTAAGGCGCCAAAACCACGAACACGCTTAAATACTGTCAACAATACTGCCAAAATCACGAATGTGACACATTCGCGATTATATACAATACTTGAATGTTCAAAAATATGCACAACGGCAAAATCACGAATAAAGCACATTCGCTCTTTATCTGTTGGAACCAAACTAAAGTTGATACACTCGCGAAACAGCCAACGGGTTATAGTATAAGCTCGCAGACAAATTCGTACTTCTGGCATTGAAAACCATCAAATTTAACATTGTTGCCGGTGCACATAAGTCAAAAACATAAAATTTGCACATTCGCGTTTTTGGCATTGGAGGGATAATATAGGATCTGACCAATTAGGAGGTAGCTATATTCTATACTGAATTAGGGTTCAACAGCCCAAAATACATCAGAATATGAATGGAAATATGTATATCGGAGTGAACATTTTCAATCATCGTTTACCCGTATGTACATTATGGAAAATAATATGTGAAATTTGTGGATATTTGATGGATTTTTTGAGGTTAGAAAAAAAGTTGTCACACCTGATGGGTCAAATCCAACATGGGGATCGTGTTCAGCAGCCAAAAATACATGGTGGTTGGTGGGTCTAATTTCCGTCAAAGAAATTCTTTGTGTGCCTGTGTAGTTACTACTAGTTGAGAATATCTCACTGTCAATGACGATTGTTGATATTCAGGTTTAACAATTTGAAGGCTTAAAAGTATTGACAATTTACCTAGGTTCACCTAGAGGTTTGTGAATTCATCAGCAAGCCTCTGGTCCTGACCCTCACGGATTTGCTTCCCGATTTTTTTCCCGTTATATATAATGTCTAAATAAATAAATACTCACTCTAAAAGGCCTTTAGTTTCTTTTATAGATTTTTTCATCATAATGTTCAAGAATGATGAATTTTTTTAAACTACCAAAAAACACCATTTTTTTAATTCTGAAAAAATTTGATTTAATTCTGAAAAAGATTTTTTAATTCTGAAGTGATTTTTATTCATTCGAGAATATTCAAATATATCCTGCAGTATTGGAACCAGGTTCGAAAAGTATTTCTGTAAAAAAATATGTTTAAAAAATATGTTGCATGCCTAATGGTCTCTTTAAATTCCAAACATCTTGAAAAAATATCCGTTTGCAGAGCATTGAATCCCAAGTTGAATTTAGTATTGAGAATATTTCTAAATAGCATTCTTTTACAGGCAGTGGTTCAGGGTTATCTTTACAATACAGTCGCCACATTATTTTAACCCATTCCCTCCCAGTGGGTCGTTTGCGAACCACCTAAGAAAAAAAATTCTGCAGCGCCACTTATTGTTTCGCGCGCGCTTCTACCGTGCTAAACACATGTAGTAGGCTTGGAAACAGTGTTCTGATGCGCCAGCCAGGCACTCCCCTCCACTGATCGGCAGTAGCGGCGAAGCGTCGAGGAGGATGGCGGACCCGGTAGTGCGCTCTCGCCGACAATGGTAAGTTCAGTGGTAAAAAGTGTTACAATATTTTATATCTGGTGTGAATATTACGGGGGTATGTATACTGCATCTTTAGAGCCATTTAGGTTGACTATACTTTGTTTGGTTCATGAGCTGGACGTCATATAAGATAGCGTGGGTCGCAAACGACCCACTGGGAGTGAATCGCGGAACAATGTAGGTTTACATTCTTGTGCTTATTTTTGCACGACGAGGGCTTTCCGTAACCGTTTTTGAAAACAAACGTTTAAAAATAATATTTTTAGAGAAAAATACAATACTTTGTAGATTTTTGTGAATTTATTTTATTATTTTGTCTTACAATAATGACACTTTTGTACACTTTTGCAGGCGAAAACCTCTTTCAACTGCAGAAATTCTAGCCGAGTTGGACATGATGACGGCCTCGGACCTTCCAGGGACCTCCGCAGATATTTTTATTACGCCTCCGGAAGACACCGGTAATTTATCAAATGCTGATTCGGGTGACGAGGACAACTGCTGCAATCCCGACAAAATGAACAGAAATCAGCTAAAAGCCCAAGCTGAACTGGTCATTCGAGGTACCGTTGGTGTAGATGTCGACTCAGACGATGTTTCCAGCGATGACTCTAATCCTGACGAAGATTTCTGTCCTGAATCTGCGATCGATGATGACTCTGAATCAGTGACCGACGACAATTTCGGCGACGAATCCGAGACTGAAATGCCTGCAAAGAAAAGAAAAGTGACTGCATTATCGTTTACGAAGGGAACAAACATGAATTCGTCATCATCAAATAAGAAAGAAGAAGTGAACCTGTCATCCTCAAAAAAGAAAAAAGAGGTAGATCAGCCCTTGTCCAAGCAGAAAAAACAGGCGCATCCGTCATCATCCACGAAAAAAAAACAGTCGAATTTGTCATCAGCTACGAAGAACAAACAGACAAACCCGTCATCATCAAAGAAGAAAAAACCTACTAGGCCCTGGGAGCAAGGAGACCTCCAACCATCAGCTATCGAGGAACAGCAGCTTCTTAGCGTAATTGCTGGCGCAATATCACCTGTAAACAAAGATTCGAATCCATTAGATTTTTGGGAATTATTTATAACGGAGGAAGTAATTGAGATGATTGTCAGTAACACAAACTTGTACGCTGCTCAAAATAATGAACCTAACCTAAACCTTACCAGGGAGGAAGTTTATTGCATTTTAGGTATACTCTATCTAAGTGGTTACGTTCCTCATGCAAGGAAACATATGTACTGGGAGCTATCTGATGACGTGCACAATACCCTTGTTGCTAAAACAATCCGTCGAAATAGATTTAACGATAATTTGCGTTATTTTCACGTTTGTGACAACACTAATTTGCTCCGAGAAAAAGTGGGTGATAATATGGCTAAAATTCGAGCCTTTATTGAAGTAATGAACAAGAATTTCATTCATAACGCTCCTAACGTAACGAAACTTTCAGTGGACGAATCTATGATCCCTTATTTTGGACGTCATGGCTGTCGCCAATTTATAAAAGGAAAGCCCATACGATTTGGCTACAAAGCATGGACTTTGGCACAGAAGCAAGGTTATTGCTTGCAAGCTGATATATATCAGGGTAAAGGAACAGAACCTCGTTCTAAAGACGTAACGTTAGGAGAAAAAGTTGTTTTACACTTTTGTGATATTGTATCTGAAATCTACCAAGGAGTGGCTTTTAGCTTCTATTGTGATAATTTCTTTACGTGCCCAAAGTTGTTGACTGAGCTCGCTAAACGGGGTATGAAATGCACAGGGACCGTGCGAGAGAATCGAATGGAAGGTTGTCCGTTGCCTGGTAAGAAGGTCATGAAAAAACGAGAAAGGGGATCTTTTGAGAGTGTGGTTGATCGAAAAGACAATATCGTTGCGGTTACCTGGACGGACAACAGTGTCGTAAACATTTTGTCTAGTGAGCACGGAGTAGAACCTTTGCAGCAGGCTCACCGCTACTCGTTTGCCGAGAAGAAACTCATAAAAATTCCACAACCTAATCTGATCGCCCACTACAATAAAAACATGGGCGGCGTCGACCAAATGGACAACAACATTTCTAATTACCGGATCAATATACGATGCAAGAAATGGTACATACCGATAATCTTTTGGTACTTCGATGTGGCCATGATCAACGCTTGGATCCTTTCACGTTCCTTCGGTTTGACGCTTGATGCTCTGGAATTTCGTCGCTTTATTGTGAAGAGTTTGATGGAGAAACATGGGACACTTCCTCGTCGCCGACTTCCTCGTGCTCCTGTAACAAAGGCTGTTAAAAATAGTCATGCAGGTCATTTACTCATAAGCCCCCAACCTAGAAGGCGTTGTAAAGTTTGCAAAAATAAAACTATTCGAGCCTGCCAGCGCTGTGATGTACCTTTACATGTTGAATGTTTTGCAAGATTCCATAATTCTAAATAGATTTTTAACGTGTTTTCTTATCTTCTTTGATACTTTGTTTTTAAGCATTGCTTTTTAGATTTAGAAGAGAAGTTTGCCTCTCAGTATTTTAGTATTCAGTATTTTTGACTAATATTGAAGATCGATAAAGAGAAGGCTGAATGTTGCCAAAAACCATGACCAAATGTCGTGTTCGACTGATTTTCTTTATAAGTAGGTATTTCATAAATGCAATTTTGATAGTTGTTGCATGTTGTATTTTATGTGATTTACAGAGTAAGGCTGAATGTTGCCAAAGGCCATGACCAATTGCCTTATTGGACTGATTCTTTATTTTTGTATTAGCGGTTTTACGGTGTAAATCACTTGATGAAATGAAATAAAGTGCAATAAAAATATGTTTTTGAAATTAAAGAATTTTTATTTAAAATAATTCGTGTATTTAACAATTTACCTTATCATAACTTACCGTAAACGTAGACTTCAATCTTCCAAACCTAGAGTCCATGTGCAGGTTGCAACCAAAAATTCTTTTAATTTCTTAAAAGGACTTAAAAAACATTTGTTTAACTCCGGAAAACTTATATGAAAAAAAATAGCACGAAATAAAAATATAACATTATTTACAACTTAAGGTGTATTGGACTGCGATTCACTCCCAGTGGGTCGTTTACGACCCATGTCATTTTTTCAAAACCAGCATTATAAGAATTTTTTAAACAATTTTTGGGGAGCTCTTACACATAGTAGAATACGTTTAAACTATAGAAACCCAAAAAAATGGATATTTTTTTTGGGAGGGAATGGGTTTTAATTGATAATTCACTCGACAGGTATTATCTATCACTTTTGCCTCTGCAATAATGACTTTCCACAACGGCAAATCTTTTTATGTAGCTCTTAACATTGGCCAGTTAATTTGCAATTTTTTAACTCTGGCGATCGCTACTACGGTTTTCTTTCGGCATTTCCCCGGTATTCTTAAATCTCTTAACCCCCTGCAGCGGTCGCGCGAAAAAAATCACATAAGAAGTCGCGCGTGAGAATTTCCCTCACATTTAATTTTTACATCATTTTAGCCCAAACAACAATAAAGCAAGGTAATCTTTTATTAGGCAGGACATATATAAAATATGTGACCTCCTCTATGGAAAGGGTCCTTATGTGTCAAAAAATCGATTTTGCGTTTTTTGGCGATTCGGATAGAAGAAAACGAGCTTTTTCAACTTTTGAAAACCGCAAGTTTCGATCGTTTTTCATTGTGCTGCAAAAAGGGATTTAAAAATGTGCATTTACATAATATAAATCTATACAATTACAAAACAAAGAAAACACGATCAACAAAACGGGTTAGTGCGTCGATTTCTTTGGTTTTTTCGATGTCTGTTTCGAGCTTGAGCTTGATAAAGCGGACCCGGGTGTCGAAACTCATTTCTGTTTTTTTTTGTGGTATCTCTTCTTCCACCACAATTTTTGTCTTTGGTGTGGAAGTTCGTTTCCGTGATGAACCTGGTTTTGGCTTTGGTTCCACGTCTTGACCGGTGTTCTTTTTCTTGCTTTGCTTTGTTTTCTTCGGGAGTCGTTCTGCTGGTTCTGGCTCTGGTTCTACATCTTGACCGGTGCTCTTTTTCTTGCTTTGCTTTGTTTGCTTCGAGAATGGTTCTGTCGGTATAGGAGCCACAATATCAACTTTGCTGATGTCTGACACCAAACTGCGCAGATTTTGGTAAATGTACCATTGCCGCTCCAGAGACAAACCCTTTGGCACCAGCACATCCGGCATTTAGTCATCGACTGGCCGTAGGAGCAGGGAAAATGATTGGACGTCTTCGCTGTTGGCAAACTCCTTTGTGTCGACGCAATCTTCACGGATAATGAAATGGTGGAACTTTGTGATTCCGACAAGGTTCTTATAAAATTTCTTCATGAACGGGTCCCAATCGTACCACACCACGTATTTGCTTGAAACGGCTAAATTATGGCCACCAGGTGACGAATCAACGACGCACTTCATTAAATCATGAAAAGTGTCGATATTGCTGACGCAGTATTTACATTTAAAAATACCGAATGCACGGTCAGGCCCAAATTTGGTGTGCCCTGTTAAAAGAAAATTGAGTAAAATACGACGATTTAGTTTTCGAGCCTTTCGCCACTGTAGGTATCCCAAAACAACATTATTTTTATTTTGGCCCACACAATTGTCACAGAAAAAAACAAGAGTATCGGCTCCTTGCCAGTATGTTTCCAAATAGTGGTGCAGTATGCTGACGACACAGGATGGTCCTTTCCCCACATCGTCTTCCTCATCGATTAAATAATTGTGCTGCAAAATAAACATAACAATAGGTGAAAATCTTGCACACCTATCCGGCGATTCAAACCCGTACAAGAAAGTTCAAAATCCTTACCTGCACTTTGGCTTTTTCGTCAGTTATTCCAAAAACTGCGCATTTTTTTGTTGCCTTAAAATAGGCAGTCCCGGGTTGTTGCGGACTCGAAGGGTAGTGAACCGTCTGGGCGAAATCGAATGAAAGAACCTTTACCTTTTCATCAGTATTTGCACACCACGCGCGGTAATACTCGTGTTGCTTCTTCGCTTTATCGAGATGATCCAGAAATTCATTGAGCGTTTGTTCGCATTTATCATCACGAACGTTTTTCATTTGCGTAATCGCAAGTGAGTTTCCTGTTGCAGAAGCAGATTTCTGTCAATCATAATTTGTAAACAACAGTACAACATTGTACAAAATAGAATACTCACCTCTGCATATATCACAGAGATCATCTGCCGGTTTCATAATTGTGACGTACGGGATGTACTTAATCCAGATCCTTCGAAACGTTTCATAGCTGATTTTCGGTTCGTCGTCCTCGAGGCCGGAAATGTACATACGGTAAATCTCGAAGTTTTCGTCTCGTTCAAAGGTAATTTCATTACGCGAAAGTCTTTAAAGTGGGGAAGTCTTTCAGGATGCGGAACGGCTAACTGCTCGCCTGTACGTTCAATGAATTTGACCACTTTTTCGATCACAGCCAGTGGTAACGCTTTTGGATTCGTCGAAGGTTTGTGGGTTAGTTTATGTACTCGCTGGGTTACACCGTAAGCATCGAAATGCTTCACTAAATTACGAAAACGCTTCGTACCGCAAGCATGTACAAACAGAAAGAACGCACGACAAACCGGAACTCTGCAGTATGTGTATTCCATCGCGTGACGGGTACCTTGGGTTTTCTTTCTTTTGCCGTACAGCTTTCGTTGTGAGACCTCTTCATACACGTTCTCTAAATCGGGGCATGTGCAATTCCGGCTTCGATCTTACCAAGGATTACTAGATCGAGTGCGTTCTTAGATAGCTCCAAACAATTTGTTCTTGTTTGCTCGATCATTCGACGTGGTATTTTCGTATTGCAATGATTCGAGCAACACGGACTGTCAAAAAATGTCGTCATTAGCTTTTGTTCATCGAGGTCTTCAGCTGACAAGTCGACTGCTACACCACTGCTTGTTTCTTCATCTTTTGCTGGCCCAATCATTTTCTCTTCATCATCTGAGCTACCCTCATGCGCTTCATCTTCGAAGTCGCGGAAATATCGTTCGCTCACCGCTGACAATTCTTCTTCGTAACTCATTTTCAGTAACTACTCCTCTTCTCTTTGCAAGAAATCACTAACACTAATAATAATTCTGATCATCCTAATTCGAAAATCAATAGCAAAAATTAATTACCAATTAATCAACTCAGACAACGAACGATCAACAAAAACTAATAGTGATAACGAAATTCGGCTGTACAATGTAGCACTTAATCACACTGAAAATACGCGATATTCACACTTTTAATATTTCACGCAGAGGTAACACTGTACTGTCACGGATGCTGAGGGATGAGTGGTGATCAGTGTAACGAAGTATCAAAACGACACTAACGCTATCTCTCCGTAAACGGATGAACTTCATGCTGTTATACCTAAAAAACACTTCTTTTTCTTTAAACGCGATTTCCCAAAAATTAAGTTTTCGCACGTAAGGACCCTTTCCATAGAGGAGGTCACAGATATAAAACATAAACTAAGGTAATAACACAGTATTAAAAACTAAAAATATTTCAGTTGTTCTAGAAAAAACAAAAATAGAAAGTAAGTGTCCAAAAAAAATCTAGATACATTAAATACAAAAAATGCTCCAACATAAACTTATATTAAAAGTTTATAACCTATGAAGTAGAGCTTTCACTGGTTTCAACAGGTTCTGAACATGGCGGACAAATAAAAGTTGTATGTTCTGTATAGATTGCTTTATTACATTTGGCACAACGTTTCTTGGTTTTGCGGTTTTTTCTTCTAGAGCAGTATCCACAAAATCCTGGGTTAACTTCCTGTGTATGGTGTTCTTCGGTCGATATTCCTAAGACTTCTGTGATACGTGTTCGCAAGCTTGTTGGTAAAGATTGAATTGATGAACGATGAAGGAAATGTGGTTTCATTAGTTCAAGACTTAGGTCCTTGAGGAATAACCTACGATCTTGTTTATTGTTCATATTACTACTAAATATGATTTGCGCGTTTATACTTCCAACATCCAACCGGGTAAAAAAGACCCTCAAGAGGGCCACCGATAACAAAATCTGGATACGCGGAATAAGTGAATTTCATTTGATCTACCGTATCGTCACCTCCTTTTGTTAGATTGTAAAATGTGATAATTTCTGGCTTACACAAATCACCACTTTCTGTATCAGTCTTATCATCATTATGTAATGTTGAAAGGGCTAACACATTTTTGTTTTCTTTTGGCTTGTATGAAACTAAAACCATGTTCTTTTGAAAGCCAAATTGACTACTTGGATAGGGTCTCGTCTTCGTATTGAGAAAAATCGGTGGTATCTCTTTTTTGTTTTTTCGCAAGGTGCCTACTATGGTTCTTCGCATTTTCAGCAGCTCAGAAGCAAGTGGAATAGATGTAAAATAATTAATTAATTAATTAATTATCCACAGTGAGATTTCGACCTTAATTCAAAATTTTTTTAGCGACACGCTTTACAACTTCAGTGGCAGTATTTGCTAGCGGAAAAGGACCGGAAGGTTGCTTTCCAGCGTACATTTCTAAATTTGCCGTATAGTACATTCGCGAATCCATGAGAGCATATATTTTTAGTCCATATTTGGCTGGCTTATTGGCAATGTATTGCCTAAATTTGCAACGGCCCCGAAAATTTTCTAGCATTTCATCAATTGTACAGTATTCACCAACTTGATAGTTTGCTTGACATTTAGCTACAAAGTCATCAAAAATTTCCCTTATTGGAGCTAAATTATCGTATGTCTTTCTCTCTTGCCTGTCATTTATGTTGTCAAATCTTAGAGCTCGTAACAAAAACCGAAATCTTTGTTTGGACATGACCAGCCTGAATATTTCAGGCGCAGTTCCATCCCCGGTCCATAATTCTCCTGTATTCAAATACTGTCCTTTCTTTATCCCACACATATATAAAATACCAATAAGAGCGTATATCTCAGTCATATTGGTTTCCCTGCAATCTCGTTCACGCTGGTAGTTTGATGTAAGCTTTGCAATGTAAATATTCGTATACTCAACAATTTGACGAATTAGCTCTGAATTGAAAAAGAGTTCCCAACAATTCCTTGCAGTTTTTGCGTTCTTTGCAACCATTTTTACACCTGGCAGATGACTAACAATATTATGTTTTGCGGTACGTACTTTTGAACGAGTAGCATTTGGGTGAGCAGACCAAATAGTAGTTTTGTCTTTTCCGGTAAATAAAGGGATATTGCCGAATTCAACATTATCGGACTCATTTTCAGATAGTTCCGAATTTGTGTTATGACTGGAATGTTCACTCTCGGCATTACTCTCAACTTCGAAAGGGTCTTCATCTTCTACTAGTTCCTCAGTGGTTGTTGTAGCTATCCACGATGGAGTTGCTATTTGATTTTGTTCTATTCCATTTGACGGGACTCGAAGGCGAGCTAATTCAACAAGTTTCTGACCACGACGAATTAAAAACCAACATAAATTTCCATTAACTTTAAACTAATTAGAAATTAAAAAATATTTACTACCGGTAGCTAATTTTCACTGAACTAAAAAATAAATACAACACTAAAGGTTGCGCGATCAGAAAATCGCTCACGGCGCGCGCGGCCTCTTGACGATCTACCTCGTATCAAACAACGAATGGCACTAAATGTCAAACGTGTACGGCACACGCTTCCACTAGATCTAAAAGTCAGCTAGAGTGGGGGTTACAATATTTGATAAGGTACGCTGGAAAATATGGTTACTTTGTCGTAAGTGTGAGAGAAATGTTCATAGCGCGACCCCTCCAGGATTAATCACACCTAACACCCTGTACTTTGTAATGCTTAAACTTCTTAGAAACGTTTCTCTGCAAACTGAAGCAGTCTCGTCTGATAATTTATTTTTGATAAAATATTGTACACTTAAGTCGTGAGCTTTTGTGTTTCCTAAATTCTTGGGTCGTCTTCTTTTTACGTCCTTGATTCAGACACCTCAACAAGTACGCATCTTGGACACGCTTCTCTTTGGACGCGTAAAAGTTACTATGAAAGTTAGCAATATCTGCAGGTTTTAGTGCTGTACACTGATAGGCCCCAGAGGAATGTTGACACTGAACAAGACCAGGAGGTTTTTAGGCGTATATCTGAAAAGATTTTAGTATTTAAACTCCCCATTATGTAGGTATTATGAAAGCAATAATAAAAAAAACACAAAACGTGTGGCCGCCACACGCGGAAGAAGTGAAACTTCGATATCAGTTTCTCTGAATTTAATTCCGGTGGTATTAGTTTCAATTGGCTGTATACAAGTCTCTTACAATGCTTCTTCGCGTAGAGCCAATTGAAACTAATACCACCAGAACCAAATTCAGAGAAACTGATATCGAAGTTTCACTTCTTCCGCGTGTGGCGGCCACACGTTTTGTGTTTTTTGTTGAATTCAATATGAATTTTTTTATGGGCACAAAATGTAGTGTAAGTAATATCATATTCACTGGATGTATTTTCACCGATATTGGATCCTCCAGGAACTTGAAAATCTGTTACATTCTCCAGGGTTTGGGACTGGTGTTGATCTGCATTAGCAGATATAGCAATATTTGATTGTGTTAATTTAATTCTCTCTCTCCATTTTCGACTTCGTTCTGCATCAGTTTTAGGTAGTGTCTTCGTCATTGTTTTCTTTACACGGTGCCTGTCACGAAACTCTTTTGCCCGTTGTTTTCCTGTTTTTGCCATAATAATTGTAATATAACACACACGCGAAAGAATGTTCAGTGTTCATTGACGTTAACGAAATTGAAAGCTAATTTTACACGTTGCCTGTCACTGTACTCTTTTGACCGTTCTGTTGTTCTTTTTGCAACAATAATTATAAAGTAACACACACACACACACACACACACACACGAAAAAATGTACAGTAATACATGGTGGTTACTCGAGAAAGGTCACGACTCCGATCGCAGACTACACGAGCTCCGTATAGCCGGCCATTCGACGCGGTATAATCCAGAAAACTGAAAATGTACAAACGAAATACAAACAACTCACAAGTAAAGCGGCCCACTCACGGGGCAATTTGCAGGGGCCAATCTGCAGGGTCCCTGTAAATTGCCGCATGAGTGGGTCGATTGGGCCCATTTTAGACCCGCCTCCCTAAACAGGGAAGTTGGATGCTCAGTCGATCCAATCTCCCTGCTCCCCTCTCTAATTCCTTGTAAATCCTATAGGACCCTGCAGATTGGCCCCTGCAAATTGCCTCGTGAGTGGGCCGCTTTACGGATACGCCCAAAAAAGTGTCCTAAACGCTTGATTTATGGTGAGACTAAATAGTCCTCTTAGGCCCGGTTGTTCAACGTGCCGATATACTGCCCGATAGTGTTATCCTACCGACAAGTCCGCTTTTGACGTATTACAGTCGAGAGATAACTGCTGTCGGTCACTTTGTCGTCGGGATAGCTGTCGGGGCCCGAAGCGACCAAATAGTTCGTTGTCGGACGGATACGCCCCACCCCCAAGAAGTGAAAGTAAAGAAGGTGGAACAAATTTTGTCTACTGCGCATGACCGTTTCTCTACTCCGCATGGCGGTACCCGAGTCGAAATTTTAGTCTTCAAACGGTCATCGGAGTCGTCGATCGCGCCGGTCATTCCATTGTGTTTCCAAACACAATAGGAAACCGACGTCGATCGCAACGTAAGGGTAATCGTTTAGGCGTTCTAGTACTGAATCCCCACTCCAGCCAAAAAGGGTAACGTTGAAATTCCGAGAACCGCTTATGCTAGTATCGAAGGAGTAACTAGTACTGAATCCCCACTCCAGCCGAAATAAGACATACAATTTTCCAACGGCACACTCGTGGACTTAGAATATTTCTAACAGCTCAATCGTGGACTTAGAAAATTTTTTCCGCTTGACTGCATGCCGCTGCGCATGCGTCCCAGTCGGTTCGCGCATAGACGCTGTGCACTCTAGTGGCAAGGGTAAGCATTAAAAACGTTACATTTTCTACACGATACACCCGGGGATACGGTATCTGTCGCTGGTGACTTTTTTAAACGTTATTTTTAAACGTACTAACCAATGAATAATTAATTCTCATGCGCTCATTAGCTACGGTGGCGTCTACTCTCGTTAATGAAAGCATGAGGATTATTAATTATTGGTTAGTACGTTTAAAAATAACGTTTAAAAAAAGTCACCAGCGACAGATACCGTGTCCCCGGGTGTACATAGGGAAAGTTAATATTTTGTGAGAATTAGTAACACATCCTATAAAAGAAAGGTTGTTCTTCATTATGCCGAAGTCGAGACAATCGTATTGCATAGTGGGGTGGAAAAATCGCCCTGAAAAAGAAGAAGTATATGGCATACTTTCAAATCTACTTTATATTTTGATTCAAAATTTGGTCAAGAACAAAGATGCGTCATTTTTTATTCGTGAGCGTGGGGCTCGGGAAACCGTTAGCAACGGTACCTTCGCCCTTTGGACACAGACTTGGCCAGCTCCAGCGTAATTGGCTGTTCCACCGACCCTCCTCTAATTAGCCAATGAGGGTGCATAGCGTTACCCACGCTATTCCCTCCGTCGACCAAATGTCGCCACGTTCCGAACTTTTACAGTTATATGTATAGAAGAAGCCGAGGGACTCGCGTCGTCTTTTCTTAGCTTGTCTTGTGATTATCAACTATCAATGTGTCTTGTATCTCATCAACTTGAATATATTTATATCAGTTTTATAGTGAGTGCAGTGTCCAGTTTAATCGAACTTGATCTTTCGTTACACGTTTTCGTACCTTTGAAGCAGAGTGGTTTAGCGCTCCACAGGGACGAACCCCGCCATTTACGGCCGACCTGGACCGGAAAAGTAAGTAGAATCATTTTTACGTATATTGATATTATTTTTATAAATATTCTGGTACATGTTGCACTATCATGTACGTTGTGCCCCGATAATATAACCTTAAAATTATTTGACGCTTTCTTGAATAGGCTAGGCAAGTATCTCAAATTATTGACGCGCGCGCGACCTCGTGGATAGTCCATGAAACCTTGGGGTGATAAGTGACCAATCGGGATCAAGTATTCCGTTGTCTGTAACCCACCACAACGGAATACTTGATCCTGATTGGTCACTTATCACCCCAAAGTTACGAACTGCAACCACCTCGTGGCGCCACTAGAGATACTTGCTTAGCCTATAGACCTTTTCATTCTGAGCGGAAGTAACTAGCGCGCCTCATGTGTAATTAAAAAGCCTAGTGCTAACTTTAAGGGCGGGTTGTAACGACTTGGTTCAGAGCCGGTTCAGCTTGAACCGCCGTTCTTGGTATATTTTGCGTCACACATAATATCATACATTTTTATGTAAACTCAGTTCAAACGTGGTTCAAGCTAGAACTGAGTTTAAACCAAGTCGTTACAACCCGCTCTAAAAGTTTCGAACAGTTTTTTATTCGCAATATATTCCTACAGTCTAAAACTAGTGCAGTTAATCTAGACATTGCATATATGGTGTACAGTATGTCCGCGATCAAACAGACCATACCAAATTGCGAGTTTTGCATGAGCACCCCTGTGGGTCTCCTCGTCCAACAGAATCACCAGAGAAGCGTGAATACGCATGCGTAGTCATCCGAAACCGATGTGAACTTTCTGACGACGCCAACACCCGCGAATGACTACGCATACTCATTCACGCTTCTCCGGTGATTCTATTGGACGAGGAGACCCACGGGGGTGCTCATGCAAAACTCGCAATTTTGCTATGGTCTGTTTGATCGCGGACATACGGTACAAGAAGTTGGGCTTCAGGGCATGAAAAGTACACCAATCGATAGCTGGAGGTTCCAATATTAACATATCAAAATATATCATTTGTCAATTCCCGGGAAAATTTATAATTAATTAAAAACTATCGAAGTTCTGGCCCTAAGCCACTTTAATCATTCATTTCTCCTATATTATTTACTCAATCAAACAAATGCAGCTACAAATTTGTAGCGGAAAAAGTTTACTATAAAATTGATGCGAGAACCGACATGACAGAATGCACGGTTAATTTCTAATAATTTTTTTATGTAATTTCTGAGCATTTTTCGTCAAGCAATCAGCTATTCCCATGGCAACCACAACCACGACGGCGACGACAAGGACGAGGATGACGGCGACGAGGACGGCGACTACGAGGATGGCGACGGCGACGACGACGACGACGCAACGTATTGAACGGAGAGGAGAGTAAAGGCCATCACACACAAAATTCCGTAAGGCCGTAAGACGTAAGCGTAAGCGAATAGACCAATCAGGATCAAGTATTCCGTTGTGGTGGGGTTACGCACAACGGAATACTTGATCCTGATTGGTTTATTCGCTTACGCTTACGTCTTACGGCATTACGGAATTTTGTGTGTAAAGGCCATAACGACGTGATGCTGCTGCAAAAGCTTGGGGGAGCGCCGCGATAGGGGTTGACGAGCGAAGCGAGTAGGGGGCGGAGCTCCCTAGTATTTAAATATAACATAAGTTTTTGACAAAATCCAAAAAAAATATGTTTAGTTCTGGTATGCTTCTGTCTGACTGTTTAGCATACTATTCCATACGACCTTATTGTTTATAAACGAAATATGTTTAGTTCTGGTATGTTTATGTCTGTGACTGTTTAGCTTACTATTCTATGCGTACCTTATCATTTATAAACGAAATATGTTTAGTTCTGGTATGTTTATGTCTGACTGTTTAGCTTACTATTCCATGCGTATTTTATCGTTTCAAAATTCAATAATAAAGATAAAAACATTACAATAATATATTATGCAAAAGATGTTTGCAAAAAGCACTAAAATAACATAATATAATGAGATTATGATACTAGAGCAACAAATGTTATGTTAACAAAGGTAAACACATATTACGACAATATACTTTATTATAATATATTATTATCACAATATATATTATGCAATACATTATTACTAATGATGTGTTATACAAAAATATATATATTATTTTTCATTAATATTCATCTGCATTTCAGTATTATTCAATATACGCACAGGGTCACGGATTCTGTCGCTAGGGACTTTCTAAAATGTAATTTGTAAACATACTAGCCAATGAACAATTAATTCTGACGCCCTCATTAGCTACAGTGGCGTTTACCTTCGTTAATCAGCGACGGAATCCGAGTCCCTGGGTATATATATATATATATATATATATATATATATATATATATATATATATATATATATATATATATATATACCTGTAACCTACCTGTATCCCCTCCACTGCCATTTTCGGAGAAATAAGAGTCGTTAAATGGTCTAATGACCGGATTAAAGTAATCCAACGGGAGTCTTCAAACAGTCATCCTAGTACAGAATTTGCACTTTTGGAAGCCTAGGATGCCTGTTTGAAGACTCCCCAAACACAATAGAATGCGGGTGGTCAGAACGACGCGATCGACGACTCCGACGACCGTTTGATGACTAAAATTTCGACTCGGGTACCGTTTTCGGCTCGGTTGGAACAGACCTATAACCTCACAACTTCACGTGTGCGTATTTTCGGTGTGGTATTTGGAGAATGGAGAACACAATGGAGAACGAAACTAATAAGCGCACTGCTAATTATTCTCTGATTCGCTTCTCTCTCCGTCTATTTTGAAATACATTGACTAACAATTCATTCTCTTCGTCACTACTACTACTTGTTTCATACAAATGAAACATTGTTATAAAAAACCGCGCAACTTTATTATTTTATTAATTCGATTATTGATAAACAAGTAAACAAATACGCACACGATACGAACTTCTTGCGAGGTTATGTTTATAGTCAAACAATGAAAAAGGTTAGGACATTTCCGGACATTTCTCCAACCTTGTAAAGCAATAAATACTAAATATGGAGGAAAAATTACTACCAACTCGGTTTTATCAAAGCAATGGTCACTAGGTGTAGGGGAAAGTTATTGCCAACTTCATGTTATTCTACCGATAGCAATTCTATCGACAATTACGGCTTGTAATACGGTTCGCACACTTATCCTCCCGACAACCTCATCGGCTGGATAGTTATCGGGTTCTTTTATCGGCATATTGTACAACCGGGCCTTAGTGGAGGTGCGACACTGCGTCGCCTCAAAATACGAACAATAGCTTTCATCGCCCGAAGAAACCCTCTCGAGCAACACAAACCAGACCCCCTCTGCACAGCCTAAACAGCGATTGATTTTTGCGTCATTTTTCTTCAGTTTCAAGTTAATAACTATAACATGTGCGATCAAGAGTAGATCTCCCCGAGGTCGTAAATCCCGAAGGCACTACTGCGTGACCGAAAACGTAGAGTGGTGGATTTAAACCGTATCGGGGTTAGTTGAAATGATTTAACACTGCACTCACAATATTACTTGTGATTATATTGGATTCAAAGAGATACAGTAATTCCGTGATGTAGCCGTGGTTTACAATTAGATACACTGAGAGGTAGTTTTGAGGGAAACGTGTGGGACTGCGAACGCATTCGTAACCCCCATTCACCAAAACATACCGCCTGCCTCGCTGTTACGACCGATGTATACAGACTATCCCTTTCAATACACGCCAGCGTGGCGGGTTGCATATCGGTTATCCGCCTTGCGCCAGACACAGGCGCCACAGGCGCATGGCCCCTGCAGCGGATCGGAGGCGTCAACCGATATGCAATCCACCACGCTGGCGTGTATAGCGGGGGACAGTTTGTAGATGATATCTAGATTAGTCCGTTACTTAGGTTGCGATAATAGTCTCGCCGCGTGAGTGATAGTCACACGGCGGCCTGGCGCTCCAGCCTCGCAAAATCGACACATGGCTTGTAGTCCAGTAAAGATATCATTTTTCAAAAAAATAATTTCCGGCAAGCTGGTTTTTTCAGGGTCGATGGAGGGGTGTCTCCCGAGTATCCAGCCAAAAAGTCACCCTCCGCACCCCTGGCAAAATGTTGCAAAAGGGGTGATATTTGTTGTTATTAATTTTTTTTTTAATTTTTTTTTCCAGCTTGTACATAATAATATTCTCTACAACTTTGCCTAATAAAATTTTTTGATAACTTTGATTTTTCACGGTTCAGCGCCCATTATAAAGTATGTTCCTATCCGTGCAGAGCCGCACAGTTGCAGGGACCTTTAAAATTACTTCGGCCAGGCTTGGTCGGTACTGGAGTCATTTATACCGGTAGATAGAAGTTTAGTCGGTAGTTAGAGTCATATTGTATTTTGGGATGGTTTTTTTGGGTCACTTGTACTTAATAAAAATCTATAGCGTTATAATTTTCTCATAATTAATTTTTTTAATGTTGATATTACACCGAATCGAGAAGTTATTCACAATCGTAATCATGGTGTCACTCAATTTGGTAATCAAAGTGTAATCACCCGAGTCGAATATTTGAACCTAGAATGTCCTATAATTTCGAATACTTTTTAGGATGTATTAGGACTTAATAGGTCTACGTAAACGTTATTTTCTATTATGTGCAAAATCCTAAGTGAGCCTAAAAGGTTCTACTTATTGCAGATTTGGGATGGTTTTAGGACTTTTTAGAACTAACGCTAAAACCGAAAATAACCTACTTTAACCCTCCATTAGGCGGGTGGATTACCATTGTAATCCACGCCCATTTGAATAGCCCGTCTAGTAGAATCCACCCGCCTAACGGAGGGTTAACCGATATTTTATTCCCTTCGGATTCCTCAATATTTCAGATTATTGCATGATAAAAAACTGTATGTGTCAAAAGAATATGCACGTCCACTCCAAACTGAATCATATATACGCAGTGACTTTACATCATTCATTATTTATGGAATAATTCGGTACAATTTGCACTGTTTGAAACATCATTATTATATCGATTTTGTTATTTTTTAATTGAAAAATGTTGTGAAGACAATGCATTCACAATATATTTACGAAATGTTTGCACGTCGTTAAGGCTCCATGACTGCACTGAGTTTAAACACTGGGTCTTCCCGCCGTGAACCACTAACAATAAGGGCCGAAACCACCAACTCTGATTAAATTGTTAATTCCCGATTAGCTTAATTTAATCATGCTCTTGCGTTCCACCAATTTTTAAACCATGATTAAAGTGAGATAATCACCGTTGAACTTAATCAGCCATTTTTGGCCGATTAGGAACATAACCAGTGATTAACGTGGATCAACATAACCTCAAAGTCGAAGTTTCACTGCTATGCAATACTATATCGGACATGAATTTATTTTACGACGATATTTTATCATCATCTGATGATGAAAATAGTATCGAAATTGATAGAAGGCCACATTTAATTAAGGAACGAATTAATTATTTCCAAACTTTGAATGATTTGGATTTCATTACGCGTTTTCGGTTATCGAAAGACAGTGTTGAAGCTTTGCTTCTGAAAATTGTACATAATTTGCAACACGCTACAGAAAGATAAATTACTTCTTAAAAATAATATATAATCTATTTTAAAATATCGCAACATTATCATATTATGTTAAAAATCGCGTAGAATTTTCTGTATTTACTAAATAAAGGGAGTGCACATTTCAAAAACCACGCTATTGCACCCAGAGTACAACTCCTGCTTGCTCTCCGGTATTATGCAACTGGTTCCTTTTTAAATTCTGTTGGAGATTTCGGCAGCTCACTGAGCTCGGCTTGCGGTGCGTCAGTTGATCACGTCAGGTTTTCCTCCTACTCCATTACAAGTTCCGTTGATGAACCAATCAGAATCACCGTTACAACAAAACCAAAACTTATTGCGAAGAGGGTATATGATTAGATAATCGGGGGTTAAAAATTCATGGTGGAACGAATTGTGCAGTTAATCATGATTAGAACGCCGATTAAATATAATCGTGATTAGGTAATCAAGCATTTAATCAGAGTTGGTGG
This sequence comes from Xiphydria camelus, assembly GCA_963678675.1. NCBI lineage: Eukaryota > Metazoa > Arthropoda > Insecta > Hymenoptera > Xiphydriidae > Xiphydria > Xiphydria camelus. Next base: position 12,675,748 of record OY783194.1, read on the forward strand.
AATCGGCCCTTAGTGTGTTTACTGTGTAGCTACGATGCTCTTAGTTTCTGTCACACGAACACACTATGGTGATACCACCCCGACTAGAAATTTTCGGCTGATCCTCCCCTGGTCCAGGTAAGGAATGCCTGACTAGCTCCTGACAAGATATGTAATGCAAATCATTACCCTCTCTCTGGACCTGATCAGGAATTCCTAATGAGGACCAGACATGGTTAACCAGATCAGGTCCAGAGTATTGATTTGATGCCGATTTAAAAATTCTAACAAAATTGAAAAAATGAAAAAGGTTGAAATGCAAACTATTCGTACAACTCTTTTTATATGTCATATCCTACGCAAAAGGAAAGATAATAAATAAACGGGAGAAAAATATAAAATATTTTAAAAGATTAATTAATAAGAAACAAATAATATATTGGAAGTAACCAAATACTTGTAGAACGTTTTCCATTATAATAAACTTTTTTTTGTCGATACTTATGGCAAGATTGTTTAATTACAAAATAATACACAATTTTTAATCTTTATTTCACTCACTTCTAAATATTAAAGGAGCTCCTTCATTATTGAAAGCAACTAATTTACCGCGAAGGCTTTTTTAGTACTACACGGTAGAAATGGCAAAATTCAGTAACAATATTTATACTTATTTAGTACTACGTAGAACTTACTAGGATACACAGAACAAAGTAGGTCAAAAAAGGTTTGCAAGAAGTACCACATAGACCATTTTAAATTACAGAAAATCTTTGTAGACTCAAATAGGTCAAAATAGTTTTAAGAAGGATAAACTAGAATCAAATATTCGACTCGGGCACACTGTAATCAATGAAGTCAGTGTAATCACTAATTACGAGTGATTATATTTTCTGTCGTTATGTTTCGGGAATTTTTTACAAGCAACATTTGCAATGAATTATTGCGAAGTTTTATGTGCTTATTTTTATCTAACATTTTTAAGCGAATTGGCAATTATTTATTTAAAAATGTGTCGACAGCAAATGCGACTTACGCTAGTGAAGTTCAAATGAGGGGAATTATATTGTTTTTACACTTTCCTTCGACATATGTATATTGAAATGATAACATGTCAAATTACTTTTCAATGTTAAATTAAACTACCTAAGAAGTTGGACCTGGATTCATTACAGACGTTTCTTGAAATAAATTTCCATAAATCGCTGTTATTTCTAATCGAATCACAATATCCTCTTTATATGTACTATGTGTAAAGAAAAAAGACTTGTGAATTATATTTTTTTAATATATATTGTTTCGACAAAAGATAGTCGGAATTCTGAATATCGGTTCTTACCACTCAGTACCATCTCAATCCAAGTACCTCAGACCACCATATGTTGTACCTCGGGTCAGTAATACAACGAAGAAGAGATTTAATCAATTTACTTAAATATGTTTATTTATGAACACAAAACATTAGAAAAATACAAAAGGGGAATAGGTGCATAACATAACAAGTCCTCTATAACAAAATACGCCCATAGTTTTTATATTATTTTATATTATTGTACGTTTTTTCCACGATCCTGAGAAATCAGTAGCAATAACAGAAGTTAGTGTCGAAATAATAAAACGTTTTAAAATAATATTACAAACAATAGCTAGTGGACATATTATAGATACCGAAAAATTCAGAGCATATATGCGTTGGATACTGCATAAATATTTGTGGAAAAATATCCCTGGCATCTAATGCCACTAACCGTGCACAAGATTCTAATTCACGGGAATGTTTTCCCATATAATGGGCAGTGGACCGTCAAAAATCAAAATTAGAAAAAAATTTTATTAGACAAAGTTTTAGAGAATATTATTATGTACATGCTGAAAAAAGAAAATTTTCAAAAAAAAAAATTAATAACAACAAAAACCACCCCTTTTGCAACATTTTGCCAAGGGTGCGGAGGGTGACTTTTTGGCTGGATACTCGGGAGATACCCCTCTATCGACCCTGAAAAAACCAGCTTGCCGGAAATTATTTTTTTGCTCCCCTATAAAGAAGGTCTACTTTTACTGGACTATTGCCTGGCAAAGGCGATAGTCTACGTACGGTAGAGAGCGGTGGAATGGGGCAGGGTCGATAGCGGTGGAATGGGGTAGAGTTGAGAGTGGTGTATTGGGGCAGGGTCGAGAGCGCTGTATGAGTGATGTACGGTCGGAAGCGCTGGAGTGTGGGGGTTTCGTTACGGTCTCTCATGTCGGCGCGCGCGATTTTAGTACCCTCAGAAAAGAAGTTTCACTTCAAAATTTGCGCTCATAATAATTTATAATTAGATTGGTTGGTAATGCAACTTATTTTTGTAATAGTTGATGTGAGAGGATAAAGCTACTGGGTACAGCTGTAGGGGTGAAAAAAGACGACATTCAAACGGCCTCGCCTCGTATTACAGAGTTATGCATTCAATGTTTTCCTCGTTTTTCCTGTTTTTCCTTATCTAAGATATTAAGCATAAACAATTACATAACCTCTAAATTCTAACGCATTTACATTACCGATAGAAATTTTTAAAAAGCTTACAGTAAACGCTTTACCACCACTGCCTTCCTAATTTCTAAAATTTTACCACGCTTTCTACTAGCATTTGGAGGAGTTTCAACGGGTATATTCATTGTTAAAAAGTAAACGAACTAATGCTACTTCTTCACTTTACAAGAATACAAGCCATACTGAATTATAGAATACGCAGAAAAACGTTTCATAAGCTTTTTCGCGCCCTACTGGATATATACGGTTATGAATTTTACTTAGCGACATCACCCAGAGGATCTGTCCGGTTTTGACTATACATCGGGATTTATCCGGATTTGTTATTAATTGGACGATGGATTTGAGCGAATTTGAAACACTTCAAATTTCATTGTAGAATTTTATGAGGATCTGTTTACTTTTGATTTTAACTTCTATACCACAATGTTGTAGACCGTCAATTATGATTTCAGCGCTATCGAAAACCACGTAAATTCATTGTGGATTTATCCACTTTTGAATCTATACGCCTTATATGTCATAGTTTAATCACGCTTGAATCTGTATTTTTAAAAATAACAGTGCGGTTATTTTTAATATGCAAATTAAAAATTATTGAAAAATTCAAACTTGTTTTACTTTATTTATGGGCGAAACAATTCAATACTTTTTTTTTATAATATAGCTACGTGATGGTGCATAACATATATTTTGCTGTGTGAAAACAGTCGAGTAGTTCTCGAGATAAAAAATATTTTCGTTTTTTGGCTTTTTAACGATAACTTTTCATTAAATCAATATTTTGATTTAAAAATTTACTAAGAGCTTACTTATATATAAGCACAAAATATACCTGAATGGCAAAAAAAATTAAAGCGGGGTACTTTTCATATGCTTATCCGGCTATACCCTTTCTATCCAAAACTGCGCAAATAACTGCCAAAAGACTACCATTACTCTATAAAAATGTTCCAATTTTAAAAGCTGGTAGAAATTTCAGCAGAGCTAGTAGAAACTTTGGCAGAGCTAACAGATTTCAGCAGAGTTGGCGAAAATTCATCAAAGTTCGCAAAGCCGGCAGAAATTTTTCAAAATCTCTACCAACTGTATAAACTTTGACGAAATTCTTACGAACTTACCAAAATATATGGGTGATTCTCCCAATATGATCATTATTCATGTAACCTATTTTTATTACAAAACTCTATGTTTACTTGGTGTTTTCTTTTACAATAAATAACTTTATTAATATATTTAGAGAATATCCTAATATACAGATTTAAAATAAAAAAACCTCAATACTTTTTATCATCAAGTTTTCTCACGATAAATCATTCCTCTGGGTTGTAACTCAACCTTATCGTATCCATAGCATAAGAAATAGCTATTATTAACATTAGAACAGTGAAATATGTTTGATTTTCTCAAATAATTAGATATTTATAACTCTTCCCCCCGAAAAATAAGACAATAATATTGATGGCTCTCTAATAAAAATAAGTCTAAATCTTGTAACCCACTTCGTCAATCATTCCTCTGGTCCGATGTAAATGATTTAATGGTAATGTACTAGATGGCGCGGGTGGTCATAGTGAGCGGTATAGGACTATTTAGATGTCAGTCAATCTAAATTGAGTGATTGTTACTGCCTGATTCTATTGTCCATTCTTATTATATGCATCTTGTGGTATAAACTGATAGTGTTACAAGCGACCTAGTCATTCCTCTGGTAAGTATTATCAATATATTTTTAACTCGAAAGTCTCACTGCAATTAATATAATGTAAACTAGTGATTCTCTACTCAAACCCTATATTTGAGGTTAAGAAAACATTTAATCGCTGCATATAGTTTTAAAAATCGCCAAAATTATCATTCCTCTGGCACCATTCCTCTGGCTTTATGCGATCCCGAGGAATGACGAATCTGCCAGAGGAATGGTACGAAGATATTTTTTGACGTCTATTAAGTTATTCTGCTTTTTTATCAGGTTTATTTATATAACTAACAAAAAACACGTTATTTACAAAACTAAATGCTTAAAATTAATAAATATCATGGGCACTTTACTAACTTGTGAAACACTGATAAGAAAACAGCGTAATAACGGGTTACTACGTATTGCCTACAATTAAATATTAGTTATTATTGCCTGCAATAAATTATTAGTTAGCAAAATGTGTGCGTCATTCCTCTTCCATCTTGATATCATTCCTCTGGCAGTACCATTTCTTACCAAGGCGATAAATGCAATAAAACTGAAAAATCAGTTTGATCTTTGAATAATTATAATAACTCAGTCATAACCTAAACCAGTCCAATTTTATATGCAAACATTAAACAACTATTAAAAAAAAATTTTTTACTCAGCAAAATGATCATTTTCGGAGAACCACCCATATAGAGCGAAGGCTCGTGTATACGCCCCCTTCCCCCCCCCCCGTGGGAATTTCTGACTCACATATTTTTTTGTTGGTATTGCCATGTAGTTTAAGGTTTTAGTTGTTTGCCTCTTGTCAATTACAGCATATCCCGGAAAAACGTGGAAAACCACAGTGTTCCGTCGCACTGAGCGACGGAATTCGGAAGGTCGATTCATACCCCTTAATAGCGTCTGTAGATCACAAGTTCCAAGTTCTAGAAATTCTATTGACATCACAATAGAACAGACAATCAATTGATATGCCAAATGCACCGGCGGCATAGTGGGTTACAGCAGAAATTTCCGGGCATATGCACGATGGTGTATTACAAGGTATGAACGTGCTAAATATGTAGAATTGGCATTTGAAAAAGCAAGTATGTTACATACATCAGATTCCTCTCACCGAGACGTGCAAATAGGAGAAATGAAACGAAGTGAGCAAAGTGTCTTGAAAGTAATTGAAGCTATTGAGTAATATATCAATCCATTTGAAGTTGACGACAAGGATTCTCTGTTCTGTTTATCATCTGGAAGGCCTGCACCTGAATCGGTGGAAGAAGATTTACTCAGTGTATATATTCTGGGGAAAGCTGCCTACAACACTTTCCTACAAGACAGATTTATTTTAAAGAATAAAAAATTTCATGAACCACTGAAGAGACAAAAGCTTAAAACTTTTAAGAGTATTCAAGAGAAGATAATTGTTACGTCCTCTCAAAACAGATTAGTTGAGATAAGAGCAGAAAGAAATATTTTTGGTCGAGCTTTGCTCCTGTCCCAGGAACTTCAAATTAGCCTAGAGATGCTGTTATCCTATCCATTAGGACCAGTACCATGGGCATTAGCAACTGCTGATGGGTGTCCTCCAAAAACAGACAAGGCCAAACTACTCCATGCTTTGGAGATCAAGGGTGCGGTAAATGAATCTCCTAAGGTTGAAGAATGCATTTATATGATTGATGGTATGGCTTACTTTCAAGCTCTCAGTAATATTCCAGAATTCTTTGGTGAGCTCGCCGAGATAGTCTTAAGCCGCTTTCCAAAATGCAAGAGGATAGATTTCGTGACGGATACTTACGCAGATGTATCTATTAAAAACATTGAGGGACTAAGAAGGGGCCGTGGAGATACCTAAGACCAAGATTCCTCGGGATTGGAAAAAATTCGTCAGTAATGGCAAAAACAAGGAACAACTTGTCAACCTTCTACATAATGAATGGAAACAAGACATATATGCCCACTATTTTCATGGTAGAAATCTTTACTCATCACATAATGATCAGTGCATGTTGTTTACTAGCGAAGACGGTTCAACTGTGAATTATACGATACAAGAGCTATGCTCTTCACAAGAGGAGGCGGATACTAAAATTACATTACATTGCTTTCATGCTTCTCAATCCTGTCAAGACAATTTGCCTATCAAAATTAGATCACCAGACACAGCTGTTTTTATGTTGTTGTTAAGTTACGCCAACGAAATTCAAAACGTGTTACTGCTTGATACAGGAACTAGAAACAAACGAAGGGTCATTAATGTCACCATCATTTCTCGGGATTTAGGTGTAGCAACGAGCCATGCTATGTTGAATATGCATGCATTATCCGGATGCGACACTACCAGTTCATTTGTTCGTCATGGAAAGTTGTCAGTAAAATCTAAATTGGAAGTTTTCGAAATTCGTGCCTATCCTTAGATCATTAGGATCATCGCTTACAATTACAGATATGTTACAGACAGGCCTAGAGGAATTCGTCTGTTGCTTGTACAGTGATAAGGGATACATAGATATAAATAAGCTACGGTACGATTTGTTCACATAAAAATACTCTCCCACAATGACATTTGCATTGCCAAATACACAAGGTTTCGAATTGAGTCTACTACCTCATTGCAAAGCTTCACTTGAAAAGCACATCAGTCGCGCAAACTACCAGTGCCTCAATGGATAGATATATGGGGATGGGAAGATATATGGAACAATGCACATGTCGCTAAATCCATACTACCAACTACAGTGGGACATGGCTGGAAGATGGAGAATGGACAACTGAAATTTGATTGGATTAAAAGGGATCCGTTGCCGCACAAATTAACCGACGTTATGGAAAGCTTTCATCTAGATGAGTTTGAAGATGGAGATGATCCAGAAGTAGTTAACTTAGCCGATATAGTACATGAGGATGAAGAAGGAGACTGCTGATTACAGATGCTGTTATAAAATGAAATACTCTTATTTGATTTTGAGGTTGAAAGTCAATTTTCATTATTATAACTAGAATGTTTTCGTTTATATTCACATAATGAGAATTTTGTGTTAAGGTTCATATTTACAATAGAAAATGGAAGAATATGTAACTAAAAACTCAGGGAAGAATTCCCGCACAAAATATTATTTATAAACATACCTTCTTCAACGAAAAATGTTAATGAAATGAGAATTAATTGAAAAAGAGTCATTTTCTCCGTGTTTTCGTGGTTTTTCATGTTTCTTCGGGATATGCTGTAATTGACAAGAGGCAAACAACTAAAACCTTAAACTAGATGGCAATACCAACAAAAAAATATGTGAGTCAGAAATTCCCACGGGGGGGGGAGGGTTTCATATTGGTAGCTCATGGTCTAAAATATACCAATTCTGCCATCACTGTCGAAATCTTTACAAGCTCTGAAGAAATACTGCACCGACTCGCAGGGGAGAATAGATACGCCTCACGATTTCCCAAACATTACTACCGCTGGTAGACCATCGGGGATAAGAATTCGGGGGCAGGAACTTAAGGTCTGTAGAAAGGATAAGGCCGTCAATATGACCCACCAGGATGATATCCCCGTTCGAGGGCATCTCAGGAAAAGCCAGTTGGTCTCGCTCAGAGACGCACTGGAAGCCATACCCCTTTTTGATGGAAGAACCAGTTCTTTAAATGATTTCTTCGAAGGATGCAGGGATGCGAAAGATATGCTCCCTCTCCAGAGGCGGAGGGAAATTTAACACTAGAACTACCGCAGGCAGTCAATTTAACTGGTGTCTTATTCAGAGTTCCATTCAACCTCGATTATTTCGTAACCCGTGAGGTTTTTGTGGAAATTGGTACAATACTTTTTTGTAGAGCACATTTCGGTCTACAAAAAAGTTTTATAGCAGTGTGGTCGGAAAATACACGGATAACGAGATAATCACCCGCCAAAAAAACCGTCTTATAAACCGCGACCATTCGGTAGTTCTAGTGTTAACGAAGCTGGCCCGAACAAGAACAATGAGCGCTCGTGCAATCATCCGAAATCAGCAGATTGATACGATTGACGAGTTCATCGCGGCTCTAAGGAAAAAGCTGCCTTTCGGGAAGTCCGTCGAAGAATTGCAAGGAGAGCTTGTAACAACTTTTCAGCAGGATAATGAGAGCGTCATAACCTATGCCCAACGAATTCGGTCCATAGAGCGCCAAATAATAGAGGCCCATAAGACGGAACATGACAACGAAGGATTAAGAGCGTTTACGACAAATACTGAAGATTTAGGTAAGAAATATTTCAGGAGAGGTTTGAAATCCGAGATCGACCTGCGTTTCACTCCACGGAGCAGCATCGACGCCACCATCGATAAGGCAATTGAAATAGAAAAGGATCTATCCCTTAAGGAGGGATTGAGAGGAAAAGGAATGGAACGAACCGCGAATCAAGAAATGAAATAAATTGCTAGGTTTGCTCAAGACCAGGACACATCGCAAGCGTTTGCAGGGAACGAAGCAAGGGGTCAAATGATATAAATCTCGGGAAAGAGGTTGTTATTTGCCAAATCTGCCAAAAGAGGGGCTACAGCGCGGACAAATGCTACCAGTGCGAGAAACAGCACATAGCACCACCACAGCGGGCAAGCATCCGATATATGGAGGAACCAAGGGCAACGGCTGCCGCACATGAGGCGAGCAAACAAAACTGCCAGTATTGCCATGAAGCAAGACATATCGCAAGAAACTGTCTAAAGATCACCTTTGGTGTCGTCAGGAGAAATCCACCAGCAGAATGTCAGTTTTATGGGAAACCTGGACACACCGCCGAGATAACTGCTGGAAGTTGCAGAATATGATGCAATGGACAAATGAATCGCCATTCCCCGGATTTCAAACCAGGGCGCCAGGAACGCGACCCATGGGACAGCCAGGTCCCGATTTTTCCCAACCTCGGGCAAACTGAAGGGATGAAAGGCAGGGAGCGCAGGACCAGCAACCCGGGGCATATCAAGCATCAACTCCAGGTGGCAACTTTGGCGGGTCCGCATCCAGGGACAATCTAAATTTTTACCAGAAATGCGGTAGAAACGGTCATACGATTGACAACTGCTATTATCGGTATCATGGAAACTCGGATCCGAACGTTCCCCTTTGCAGATATTGCAAAAAGACCGGACACTTGTTACAAAATTGCATTACGAGAGCACGCAATAACAAGAACCGCGACTATCAGTCGGGAAACGCAAATGGGTCCCCGCGAACGGGTGCACGACAGGGGACAACCATGAATACGCGCCCGGTTATGATGATAGATCCCGCGGAAACTCACGAGGAAACATACGAAGAGTGAACATAAACTTAAATAAACGAAATCGCGAGCCTCTACCATCGAAATAGAATTATATCCAATACATAGGCGCCGGTAGCAATGATGTTAGACACGAGTTCGAGTGAAAATCTTGTAAAAAGGGAAGTTTTAGATTCACATACCGAGACAGATGATTCCGAAATTTTAGAATTGATGGGCATTGCAACCACCAGGGTGTTTACCCTGGGAAAAGTCGTGTTATGGGTTCTGGGATGTCCGATGGTGTTTCATGCTGTAAGAAATAATTTCCCGATTCACCAGGGAGGAATTTTGGGAAATGATTTTTTCGAACAGACTGGTGGCGATTTACGGTATACCTCCCGGTGTTTAGAGGTGGATAAGCAACAAATACCTTTTTTAACGCCCGAAACCATAATAGTCCCCGCGCGATCGGAATCCAGTTTCTTTATCCGAATACAAAATACCGACATAGCTGAGGGGTACGTGTTGCGTTTAAGGTCTGCGAGGAATTTTTCTGGGCAACGCGATTGTGAAGAACGAAAACGGTAAAGCATACCTCAGGATAATAAATACACTGGACGAAGAAGTCGAAATACACAAGTTCCTACCTTAAAACTACAGATCTTTGAGGAATACTCCCGAAAGGAGGACACAGGAACAGATCACAAAATATCACGAAAGGATCAAGCCGCGCGTTGGAGATAAAAATAGGTCCGATAAATCCGAAATCCCTCGTTCCAACAAAGAAGAAAATCTTAATTCTGATAAAGATAAGAACCTCCGTTTCGATAAAGGTGAAGCTTACTCTTCCAATAAATATGAAAATCTCCGTTCCATTAAATATTTCTCTACCGATAAACATGAAAAGGTTTTTATTTAGATCTCTGTTCCCGAAAGATTGTGAGTAAACCTGAAAATATCTATACCCGCGGAAAGGAAGTTAAAACTAGTAAAACCGAAAGCATTCATGTTAATCAAACCCCAAACAAAGGGGGAAATATTGAAAGTCAAGAAATCATTGAAGGTTCTGAGGAGATTAAAACTAACAATAAAAATGATGAATATCAATGTGGATTAAAAGAGCTGAAATTTATGCCCAGTAATGAAATAAGTTGGTTTAGTTTAGAGGACCAGCCCGAAAATAAAAGGATTGCGGTTTTTCATACTGGTAAATATCACGAGGATAAACAAATTGCGAACAAAAGGTTCGAAAAATTGAAAGAGGCTCTTCGTTTAGATACATTAAACGACGAAGAACGCGTAAATATTGAAACTTTAATCAGGATAGGTTCCATATCCCAGGAGAATTTTTAAAATCCACTCATGTATTAGAACATCAAATCGTAACCACGGACGAAGTACCGATTAACTCACGACAATACAGATTCCTTCAAATTCACAAAGACGAAATAAATCGTCAAGTTCAGGAGTTGCTCGAAGGAGGTATAGTTAAACAGTCAAAATCACCTTACAATACGCCGCGCCGGTCTGGATAGTCCCAAAAAAAACCCGACTCACAGGGAAACAAACGTTGGAGAATGGTTTTAGATTTCCACGCTCTAAACAAGAAAACCATTGGCGACGCTTACCCCCTTCCTAACATAGTCGACATACTTGACCAGTTAAGAGGAGCGCAGTACTTTTCCGTGTTTGATCTAGCCTCAGGGCTCCACCAAATAAAGGTGAATGCTCAGGATAGCCATAAAACCGCGTTCACTACCCCGTTCGGGTATTACGAGTTTGATCGAATGCCCTTCGGTTTGAAAAATGCGCCCGCCACCTTCCAGCGCTTAATGGAGATAGTATTGACGAGTCTCCAGGGTAATGAGTTATTCATATACCTTGACGACATAATCATATATGCAAGTACACCGGAAGAACATGAACAAAAGTTCCTGAAATTAATGGACAGGTTGCGAATAGCAAATCTGAAACTTCAACCCGATAAATGTGAGTTTCTAAGGAAAGAGGTAGCATATCTGGGGCACATTATATCACGAGAAGGGGTAAGGCCTAATCCAGGAAAGTTAAACACGGTTGAGAATTGCCCAGAGCCACGGAACGTGAAGAATATCCATCAATTTTTAGGCCTAACCGGGTGTTATCGGCGATTCATCTTGGGATTCTCGAAGATCGCAAGACCCCTTTCAAATATATTAAAAGATCAGGTCCCATTTATCTGGGGAAATAGGGAGCATAAAGCGTTTAACAAATTAAATTACGAATTGTGCAAAGCACCTATCCTGCAATATCCCGATTTCTCCAAACCATTCATCCTAACCACTAATGCATCCGGTTATGCCATCGGTGGGATCCTGTCACAGGGAAAAATTGGCAAGGAGCTACCAATTTCCTACACCTCAAGGGTACTCTCGGATGCTGAGTTTAAATACGATACGTACGAGAAGGAAGTATTAGCCATCATCGACGGCGTTAAACATTTCCGACCGTACTTATATAGGAGGAAATTCACCCTAGTCATAGATAATAAGGCCGTGTCATGGATAAAAACGGCGAAAGACGGCAATACCAGAGTCCTGCGATGGGCGCTAAAATTGGCTACATATGATTTTGATATCATACACAACCCGGCATATGTATTGCCAACGCCGACGCCCTGTCCAGGAATCCCGTAAACCATGTTGCACATAATGAAACACCAGCTTTTTCCGTGCAAACAAGGGCCCAAACGATTCGTAAAGAAGTACAGGAACCGAAAGGAAGGTTAAACATAGAAGAAATTGCCAGATTATTGGAAGAAAACACATGCAACGAGGATTCGAGCGATGACAAGGGATACCAAGATTACGCCACTGAAAAAAAAACAGGGAGAAAGAGATAAATTTGCGCCCATACGCTCCGGAGACGATGACATCTCAATAGTTGAGGCAGAGCAATCCTCGGAAGATAGCATGAGCCCCAAACTACGAGGAAGGAACCAATATTGTCCAACACGTGGGAAACGAAAATGGCGCAACGCCGCACAGTAGGCCGTTTACCCATTCTAGCTGGACAAAATATGTATATATCGACTGTTAATATTAATGTATGTTATTTTACATACATCGGATAGTATTTTTATTATCATAGTGGTTGTTTTTGTTTAATTTTGAGTATCATAGGTGTAAATAAAAAAAAGTTAAGGACAAAAAAAAATTATTGCAAAAATATACGTACAAATGTGTACATGTGGTAAAACAATCTTTATTATTATTTAATTTAAATGAAAATAATGGAAAAACATCATAGAAACATATAAATTAATCACTGAAATCAGAGAAGTCAGGATCAGTTTCAGCGGAGTCTGCTATTGTTTAATCTCTTTCTAGGTGGACAAAATATATATCGACTGTTAATATTAATGTATGTTATTTTACATACATCGGATAGTATTTTTATTATCACAGTGGTTGTTTTTGTTTAATTTTGAGTGTCATAGGTGTAAATCACCTAGAAGGAGTAAACGGCCCACCATTTCACAAAATAATGTTCTTTATTTCTGTGGACTGAATTTATATGAAGGCCAAAAAATGCCAAACTACTTTTCGGCTTATTTTGTAGGACAATGTTCCTACTTTTAGAATATCTGAGTTTTTTTTGCGATTTTTTGCGTTAAGGTTGTTTTTCATTATTTGCAGAAGAGAGTGTTTCCTACATTTCCGAGAAATACCTAAAAAATCTACGAGCAGTATTTCAGCAAATGTATTAGACCTTTTATAATGTCCAGATATTCCATTGCAACCCTTCCCTACGAATATTCAAAACCCAGTAGATATAGAAGACGATTAAACAATAGCAGACTCCGCTGAAACTGATCCTGACTTCTCTGATTTCAGTGATTAATTTATATGTTTCTATGACGTTTTTCCATTATTTTCATTCAAATTAAATAATAATAAAGATTGTTTTACCACATGTACACATTTGTACGTATATTTTTGCAATAATTTTTTGTTTGTTTTTAACTTGTTTTTATTTACACCTATGACACTCAAAATTAAACAAAAACAACCACTATGATAATAAAAATACTATTCGATGTATGTAAAATAACATATTAATATTAACAGTCGATATATATTTTGTCCAGCTAGAATGGGCAAACGGCCCACTGTGCGCCGGTGGAAAGTAACGACTCTGAACCGTTTTCTCGCGAAGAAATTGAAGAAATACCACGGGTAATAAAAACTAAAGCACAAGTTCATGCCGAGGATCCAGTAATTCAGAGCAGGATCCAGACCCGTGGTAGGACAAAAAACCAGGGCGCACAAGCAATCAAATCTAGGAAAACGAAAAGGAAAAAGCAGTGTGAGGACATCAAAACAACCCGAATGACAAAATTAATCGGCTCTATGTAGGGGCAACATCGGCCTTCCGAGGTGGCAATATAGGCCGACCGAGCTGCAGCCTGCATAGTGCCTATATAGGAAGTGTAACGCTCGTCTATAAAGTGGCTATATAGGCCATGCAATGTAGAGCCTATGTAGGTCACACTATTTACAGACTATATAGGCCATGCAATGTACAGCCTATACAGGCCGTACGCTTTGCAGACTATATGGGCCACACGATTTACAGACTATGTAGGCCATGCAATGTACAGCCTATATAAGCCTTACCATTTGCAGACTATATAGGCCACGTGATATTCAGGCTATATAGGGTATTTAGTTTGCGAACGATATAGGCCTCACGATATTCAGGCTACATATAGGCCAGCAAGATAGAGTCTGTATAGGCCTACGTCGCAAGAGTACAACACTCGCAATGGAGGCTATTCACGCCGTGTGATGTACCACCTCATAAGCCAATTGAGTGATTCAGAGATTATACAGACCAAGAGTAATTGACGGACTATATCACAGGCAAAACATTGCCGAAACAATTAAAGTCAAATGGTAAGAATAATTAAGATAAAATCAATCAAATGCATAGAACATCTATTTTTATTGCACAGAGAAATATCGAATTTCCATATAGAGAATAGCATAATTATATTAAAATTCATGAATCACTTATTATGATTAATTAACAACTGAACCGAAAAAAAACATGTTGAATGCCTTCCTTCGATTGCTTCGAGGAGCATGAGTCCTCCTTGCTCCTTTGTCCTGGGCCTGCGTTGGAAAGCCCCGTTGCCTTGACGTCACTGTGGGGGAAACTGCCCGCTTCAACCTGGCATCGTGGATCGCCCTTGTAGTCCAGTAAACGAAGGTCTGAAATACGAACTTTTGACATACAGGCTGCGTTTTTGTTTAACGTTGTCATTTGACCCTATAAAGCTCTGGGTGAAGTATCGCGGTTTTTCCTCTTGCGGTTTGGTTGAAAAACAATAACAAATACCCCAAAAATGGGTTATTCAAGAATAACTCGAAAACTAAGCGAGATATCGAAAAAAGTGTAAATTCAAAATTGTATAGCTTAAAATTCTCTATAAAAAAGGTTTTACACAGTTTACTCCCACTCCCACGGTTTATTCTCTAGAGCCGCGCAAACATTAGGGGGAAATAAAAAATCGTAAAACATCGAAAATTTAACATTTTTGAATGCTTTTTGTCTTAAATTGCTTAAGAAAGTCTCTACTTTTAAAATAAAATTATATATTTTTTTTTCACTCAATTGTTTAAAAAGTGCCAAGTAAAGTCAACGATATCTTTCGATATTATGAATAATTTTTTCTTCTTTGTGTTCCATAATTTTGTTAGTTAAATTCCCGACGCATTACACTCGGGTCATTTTTCTGTAATTGTCGTGATTTGTAAGATATCTCAGTCTTTAAAAATTACTTTGATAACCTTGGTGCGTCCGGAGAACCACTGGTGCCGTTCGCACACATTCTAGCGGTCGCCGGAGTTACGCGCAGAGGCACCCCTTCCCAGACCGGGAGCCTGTCCCTATTCTTAGGCAGGTACCTACATACATTTTACGAAAAGCACCTCACGGCTGACTGACCGGATTTTTTCTCCGCTAAACCGGGAGCTGAGAGACATTGAGTATACAAAAACCGATCACCACATTCTGATTGATGATTTAAGTTCAGAAAGGTTTTAGTACGGGATCCCTCATAAGAAAAAACAATGATTACCACTCCTCTGAAACTTTATGAGCAGCTTCATTTTGCCGAGTCTGCCAACTTTTTTATTTGCGAAAAATTTGGTTGCCGCCGGGGTTTCGAGATATTAATAAATAATCATATAAAATTTATAAATTTTGTTTATTGATGACCAACAAGCTGATTCTATGCCCGAAGTAAGATAAATATTTATGAAATCAAACGGTAACATTGTCCGATAAGTTTTCTGCCAGGTATGTCCAGTCCGACACTCTGAACATGTGAAATTGATAAAATTTGTTAACTAATTACCAACGAGCTGATTTTTTCGGCAAAGGTAGATAATTATTTGTAAAATTGATGGTAACATTGTCCGACAAGTTTTCTGCCGGGTATGTCCAGTCTGACAAAATTTATAATTTTGACATGTTTGTTAATTAATATCTCGAAACCCCGGCGGAAACCAGACTTTTCGCAGATAAAAAAGCTGGCAGACTCGGCAAAATGAAGCTACTCACAAAGTTTCAGAGGAGTGGTAATCAATTTTTTTTTCTTATATGAGGGATCCCTTACTATTTAACAAAAATGATATCGTCGAGGTTACCGGACGGACTTAGTGGTCAATTTTTTTTAGGCAATATAATAGGAGTTTTCGATTCCGTCGCTGTAGCTGTGAGAAAAACCTTGTTCTTGACTATTAAAAGGTTATTTGGGTAAGGTATGAAATAAAAAAAAACGGCATCATCATAATGCAATACAAATCTAATTATTAATGGAAAAAGAAATAAGTGGTTTACATAATTAATTAGTATTGAAAAATAACAAAATTGAACACTTACGCAGGTAAGTTTTTACAATGGTTGTGGATGCATTTGCAAAGAGAGATATAATTAATCTTGTTTTTTTGAAACTATAGGACATTGTTCTGCAATCAGCATTACATTCGCAAGGCCTGATTAAAGAATTATACAAAGGCGGTTTTGTCATTTGCACCGGGTGGAGCTGTCCATCTCGTCTTTTATAGGCGAAAATATTTTTATATTTTACTTGTTATCCTTTAATTTCCTTTAATTTTTCATATTTTACACGCTGTACATGCAGTCATACTGCAACCTTTTGCCCAACTATGGGTAATAAACATGTTTATCAATCAAATCAATCAATCTCTCTATCTCTTTCTCTCTCTCTCTTCTGTCCTTCTCCTTCGCTCATTCTTCCTTATAAAAATTAGAGTATGTAGTTCGCCAATAATATATTTTTTGCTTTTTTTCCGAAAAGTAAACTGAGTTGAACATTACAATGTTGCTTTTTTCCCGAAATTCAAATCATTTGGGAGCAGCAAATTATTCATTATTTTATTATGTTTTACTATTATGTTTATTTTATTATGTTTATTATGTTTCGAACTCATAAGGATCAGATTTATCATATTCATTGTCTTCGTCGCCTTCGTCCACATCTCTTTCTTCCCCATCTCCTTCTTCTTCTTCCTCTTCTCCCCCCGAACTCTCCCAATCTATGTCTTCTTCAGTTTGATTTGATACTGTAGCTGGTAGATTAGAACACTCATCTTTATCAGAACATTTTTTACATAGTGGGGTGCAATGGAGCCCAGCCTTTTTACACACACATCGGGATGTGCTGCAGTTAGTAGAGGCGCAGTTGCAAGACACCTGGAAACCATTTTTTAACAATTTAATAAATTGTAATGAGGAAGCAAATGATTTAACGCGATGAAGAGTGAGAAGGATAACAGAAATGATGCGTGCAATAATTTTCATGAGTGATATAATTAAGATTGGTCTAAACTGCTTCATTCTGTACATTGAATTTAGCTCCGCGGCGTAGGAGTTATTAGAATAGAAATTCGGTGAATCTTCAAAACGCCAGAGTTTTTTGGACATATCATATATAATATTACACATAGAAACTTTTTGAAGCACAAATTTCATTACCATTTTTCAATAATTAAGGGGGTCTTATCGTGTAAAAACTGATTTTCCAGCTCTATTTTTGAAAATGCATTATGAGAAAACTACAAAAGATTTTTGAATGTAGCTTTTTTGAATGTATTCGTTTATTTTTGAACTTTTTATTCTTTTTTTTCTTTAGTTCATTAAATTCGCGCTTTTGCAGAAATTTTGAAATTTCTCAAAATTGCAGACTTTCGGAAGAAAATATGTATTTTTCCCCTTTTTTGTGTGCTACAAATGGCTGTAAAAAAGTATTCCATCAGTATTTTCAAAAAAGCTTGTGTCTGACCATAGCCAAGGAGATAACAAATAACAGTTTATGCGGTGATTTTGTTTCAGACTACCTGAAGGGTCAAAATCGTTCACCCCGTGTGCCCTGGGCTTTCTTGACAAGGGCATGGTCAAGAACAAACTAAAGTCACGTGGGTGAATTTAATGAACTAAAGAAAAAAAAGAATAAAAAGTTCAAAAATAAACGAATACATTCAAAAAAGCTACGTTCAAAAATCTTTTGTAGTTTTCTCATAATGCATTTTCAAAAATAGAGCTGGAAAATCAGTTTTTACACGATAAGACCCCCTTAATTATTGAAAAATGGTAATGAAATTTGTGCTTCAAAAAGTTTCTATGTGTAATATTATATATGATATGTCCAAAAAACTCTGACGTTTTGAAGATTCACCGAATTTCTATTCTAATAACTTCTACGCCGCGGAGCTAAATTCAATGTACAGAATGAAGCAGTTTAGACCAATCTTAATTATATCACTCATGAAAATTATTGCACGCATCATTTCTGTTATCCTTCTCACTCTTCATCGCGTTAAATCATTTGCTTCCTCATTACAATTTATTAAATTGTTAAAAAATGGTTTCCAGGTGTCTTGCAACTGCGCCTCTACTAACTGCAGCACATCCCGATGTGTGTGTAAAAAGGCTGGGCTCCATTGCACCCCACTATGTAAAAAATGTTCTGATAAAGATGAGTGTTCTAATCTACCAGCTACAGTATCAAATCAAACTGAAGAAGACATAGATTGGGAGAGTTCGGGGGGAGAAGAGGAAGAAGAAGAAGGAGATGGGGAAGAAAGAGATGTGGACGAAGGCGACGAAGACAATGAATATGATAAATCTGATCCTTATGAGTTCGAAACATAATAAACATAATAAAATAAACATAATAGTAAAACATAATAAAATAATGAATAATTTGCTGCTCCCAAATGATTTGAATTTCGGGAAAAAAGCAACAAATATATTATTGGCGAACTACATACTCTAATTTTTATAAGGAAGAATGAGCGAAGGAGAAGGACAGAAGAGAGAGAGAGAGAGAGAGAGAGATTGATTGATTTGATTGATAAACATGTTTATTACCCATAGTTGGGCAAAAGGTTGCAGTATGACTGCATGTACAGCGTGTAAAATATGAAAAATTAAAGGAAATTAAAGGATAACAAGTAAAATATAAAAATATTTTCGCCTATAAAAGACGAGATGGACAGCTCCACCTGGTGCAAATGACAAAACCGCCTTTGTATAATTCTTTAATCAGGCCTTGCAAATGTAATGCTGATTGCAGAACAATGTCCTATAGTTTCAAAAAAACAAGATTAATTATATCTCTCTTTGCAAATGTATCCACAACCATTGTAAAAACTTACCTGCGTAAGTGTTCAATTTTGTTATTTTTCAATACTAATTAATTATGTAAACCATTTATTTCTTTTTCCATTAATAATTAGATTTGTATTGCATTATGATGATGCCGTTTTTTTTTATTTCATACCTTACCCAAATAACCTTTTAATAGTCAAGAACAAGGTTTTTCTCACAGCTACAGCGACGGAATCGAAAACTCCTATTATATTGCCTAAAAAAAATTGACCACTAAGTCCGTCCGGTAACCTCGACGATATCATTTTTGTTAAATAGTAAGGGATCCCTCATATAAGAAAAAAAAATTGATTACCACTCCTCTGAAACTTTGTGAGTAGCTTCATTTTGCCGAGTCTGCCAGCTTTTTTATCTGCGAAAAGTCTGGTTTCCGCCGGGGTTTCGAGATATTAATTAACAAACATGTCAAAATTATAAATTTTGTCAGACTGGACATACCCGGCAGAAAACTTGTCGGACAATGTTACCATCAATTTTACAAATAATTATCTACCTTTGCCGAAAAAATCAGCTCGTTGGTAATTAGTTAACAAATTTTATCAATTTCACATGTTCAGAGTGTCGGACTGGACATACCTGGCAGAAAACTTATCGGACAATGTTACCGTTTGATTTCATAAATATTTATCTTACTTCGGGCATAGAATCAGCTTGTTGGTCATCAATAAACAAAATTTATAAATTTTATATGATTATTTATTAATATCTCGAAACCCCGGCGGCAACCAAATTTTTCGCAAATAAAAAAGTTGGCAGACTCGGCAAAATGAAGCTGCTCATAAAGTTTCAGAGGAGTGGTAATCATTTTTTTTTCTTATGAGGGATCCCGTACTAAAACCTTTCTGAACTTAAATCATCAATCAGAATGTGGTGATCGGTTTTTGTATACTCAATGTCTCTCAGCTCCCGGTTTAGCGGAGAATTATAGGGTCAAATGACAACGTTAAACAAAAACGCAGCCTGTATGTCAAAAGTTCGTATTTCAGACCTTCGTTTACTGGACTATTGCTTGGCGCGTCCACTCCTAATAGTCCAGTAAAATTTCCGTTTAAATCGAAAATTGTGACGTAATGGTGAAAACTTGATAATAAATCAATATCATCGCATAAATCTCCCTCAAGTTAAGTGTTAACTCTCAAGTCGAGGGAAATTTTCATGGGAGAAATGATAATTTCATGGATTAGTATTGTTAATTTTTAGAAATATTACTATAGAATTAACGCGCGCGCGATCTTATAAAAAAATATGATATTTCTCGTTTTCGAGATTTAGGTTAGGTTTCCAATATTCAATCAACTATAATATCCATTACAAAGTATGCAAAATTCAATCAAATGAGGAACAATAATTTCTTCATAAAAAGTTAAAGTACTTCAATAAAACGCGTACTAAAATGATTATAAAATGTTAAATTACGTACGATTTTTATGTAATACTAACCAGAGTCCCCTTCTTCTTCCAACACTGCAGCATTCCGTACTTGCTCCCACTTTTTCTGAGCACGCTTTTTACATCGATGCTTTTGAACACGTTCTCGGATCAATTTCCGTTTCCGATCCACAGTAAACTTTAGAGTTCAGTGCCGAAGCCCACGAGAGTACTGGGTGCAAGAATTGTCCCCTCGATCTTATATTATAGTATATATGAACGACGCGACATCTTTTGCGCCCAGTATATACTATGTGGTGAATGCCCTTCTATATAGGCTGGCTGTCACAGAACTGACATCGCTCACATGTAGTGTGGCCTATATAGGTCGACAATTGCAAAACCAACATCGCTCGTATAAAGAATAACCTATAAAAGCCGGATATTTTGTGGAACCAATATCTTCCCTACATAGGATGTGGCCTATATAGGCTGACCGTCACAGGCCTAACATCGCTCGCATGTGTGGCCCATATAGGTTGACAATCGCAAAACCAACATTGCCCCTATAAAGGATAACCTATAACAGCCGGATATTGTAAAATCAATATCGCTCCTATGTGTAGGATTTGGCCTTCATAGGATGACTTTCGCAAAACTAAGATTGCCCTTATATAGAATGGCCTATGTAGGTCAGATATTGCCAAACCAATATCGCCCCTACGTAGGAAGTGACCTTTATAGGCTGTCCGTCATAGGACCGATATCGCTTGTATGTAGGTGACGTATATGTAGGTTGACCGTTCCCAAACCAACATTGCCCTCATAATGGAAAACCTACATAGGCTGGCCGGTACAAAACCAATATCGTGCCTACATAGAATCTATATTGGCCGAGAAATCTTGTCACTCGGGAAGTGAATTATCAGGTGGAGAAGATAAACCCCTCCTCGAAAGGATAAGAAACAAAGGAGCTATGTTAACACTAGAAGGGCCGCAACTACTTAATACCTATTAACGCCACACAGGGGCTCATTTTGACTCCCATCAGTTACTATCGTATAACAATGCTCGCTAAACAAAGATAATATAGATATATTAATTTTTTTGTTTATTGGCTAAAAAAATTAGTTTAACATTTAGTGGCTTATTGTCTATTCGGCGCATTTGGCACAAGTTACAGTTTTAATAATATCACCTGAACACTTTCCGCAAGGAAACTTGAGACACTTTTGACATTTGTCGACTGTCTTGTTTCCTTTGCAGTGTTTTCCAATTTGGTATTTATGTCTTATTTTTGATTGACCTGCTTCAGTTTCTCTAGAAACATAGAGAAGTATTTTTATTAATACAATATGCTGCTCGAAGTTGTTCAGCAAGTTTTCTCAAAAACTGATGCCGGCTTATTTTTCTGCCTTTACTTTCTTTATACAAAACCCAAGCATTTATTAGGGCTAAATCAAGCATATTATAAAAAAAACCTGAACAAGCCAACAACGTGAGCCTGCTCCGATGGTGTACTGCCTAGCCATTTAATAACAATATCGACTCCATATTTGGTATTGTTATAAACACTTACGCTTTCGGGCAGTTTTTTCCCAGTTGAACCAATTTCAATGTTAGAATGCATTGTACTCAGGATCAGGACATTCTTGTTTTTCTTTCCCTGATATACAGTTAATGTGCAGTTTTCATGTTTCAAAAGTGTTGTATCATAAAGAGGTGCTTTACGCAATTTTACATCAACTGGAATCTCTTTTCGAATCTTATTTATTGTTTCCACAATGGTAGTTTTAGCTTCGCTCTAGCGCCTAGCCAGCTTCACAGATGTAAAAAAATTGTCTGTGCTGACATTTCTGCCTTTGTTTAGAAATGGTGTTATAAGACGCCATACTACATTTTCAGGAAGGCTTTCATCTGTAGGACGATGTTCATCCTTTCCTAGGTAGGGAAATGCATTACACATATATTTGGATTTGGGATCAATGAGCATCCAAAATTTAATGCTAAACTTATCTGGCTTATTAGCCATGTAATGGGTAAATCGACAGCATGCTTTTGTGGGAAACAGCTGCTCATCAATCGTTACAAATTCTCCGCGTTTATAACAGGTTATGCAATGTTCAATAAATCTATCCCATATATATGATGCCAGGGCAAATTTGTCTGTCTTGAGGCGTTCAGATCGAGTTTGATGGTCGCCAAATCTCAAATACCGCATTATAATGCGAAAACGGTTTCGGCTCATTGTGTTTCCAAAAAATTCTATTCCCCAATCTTTAGACCATAAGAGATCATAATCCATCCCTCCGCACTTATAAGACCCACGAACATACAGCAATGCAATAAATACATCAAGTTCTTCCAGATTAACGGACCAGTCATTTTCACCCTTGCGTCTAGCTTCAGCTTCAGTGCATAGTTTTATGTGTCGCAAAATCGGTTCAGATACAAGCAGTCGCCATGAACTCAACATATCTCCTTGTATTATATACCGTTTAGCAAATGGCGTTGGCCCTGACATTTCCCTAATAATATTCTGAGCTGATGCCCTTCCTGGAGTTTTACGTTGAATGTCGATCACTTTCCACGAAGTTTGCTTGTCACTTCCCAGGAAGACAGATCCAGTGGCAAAAAGATCGCTTTGTGTATTAGCTGCTGATGCTTGACGAGCCCTTGGCGGTGGTTTACGCCCACGCCCACGTACCCTGCTTCGCTTGAGTACCTGGTCCGTCGTTTCAGCATTGTCTTTTTCATCTCCAAAATTAGTTGTCTAATGATCAACCGAGGAACATGCTGCAGCTGCAACAACGGAAATTACAATTTATTTTGAGTTTTAGATGAGCTTCTCAATGCAATACTTATAATATATAGAATACAATCAGGAATATGCATGAAGCACAGCAGACATAATAGTTAAAGTTATTCAAAACACAGTACCAATAGTAAAAAGTTGATAAGAAAAACTCCTACCCCAAAAACATTACTTTAAAAGTAGTAGGCCACGCCTCCCGGTGACGTATTTCAAAACGCTCCGTTGTGGAAGGCGCTGGCTCGTGACGTCACTATGCACGAAACTGGCCCGCCAGTACACTTTCTAGTCTGTTTCTCAATACCTTGTGTATCGGAAGAGTACAAGTGAAGTGGAAGTTTGTTTATTTTTTGTCACTATTTTTGTTTGACGTTTGATAGTAGAATGTCGAAGAAGGAAGGAGAAGGATTTATAAATATTGTATAGTGCCGAGATATACAAACACATCTGTGGTAACACCGGAAAAAATATTCTTTTCCGTTCCAAAAATTAGGATATTCGGAAGAATTGGTGTACGGCAATGAAGAGGGATAAGAAAAAGAACCCCCGCCACTTTCTCTAAAGACGTCGCTATACTGTTGTGAGGACCATTTTAATGTAAGTTATAGGTACAGAGTTATATACCTATATTTGCACATTGTTGTAACTGTATTGTACTGTATATTGTACATATTTTATTAATGGCATATTTCCAAAAATTTACATTAAGATAACGTAAATTTAAAGAAAGTTACCAACAACATAGTTCAAAAACAGCAGAGTGTACTTATACAAATTTAAAGTACTTATAATAACTAAGTAGTATCTATTGAATGAAATAATACCACTTATAAATATCTAGTACCAATCATATATTAAAAACAAATATTATTGTAAACAACTACATAAAGATCTACGAAAAATCACCGTTATACTGTTCTTCTATCTTTAAAAATAACCGAAATATAAGGCCATGAAGGAAATGGCAAAAAATGAAAAACACCCTGTATCTCAACACTGGATCTAGTTAGCCGTGAGATTTTGACAGCATTAAATTTGTTTTCAAAATCGGCCCCGAGGATGTGTAACTGGATTTTTTCTATAACGTTTTTCCCAAAACTCCGTAGGTACATCGAAAAGGCGACACCGCGTATATTTACAAATTACATATAGGCAGACTGCTATTTATTTTATTTTGAGGTATACAATCTGACTTATTCATACCGTATCTTTAAATCTTACCTTATTGCTTTAATATTTCGCGTTTCTGCTCCAATGAAATCTTGGTTTGATCCAAGAAAAGCAAACACTGACAACGCATCGATTTGCGGCAAAAATTGTCAGATTTCCCTTGCACAAATCAACTGTCCATTTTCACAGCACAACACAAGCTTCGTACTCGAAACAGTTAAACAGCCCTCAAAACGAAGAACTATAACACACGCTTACGATTCTGCAGACGCCGTCAACACGAATGCGATATCCGAGAGTGCATAGTGACGTCACGACCCGGCGTGCCGCTCGACCAGCCGTTTCAAGTGGGCGGAGCTTAGCGCAAACTTTATTAATTTCTTACGGCTTAATTTCGCGTCAGAAACAAAAATAAAGAAATACGTCCCAACTTTTTTTACGTGCTCAATCCATTTTTGATGTAAAAAAAATAGGTGCATATTCCTGATTGTAGGGGTATAAGATATAAATATCTAAGATAACTGTGAACCAACCTTGGTGTACGATAACCTCTACTTTCTTCTTTAAAATCAGAAGATTCGCTGTAACTATTTTCTTTTGGGGAATATACTGATTTGTTGTCTTCGTCGTCAGTATCATCTGGGGCAGTATCGGAATCCTCACCACCGGAGTCGTCCATTGCCATTTCATTATCCACTTCCATAAGTTCAGAGGCACTAAGATATTTTTACACGACATTTTCAAAATACGTTACACAAATGCGTCGACGCACCAAACCAATCGGTTACAACAACTGACTGAACCAACATTAAACGGCCGTATATTGACATATACAGAAATGGCCGCCCCCCCATTCCGCATGAACGAATCATGCGATGGGTGGGAGAATTACAGGGAATTGGCCGCCGACAAAATTGTAGAAGTTTGTTTGTTATACGAGGGTGGGGTGACAAGTTTCCGGCCTGATAAAGAAAAACAACTTTTTCCGATTTTTTTTTCGCTTTATTTTTCAACATAATCTCCATCAAGACTAGTCCATTTTTCATAGCGGTGCTCTAATGCAGTTATACCATTTTTATAGTCCGATTTGTCAAGTCCCTCAAAATACTCATTTACAGCATCGATGACTTCCTCGTTGCTTAAATTTTTACCCCCGAGCCAATTTTTTAGGTTAGGAAACAGATGATAGTCACTGGGGGCTAAATTGAGTGAATATGGTGGATGGGGAAGCAATTCGAATCCTAACTCGATGATTTTAGCCATTGCAATGACCGACAAATGGGCGGGTGCGTTGTCATGGTGAAACAAAATTTTTTTCTTCGCCCAGTGAGGTCGTTTATTTTTCACTTTATCCTTCAAACGTGGGGGGAAGGTTAGGGACGCGAGTGCGAACGGACGTGTGTCGAGAGTGGTGTGTCTTAAAGGCCGGAAAAGTGAGAAAATAGTTAAAGAAGAAGGTAGGGAGAGGCGAAGAAAGGGATAAGAAAGTGTGGAGAAGAGACTAGGGACAAGATCGTGATGCGGCGAGAAGGGTAAGAAAGGAGAAATAGGAAATAATTTCCTTGAGAAAGCGAGTGAGGTTAGGAGTGCGAAACGGGCACGGGGAAGGAGGAGAAGGGAAAGTTTAGCCAGCGGACGAAGAGGCGGACGGAGCAAGTGCGAAAGACGGACGACGAGGTGGCGCGCAAGCATGGCGGGTAATGTGAAAGGCAAGGAAGGAAAGAAGGCGGAGGGAAGTGCGAAAGGAGTCGGAAGGCCATCCAAAGCGGAACAACTGGAGAGAGCAAGGAGGTCTGAAAAGGATGTAGGCGTAATGCTTAGAGAGGCGAAGAAAAACGAAGAGAGGCGAGAAAATGGCGAGGAAGAGGATGAGGGCACAAGAAGTAAGGAAGGAGAAGTAGCAAAACGGAAAAGTATCGAGGAAATGTTCGAGAGCTTGATAAGCCGGTTTGAAGAATTGAAAGGAGATCTCAATGAGATGAAGGTAGAAATAGGGAGAGAGGTAGCGGCGAGTATCGGAGGGATAAGGAGGGAGATAGAGGAAAGGCAAGCAGTATGGCAGGAGGAAAAAGCAGAGATGAAAGAAAAGATGCAGGGAATGGAAAGGAGAATAGCAGCGCTAGAAGGGAGAGCAGGTGGAGGCGAGGCGGGCACAGAGCGGATAGAAAGATTCATGGAGCAGAAGGATAGAGAATTAAGGGAAAATAACATTGTGATCAGAGGGCTCCAGCTGGAAGGACAAGATGGAAAAAATGAAGTGGAAAAATTCCTGAAAGAAAAAGTAAAGGTGGAAGCGAAATTGAAGTGGGCCAAGATTGTTGGCAGAGAGAGGAAGATGGTGATCGTCGGGGTGGAAGACTGGGAGACAAAGAAGAGGATCATGGAAAAGAAGAGTAACCTGGGCAATGTACCAATCTTCATCGACCATGACTTGACAAGGAAGGAGAGAGAAATACAGAGGGAGATTTTGGAATGGGCGAAGCTGGAGAGGAGAAGAGGAGTACAGGTCAAAGTTGGCTTCCAGAAATTGTGGAGCAATGGGCGTTGGAGAAGATGGCAGAGGGAAGAATGGGAAGAGAACAACCAGGATTTTTAGGCGAGCCACGAAAGAGGGGAACGGATGTAAGGAAACGAAGAATGCTTTTCTGGAACGTTGCAGGGGTAAAGAGGAAGGATAGAGACTTTTGGAAATTCGTTCAGGACTTCGACACTGTAGCACTAATAGAAACGTGGATAGAGGAGAAGGATTGGAGTAAACTAAAGGAGGTTTTGCCGAAAGGTTTTGTATGGAGCAGCCAGCATGCTAGGAGGGAGAAACTGAAGGGAAGGGCCAAAGGAGGGATCATTATGGGAGTGAGAGAAAGCGTGGTTGAAGCCAAAAAGAGGGAAGAAAGAGAGGGAATACAAGGTGAAGGCGTAATGGAGGTAAGTTTCAGGATTGCCAAAGAAAAATGGAGAGCTATCGCAGTCTATAGTAGCGAAGGAGTGGAGAAATTAGCGAAAACACTCGAAGAGAAAGTGAGCGAAGCGGAAGAAGAAAACCTTGTAATTGCGGGGGATTTTAATGCCAGGATTGGTATAGCGAGTTTGATGGGTTTTGATGGAGAAGAAATGGCAAGAAAATCGAAGGACGAAATAAGAAATGAGGAGGGCAGGAAGCTGGGAAAGTTAATTGAGGAGAAAGGCTGGATCCTACTCAACGGAAATTTTGTAGGCGATGAGGAAGGAGAGTATACGTACACAGGAGGTAGAGGACCAACGGTAATCGATTACGCCATGGCGAATAGGGAAGCCTTCAATGAAATAAGAAGCTTCCGAGTAGGAGAAAGGACGGAGTCGGACCACCAGCCGCTGATAATTGAACTGGAAGAGGGGGGAGAAGTGTATTACGAGGAAGAGAAAGTTAAGCAAATCTGCATATGGGACGAGAATACAATTACCCAGTATAAGGATTATACAAGGGAGTTAGACTTAGGGAGCAAGGACATCGAGGAAGACTGGGAGGAGCTGCAGTCAAGGGTGGTCACCGGCATGCCGAAGAAAATGATACGATTAAAAAGAAGGAGAATTGGATGGAAAAACTGGTGGGATAAAGAGTGTACGAGAAAGAAAAGGGAGGCTGCGAGAGCATACAGAAAATGGAGGCAAGGTAGGAAGCGGAGAGAGGACTACCTGGAGAAGAAGATGGAGTTCAAGAAGTTATGTGAGCAGAAAGAAACGCAGCTGAAGAACAAGGAATTGAAAGAGATTAAAAACGTGAGAAAAGCAGCAGACGTATGGAAATATGTAAATAAAGGGAGGAGAAAGAAGGGGATTCCCAGCGATAAAGTACAAGCCGAGGAGTGGAGAGCACATTTCATGAAATTGCTGGAGGGAAGCCAGAGGCATGAAGGGAAAGGAAGGAGAAGAAACAGAGAAGGAGATACTGAAGAAGAGTTAACGGACGAGGAGATAGAAGAGCAAATAAAGAGTATGAAGAGAAATAAGGCGGCAGGTACGGATGGGATTCCGAACGAGGCATGGAAATTCAGCGAAGGTAAGGCCAGAAAGAAATTAAAGGAACTAGTGAAGAGAGTGTGGAGAGGAGAAGGCTTTCCAGAAAGTTGGAGAGAGGGCGCTATCTTCCCAATTTATAAAAAAGGAGACAGGGATGACCCGGCTAACTACAGAGGAATCACATTACTGAGTACGGCGTACAAGATATATGCGGCGGTTCTGGAAAAGAGACTGGGGACGGAGATAGAGGGAAAAGGAATTCTACCAGAGGAACAAGCAGGTTTCAGGGAGAAGAGATCGGCGCTCGACAACGTGTACGTGCTGCAGCACATAGTAGA
This sequence comes from Xiphydria camelus, assembly GCA_963678675.1. Classification (NCBI taxonomy): domain Eukaryota; kingdom Metazoa; phylum Arthropoda; class Insecta; order Hymenoptera; family Xiphydriidae; genus Xiphydria; species Xiphydria camelus. Next base: position 12,704,611 of record OY783194.1, read on the forward strand.
CAGAGAGGAAAAGAAGGATAAGGAGGGCCTTTGTATATTCTTTGTCGATCTTAAGGCGGCTTTTGACACGGTGAACAGGGAAAGAATGTGGAGCACGATGGAACAGAGAGGAGTTAGAAGAGGACTAATAGAAAGATGCATAGAGATCTACGAGGAGACAAAGGTAACCATATTGATAGAGGGAGAAGCTTCAGAACCCTTCTGGACGGAAAAGGGAGTGAGGCAAGGATGCCCGCTGAGCCCTTCGGTTTTTGCAATCTTCTTAGCAGACCTGGAAGAGACGCTGGAAAGAGGCATGGTAGGAGGAGTGGAATTGGGAGAAAGGAGAATTCACCACCTCGCCTATGCTGACGATATTGTGATGCTCGCAAAAAATGAAGAAGCGCTTAAAGGGATGATGTGGGTCTTGCAAAAGTATTTGTCAGAAAAGGAGCTGATCTTGAATGTGGATAAGTCGAAAGTAATGGTATGTAAGAAAGGGAGAGGGAAGGTAAGAAAGACAAGGTGGAAGTGGAAAGGTAAAGAAATAGAGGAGGTGAAGGAATTCAAATATCTAGGTTATGTATTTAAAAAAAATGGAGATAAAGCAGGACAGATCGGGGACTTAGTGAAAAAGGGCAACTTAGTACTTAGGCAAGTCTGGGGCATTGGGGAGCGTCTTTTCAGGGAAGATTTTATAAGGAGAATGTGGCTGTTTGATAAACTGGTGTGGAGTGTAGTTAGCTACGGAGTAGAAATATGGGGATGGAGAAGCTGGGAAAGGTTAGAAAAATTACAAAGAAAATATATAAAGTGGGTGCTAGGGCTAGAGAGATCGACGCCAGGATATATAGTGATAGAAGAATCAAAGAGGAAACTACTTAGGATAAGGGCGGGGAAAAGAGCGATGAGATTTGAGGAAAGAGTAAGGGAAGAAGGAGCTAGCGAGCTGATAAAGGAGTGTCTGCGAGAAAGAGATGAGGGGAAGGTAAGTGGCACCAGATCGGTAGAGGAGAGAAACGAATATCTAAGGAGATGCGGATATAGCGAGGCAGGGATTGCGGCTATGATAGAAGGACGTATAGCGAGTATAGCATTGAGTGATAGAGATTGCGAGACACAAATGCAGGAACAGCGGGACAAAATATGGAGAGCGAGATATAACAAGAGGTATAGATATTTGTGTAGTAATGACAGGGCAAGTTACCTCAGGAGAGTAGGAGAGAGAGGGGACCTAAGAAGGATTGCTAGAGCAAGATGCGGAAACGAGGAAGAGGCAAATAAATACTGGATGGATGAGGAGAGAAGAAAATGTAAGCTCTGCGAGAAAGAAGGGGGCACGTTGGAGCACCTAATCAGGGATTGCGTTGAGATGCCGCGAGTAGATTTGGAAGTGGAAGAGCTATTAAATGAGGAAGGTAGCGAGAAGGCTAGGGAATGGTTAAAACAGCTGGAAAAGAGGAGGAAGCGGAAAAGCTAAAGCGTCGAGGGGGCAAAATGGCAAAGACGGGGAATAAATTATGAGTTACTATATTATAATTGTTTTATCTTATTATTAGGTATTATATTATAGTTATTTTATTTTATTATCAGTTATGTTATATGAAATATTTTTTATGTTAGCCTATATTAAGAGTAAATGTACCTATAGAGTTGTATAACCAACCTCCTTTCGTGGCTGTAAAGCCGAAATAAATCATCTATCTATCTATCCTTCAAACGTTGCAATAATTCTGCGTAATATTGACCATTGATGGTTTTATCCTTCTCCAGGAAACCAATGAAGATAATTCCTCTCGCATCCAAAAAAACAGTGGCCAAAACTTTATTCGCCGATAAAATTGTTTTTGCCTTCTTTGGGCGTGGTTCACCTGGTCCAATCCATTGTTTCGACTGCCGTTTGCTTTCAGGAGTGTAGTGGTGAATCCAAGTTTCATCCACAGTTATAAGTCGACGCAAAAATTCGCCGGAGTTTCGCTTGTACAGCGCCAAATTTTCGATAGAAACAGTTTTCTGGGTCAATTTTTGATCGAGTGTTAGGAAACGCGCTACCCACCTAGCACAGAGCTTCTGCATGCTCATATGTTTATGTAAAATATTGCGTACACGTTCAGTTGACATCTTGTAGTCTCAGCTATCTCACTCACTTTTAATTTGCGGTCCTCTACCACTATTTTATGAATTTTTTCAATCATTTCGAGAGTTGTGCTCTCAACGGGGTGTCCTAAACGTGATTCGTCAGAAGTGCTCGTGCGACCGTTTTTAAATTCCGAAACCCACTGTTTAACCGTTGAGTATGACGGAGAAGAATCTTTTAATGTAGAATCCAATTCTTCTTTAATTTGAAATGGCGTTAGGCCTTTTAAGTAGAAGTAGGGGAGACCGGGGCTAGTTGATACAGGAGCAACTTGATACAGTCCAGTTTTTAAATTTGCCGCGACAGTCACAACGCCATTTGGCCGGCATGCGGTTCAATTGGATATTGTCTACTTGTCATTGTGGTTGTCTACTTGCCATTTGGTTATCTACTGATGCAGATCGTGTGGTCGCCGTTTTTTAAGCGATTTGTACATTTTACATCAAAAAGTAAATTTTGTTGGTTCAGTTCGAGCAGCCATATATCATAGGCATTATTGAAGGTACATATGTAAATTATTTTTACTGCATATTTTTTTAACTGTTATTGGCCGGCTTTTTGCATCTAATAGAAAATTATCTCTATTCTAAACACGAAAAAATCGCTTTAGAATCATAAATCTACACTTGGGGCAAATTGATACGTCTCCACCGGGGTATACATATTGATACAATGTGTATCAACATGCAGACGAAGGGTGCTTATGTTTGATGTGCATGCAGTCATATTCAGAATCCAAAGAAGGTAATGATTAGATCCAATGCACAAAATGTAACAGGTGGGCACACATCGAATGCAGCAGCAAAGGTATTTTTTATGTGTGCGTTAATTGCAAATCTGATGGCGATATTGACTCAGATTAACTGTTTTTTTAAATACATCTTTCTGCGTAAGAGTAGTAGAATAAATGTTTCGTTCTTCTGTATAGACTTCTGCTTTTTTCCTTCTTATACAATTCATTTTGGTAGTTGTATCAAAATGCCCCTAGCACGTTGTGCATTGATCAAATAATTTATAAGAGTTGCATAGAAAATATTAATATTAACTATTAATATGTATACATAATGTATATATTACAGACATTACCTTCCGAACATCACCTATTTTATTTTATAACTATAAAAACAAAATTGATAAAATTAAATAACAGGAAATTGTATCAACTAGCCCCGGTCTCCCCTATTTGATGACTGCACGTTTTTCTAATTTTTCCATTTTCACGTAAGCAGTCAAGGCGTCTTGTTCAATACGCTCTTAAGGCAAAGTGCACATTGAGACACATGCGACGCAACCCACGCAGGGCGACCATTGACTCTATACCTATATCTAGAATATTCTCCGTATAGGAACGATAATCGGGAGATCGGAAACGATACGATCTCGAGCGTATCCGGCTACCACAGTATTTTAGTCCAGTAAACGAAGGTCTGAAATACGAACTTTTGTTAAACAGGCTGCGTTTTTGTTTAACGTTGTCATTTGACCCTATAAAGCTCTGGGTGAAGTATCGCGGTTTTTCCTCTTGTGGTTTGGTTGAAAAACAATAACAAATACCCAAACAATGGGTTATTCAAGAATAACTTGAAAACTAAGCGAGATATCGAAAAAAGCATAAATCCAAAATTGTAGAGCTTAAAATTCTCTATAAAAAAGGTTATACACAGTTTACCACCACTCCCACGGTTTATTCTCTAGAGCCGCGCAAACATTAGTGGGAAGAAAAAAATCGTATAACATCGAAAATTTAACATTTTTGAATGCTTTTTGTCTTAAATTGCTTAAGAAAGTCTCTACTTTTAAAATAAAATTATATATTTTTTTCACTCAATTGTTTAAAAAGTGCCAAGTATAATCAACGACATCTTTCGATATTATGAATAATTTTTTCTTCTTTGTGTTCCATAATTTTGTTAGTTAAATTCCCTACGCATTATACTCGGGTCATTTTTCTGTAATTGTCGTAATTTTCAAGATATCTCGGTCTTTAAAAATTACTTTGACAACCTTGGTGCGTCCAGAGAACCACTGGTGCCGTTCGCACACATTCTAGTGGTCGCCAGACTTATTAGGGAGAGCGCCCACCAAAGTGGCGTGGCATAAGACGTGGCAGCGACGTGGCAAAAACCATTGTTTCGACATGCATCTAGCATGCCACTACGAGTTCAAACAATGACTTTTGCCACGTCGCTGCTACGTCTTATGCCACGCCATTTTGGTGGGCGCTCTCCCTTACGCGCAGAGGCACCCCCTCCTAGATCGGGAACCCGTCCCTATTCTTCGGTAGGTACCTACATTTTACGAAAAGCACCTCATAGTCCAGTAAACGAAGGTCTGAAATACGAACTTTTGACATACAGGCTGCGTTTTTGTTTAACGTTGTCATTTGACCCTATAAAGCTCTGGGTGAAGTATCGCGGTTTTTCCTCTTGCGGTTTGGTTGAAAAACAATAACAAATACCCCAAAAATGGGTTATTCAAGAATAACTCGAAAACTAAGCGAGATATCGAAAAAAGTGTAAATTCAAAATTGTATAGCTTAATATTCTCTATAAAAAAGGTTTTACACAGTTTACTCCCACTCCCACGGTTTATTCTCTAGAGCCGCGCAAACATTAGGGGGAAATAAAAAATCGTAAAACATCGAAAATTTAACATTTTTGAATGTTTTTTGTCTTAAATTGCTTAAGAAAGTCTCTACTTTTAAAATAAAATTATATATTTTTTTTCACTCAATTGTTTAAAAAGTGCCAAGTAAAGTCAACGATATCTTTCGATATTATGAATAATTTTTTCTTCTTTGTGTTCCATAATTTTGTTAGTTAAATTCCCGACGCATTACACTCGGGTCATTTTTCTGTAATTGTCGTGATTTGTAAGATATCTCAGTCTTTAAAAATTACTTTGATAACCTTGGTGCGTCCGGAGAACCACTGGTGCCGTTCGCACACATTCTAGCGGTCGCCGGAGTTACGCGCAGAGGCACCCCTTCCCAGACCGGGAGCCTGTCCCTATTATTAGGCAGGTACCTACATACATTTTACGAAAAGCACCTCACAGCTGACTGACCGGATTTTTTCTCCGCTAAACCGGGAGCTGAGAGACATTGAGTATACAAAAACCGATCACCACATTCTGATTGATGATTTAAGTTCAGAAAGGTTTTAGTACGGGATCCCTCATAAGAAAAAAAAATGATTACCACTCCTCTGAAACTTTATGAGCAGCTTCATTTTGCCGAGTCTGCCAACTTTTTTATTTGCGAAAAATTTGGTTGCCGCCGGGGTTTCGAGATATTAATAAATAATCATATAAAATTTATAAATTTTGTTTATTGATGACCAACAAGCTGATTCTATGCTCGAAGTAAGATAAATATTTATGAAATCAAACGGTAACATTGTCCGATAAGTTTTCTGCCAGGTATGTCCAGTCCGACACTCTGAACATGTGAAATTGATAAAATTTGTCAACTAATTACCAACGAGCTGATTTTTTCGGCAAAGGTAGATAATTATTTGTAAAATTGATGGTAACATTGGCCGACAAGTTTTCTGCCGGGTATGTCCAGTCTGACAAAATTTATAATTTTGACATGTTTGTTAATTAATATCTCGAAACCCCGGCGGAAACCAGACTTTTCGCAAATAAAAAAGCTGGCAGACTCGGCAAAATGAAGCTACTCACAAAGTTTCAGAGGAGTGGTAATCAATTTTTTTTTCTTATATGAGGGATCCCTTACTATTTAACAAAAATGATATCGTCGAGGTTACCGGACGGAATTAGTGGTCAATTTTTTTTAGGCAATATAATAGGAGTTTTCGATTTCGTCGCTGTAGCTGTGAGAAGAACGTTGTTCTTGACTATTAAAAGGTTATTTGGGTAAGATATGAAATAAAAAAAACGTCATCATCATAATGCAATACAAATCTAATTATTAATGGAAAAAGAAATAAGTGGTTTACATAATTAATTAGTATCGAAAAATAACAAAATTGAACACTTACGCAGGTAAGTTTTTACAATGGTTGTGGATGCATTTGCAAAGAGAGATACAATTAATCTTGTTTTTTTGAAACTACAGGGCATTGTTCTGCAATCAGCATTACATTTGCAAGGCCTGATTAAAGAATTGGGCAAAGGCGGTTTTGTCATTTGCACCGCGTAGAGCTGTCCATCTCGTCTTTTATAGTCGAATTGGAGAAAGTTCAGAGGCTCACATATTGATTGTGAGGAATTTCTCCACAAATATGTTTTAGCTGCTGGTCTCTTAAGCAATGTAAATACAAAGCATCAGAAGAGCAAATAACTTTGGATACATTGAAATTGAAACCGATATTACGGGTAATTAACTTGTGATGCAGTTCATCTGCTGTGGATTTTTCTTTGGCAAATAAATAAGTGCAAACTTCAATATTCTTAAAATGCATTGGAGTTTTGGAGTTATTTGCAAAAGTCGAGAGAGCATCCTGAATGAATACTTCAGATGCAGCATTTACATATTGCTTCTTTAGTTATAGCTGAACGTTATTCCCATACGCATCGATGTAATATTAAAAGTACATTTTTCAATTTGTATAATAGCAGTGTTTCGTCTCACCTTAAGCGGACGTCTATATTGGTTCTTACCGTTCATAATTATCGCGATCTAAGTGAAGCGTTAATTAAATTTAGAATTAATCCCGCCATCGGTCGCAACGGCGAGACGAGCGGTATGTTTCGGCGAATCTAGGCTGTTCATGATCTTTTTCCCGGAAAGGTTAATTACAGGACGTTGCAATTAACAAGTTGCAATGAACCCCATGACTGTGACAAGAGACAAGTTCTTGTCCAACGTGGTGAATAAATTCAAACTGGTGCAACTCTTGTCTACTTATTTAAGAACTGAAGGCATTGTAACAGAAGTAGTAGAAGAAGACGCTGACACCCTGATTGTAAATACCGCAATCGAAATGGAACGTCGTCGAGAACTGAACGATAAACCGATAGTTGTCGTCGGTAATGACGTAGATCTTTTGGTTTTACTCGTTGGCCTCACACCACATGACTTGAATCTACATTTTTATACAATTGTATTCACCGGTAAGAAGGAAAAGAAACTGTATTCAACTCGTGACAATAGACACTTCACGCCTTTTATTTTATTTGCACACGCATTTGTTGGATGTGACACAACTACTGCTTTTTATAACAAAGGAAAAAAGACGATTATATCGCTTTTACAAAAGGATGAAATCCTCTGTCAATCTACATCAGTCTTTTATGCTGCGAATAAAACTTCAGACGAGCTCTACGAGATTGGTGAAAGAATTATGAAGCACCTGTACGCCACGGATAAAGAAATGAGTCTATCTATCAATGAGCTTCGGTATAAAAAATTCACCTCGTCAGTAGCTGGTGCAATGAAAGACATACTCTGTTCGTTACCACCTATAAGGACTCCTCTGTTGGAACACATTAAGAGAGTGTACTATCAAATTCGACAATGGATGAGCAATAAACTGGATCCGCTACAATGGGGATGGGAACGATTAAGAGGTGAAAATACAATACTCATCCTCTTACGAAAACGAGTCTCCCTGCAGCTCCCGATGTACTTCTACGGAAGGTGAGTTATTATGAACAATTTCTCAGGTACAATGTTGCCAAATGATGGTATTAGTATATTGTTCAGTGCGTCAGTCACAATTACTAACTTAATTATCGAAAAATGGTAATGAAATTTGTACTTCAAAAAGTTTCTATGTGTAATATATGATATGTCCAAAAAACTCTGACGATTTGAAGATTCACCGAATTTCTATTCTAACAACTTCTGCGCCGTGGAGCTAAATTCAATGTACAGAATGAGGCAGTTTAGACCAATCTTAATTATATCACTCATGAAAATTATTGCACGCATCATTTCTGTTACCCTCCTCACTCTTCATCGCGTTAAATCATTTGCTTTCTCATTACAATTTATTAAATTATGGAAAAATGGTTTCCAGGTGTTTTGTAACTGTGCCTCTACTAACTGCAGCACATCCCGATGTGTGTGTAAAAAGGCTGGGCTCCATTGCACCCCACTATGTAAAAAATGTTCTGATAAAGATGAGTGTTCTAATCTACCAGTTACAGTATCGAATCAAACTGAAGAAGACATAGATTGGGAGAGTTCAGGGGGAGAAGAGGAAGAAGAAGAAGGAGATAGGGAAGAAAGAGATGTGCACGAAGGTGACGAAGACAATGAATATGATAAATCTGATCCTTATGAGTTCGAAACATAATAAACATAATGAAATAAACATAATAGTAAAACATAATAAAATAATGAATAATTTGCTGCTCCTAAATAATTTGAATTTCGGGAAAAAAGCGACATTGTGATGTTCAACTCAGTTTACTTTTCGGGAAAAAAGCGAAAAATATATATATATCAGGAGGAATGAGCGAAGGAGAAGGACAGAAGAGAAAGAGAGATATTGATTGATTTGATTGATAAACATGTTTATTACCCATAGTTGGGCAAAGGTTGCAGTATGACTGCATATACAGCGTGTAAAATATGAAAAATTAAAGGAAATTAAAGGATAACAAGTAAAATATGAAAATATTTTCGGCTATAAAAGACGAGATGGACAGCTCCACCCGGTGCAAATGACAAAACCGCCTTTGCCAAATTCTTTAATCAGGCCTTGCAAATGTAATGCTGATTGCAGAACAATGTCCTGTAGTTTCAAAAAAACAAGATTAATTGTATCTCTCTTTGCAAATGCATCCACAACCATTGTAAAAACTTACCTGCGTAAGTGTTCAATTTTGTTATTTTTCGATACTAATTAATTATGTAAACCACTTATTTCTTTTTCCATTAATAAATAGATTTGTATTGCATTATGATGATGACGTTTTTTTTATTTCATATCTTACCCAAATAACCTTTTAATAGTCAAGAACAACGTTCTTCTCACAGCTACAGCGACGAAATCGAAAACTCCTATTATATTGCCTAAAAAAAATTGACCACTAATTCCGTCCGGTAACCGCGACGATATCATTTGTTAAGCCTTTCTGAACTTAAATCATCAATCAGAATGTGATGAGCGGTTTTTGTATACTCAATGTCTCTCAGCTCCCGGTTTAGCGGAGGAAAAGTCCAGTCAGTTAGCCGTGAGGTGCTTTTCGTAAAATGTAGGTACCTACCGAAGAATAGGGACGGGTTCCCGGTCTGGGAGGGGGTGCCTCTGCGCGTAAGTCTGGCGACCACTAGAATGTGTGCGAACGACACCAGTGGTTCTCTGGACGCACCAAGGTTGTCAAAGTAATTTTTAAAGATCGAGATATCTTAAAAATTACGACAATTACAGAAAAATGACTCGAGTATAATGCGTAGGGAATTTAACTAACAAAATTATGGAACACAAAGAAGAAAAAATTATTCATAATATCGAAAGATATCGTTGATTATACTTGGCACTTTTTAAACAATTGAGTGAAAAAAAATATATAATTTTATTTTAAAAGTAGAGACTTTCTTAAGCAATTTAGGACAAAAAGCATTCAAAAATGTTAAATTTTCGATGTTTTACGATTTTTTTCTTCCCCCTAATGTTTGCGCGGCTCTAGAGAATAAACTGTGGGAGTGGGGGTAAACTGTGTAGAACCTTTTTGATGTGAAGCATCTTATGCCGCGCTTCGGGGGTGAGACCGGCTGCTCGTGAAACGTCGCTGGAGTGGCTAAATACGCTAAGGCCAGGCGAACGTTGAACATTGCCTCTATATCTATATCTATTCTATATATAGATATAGAGGCAACGGTCACCCTGCGTCTCCTCACTGAACTGCGTCCCAACGTTCGCCTGGCCTAACTCGGGACGCATCGGCTCTCTCCGCCACGACTCGATGGTCCCCTTTCACCGAGCCGTAGCTTACTACTACACTTACCACTAGCCACTTACTACTACACGCTCACTGTATCGGTGTACGAAGCAGTATTTACCCTCATTAATAAAAGCATGAGGATTGATTGATCATTGGTTAGCACGTTTAAAAATAACATTTAAATACCGTTTGTATAGGAAAACTGTTAGATGTGAAACATCGAAATTCTTCTTTGTAGAAAGTATGCGATAGGAAGGATGGACCACGCATCCGTTGAAAGAATACGTGCGCCATTGCGCATTGGTATTTATGACTGTGATACCATTAAACAGAACGAACCGTTGTGTCGAATTCCGTTTATCGCGAGACGGAACAGCGACTGATGGCAGAGTTAAGAGAGAGTAAACTAAATGCGCTTTTTGAATTAGACACAACGGTTTGTACTGTTTAATAGTATCACAATTATAAATACAAATGCGCACTGGCGAACGTGTTCTTTCGTTTTCAGCTAGATTTACTCAAGTGGACAAAGCATTGAGAACAATCTAGCGAGAGTTAGTCTAGAATCTCGGTTGAGAAAAATAAATCTAGCTAGATTGCAGTGGATACACGATAAAAATGTACTGCCATCGAAATTTCAGTCTATTTGACCGGCTAAATGTCTAGCGAGAGTGATAGGCGCCGGGTCGCAAGCGAAGGGCCTCGACCGCGTGCTCAGATTTCAGGAGCCTCGCGGGAGGTAACAGAAACCCTCTGCCTTTTATGCTCTCCTCGGACAAAGTGCAGACCCGCAATAAATTCGACTATTGCGGTGCACGTGTACTTCTTCGGGGATAGCACCAACCGAACGGCGCTGAATATGCGTACTCTCCCGGCGCCACTTTTCATGCTCCAGCTCGGTGGTTTCGAAGAATTTCCTTCTCCCACCATACATAGAAAAGTCATATCGATATAGGTCAAAAGTTCATAAATAATGAGATAATAGTAATTGAAACTTCTTCGCTGGCAAGTAAGTTTAGCCTCATATGGTACGTATGTGTGTACAATCTATAATACATCACGATTGTAAATAGATATTTGTGATAAGTCAAAGAAACATATGAGGCTAAACTTATTCACCAGGAGAGGAAATTTAATCGCCATTATCTTATTATCTATGAACTTTAGGACCACATCGATGTAAGATACTTTGTTGTAGATAAAAATACGTGTGTGTATAATAACATATAATATAAAACAGTTTTTATAGAAAAATTGTTAGATGTGAAACATCGAAATTCTTCTTTGTAGAAAGTATGCGATAGGAAGGAACACGTGCGCCAGTGCGCATTTGTATTTATGACTGTGATACTATTAAACAGTACCGATGGTAGAGTTAAGAGAGAGTAAACTAAATGCGCTTTTTGAATTAGACACAACGGTTCGTACCGTTTAATAGTATCACAGTCATAAATACAAATGCGCACTGACGCACGTGTTCTTTCGACGGATGCGTGGTCCATCCTTCCTATCGCATACTTTCTACAAAGAAGAATTTCAATGTTTCACATCTAACAATTTTTATAGAGAATTTTAAGCTCTACAATTTTGATTTTACACTTTTTTCGATATCTCGCTTAGTTTTCGAGTTATTCTTGAATAACCCATTTTTTGGGTATTTGTTATTATTTTTCAACCAAACCACAAGAGGAAAAACCGCGATACTTCACCCAGAGCTTTATAGGGTCAAATGACAACGTTAAGCAAAAACGCAGCCTGTTTAGCAAAAGTCCGTATTTCAGACCTTCGTTTACTGGACTATTATTCATCGGTTACGTAGTAAAGTCTCAAACTGATCTTAGTCATTCTTAAACGTTTTCTAAAATAATCTGGATCTTCTGACCTCCATTCCATCAATATATTATAGTATCCGAAGCACCCGATATTTTACGTCGAGAAATCCATCCGCGAACTCAACATTCACGTTTTTTCCTTCCCTTCTTCTTCTTTCTTTGTTCTTTAGCCAATTCTTGAAGAATTGATTCACTAACTATTTCGATGCCAGCACGTAAAAGATCTATTCTGCTCAACATTTTCGAAGAAAATGACAGTCGCTTGCGATTTCAGTCGACTGTGTAAATGGGGAGCGATTCGGCTTATAGAGGCGATTTCGTAAGCGACCAGCCGCACGGCGAAAATCGACCCGTGTAAATGCCCCCTTAGAGAATGATGGAAAAATCTGGGTTAAAATCCATTAGTATTTGCCACAGCAAAACCGTGGAAAACCTTCCTTGGCATATGGTGGTCGAAGAATTTAGACGAATCTTTAAAGGATCTCCATTCAAAATTATAATTTGTTTAAATATAATAAAGCATCCTCCAAATGAAAGGCGCTCTGAAATCCTGAAATAAATGCACGAATCTCCAATAGGAGGGCATAGCGGCGTAAGGAAGACCTATAAAGCCCCGTACACACCTTAGGGCCTGTAGGAAATAATTTATAGGAACTTGTCATCTTATTTTTTCATGCTCTATCTGAATCCGAGAGATTTCCCACATTTTCCGGGACACCCTGTATGTGATATACACTGTACATTCACTACAAAAGAATTTTTCCACTTTTATGGTAATTCGGCATATGATAATTGTTAATTTTTTGGAACAGTCTTTCAATGATATTATTTAATTATTTATTATTATTTCAATGCTTCCTTTACTATGAACGAGCTCGCGTCTCACGATACGGGGTGCTTCATTTCTGTATGTCTTCTGGCCTCTCACTTCTTCATTTTATACAAATTATATTAAATTAAGAAATAGGTCCAAAGAGACTTTTTTGTTTGCTTTTTTAACCACAAATGTTTTATAGTGCAGTTGCTTCATTGCAAATTAAATATGAAAGGACCCTTGCCTCTTTTAAGTAAGCTTTTATATCCAGTTACAAATTATATATTCGACGAAAAAACAATTTTAATCCTCGTCACTGTTTTCGTCTACTACAGGAACGATTCCATTTCTCATGAACATTTTACTAAGTATTTCAGCTTACAAAATTCACGTCTCGGTTAAATGAATGGATTTCAACTTTCTCCGGCTTTTCCTTCAATCGTTTTCCAGAATAAGGAACTTGCACATTTTTTGTAATATTTTTTTTTTTTGGTAGTTCTTGTTGTAAAATAACCCGTAGCAGTGATTTTAGTGCACAAAAAATGGTTTCTGTTAATGAAAAAAAATGATGAAATATGAATTTTCGAAGTGCGCGGCGAAACGCTGCCTGTGTAGTGCTGACGTAGTGCTGACGTCATACGCCGCTAGTAGTGTCATGGTAGCAGAGAGATTGGGATTCGTTGAGTGTTTCTCCGTGTTTTTCTTTGGTTATTTTCGATGTTATGTTAATTATAAATCTGTCGTTTGGGAGACGTGAGGACTTTGGATAGCCTTACACATTGTAAGTATAACACATTATTATATTGAAACTTGTTCTAAATGAAGTGAATTCGTTAAGCTCAAAACTTTTTATATTGTTTTTGGTATGTTGTAGATTTTTAAAACCGATTCTAATATGGAAGTTGGATTCACTAAAGCACAAAGCGATAATTTGCCCCGTGTGGATGGAATTATGGTGGCGACTTTTTTTAAAAACAATCCGCTATTTACTTCGCCTGAAATCAGAGGGATGAAAACTGCTAGGTAAGTCGTATGTATCTAACGAGCAGAATTATATTGGATATTGGATACTCACGATGGTCAAGTAAACACGTATCTATTGGATATTCATAAATTTATAAATGCAATTTTGTTTTAGTGCTGCAAGGGAGCAGTATGGGGACGAAGCAATTGGTTATGTTCAGTTAAAAAGGGAGAACAGAAAATGCTTAATAAAGTGTAAAATCTGTCCGGAGCACAAAGTTCGAAGTAAGCTCTACAACGTAAGCATGGTGGTTGACGAGGCTGAAGAAATTATTGATGAGGTGCATTGCCAAGACTGCGCTGCATCGGAAGGGGGTTGCAAGCATGCTGTCGCTTTTCTGATGTGGGTCCACCGAAGAAGTGAGGAGCCTGCCTCGACAAGTATTAAAAATTATTGGAAGAAGTCATCCTTATCTAAAGTCGGTACATCGACAAAGTTTATGAAGGTGACTGATTTTGGGCCACTTAGACAGAAACTGGAAATCCCTTCGCAGTGTTTTGCAAAATTTGTATCTACAGTAAAACAACAGGACGTTAACTGTCAGTTAATAAAACATCTCGATTCTTACGAAGTACCAAGCCGACAGAAGTTGTCACTTCACCAACTAATGCTGGATTTTGTGGGTCAAAGGGGTTCCGACTGCGAGGCCTTTTCGTCCTTTTGGCGAAGCAATCTTTCAGCAAGTGCCATTGCAGAGGTCGAAAGTGCAACAAAATTGCAATCAAAGGACGAACTTTGGTTTCAACTTCGTTATGGGCGAATAACGGCATCAAGAGCGTACGGAGTTAGTCGATGTCAAACTGCAGAAGGCACGTTAATGCTATCTGTAATGGGAGCATATAATATACCAGATACAACGGGGATGAAGAGAGGACGATTACTGGAGTCGGAAGTACTCAACAATTTAAAAAGAGAAGTGAACACTAATATAAATACGTCGGGCTTATGGATCTCGCAGGAGTATCCGTTTATTGCTGCTTCACCGGATGGCATTGCTGACAATTTCATCGTAGAAATCAAATGCCCAACGTCATGCAAAAGCATAACAAATTATATTGTGGATAATCAAATTAGTGCCAAATGCAAAGCACAGGTGCAACTGCAAATGTTTGTGGCCAATAAAGAAACCGCCTTGTTTTGTGTGGCAGACCCCAAATATGAGGAAAATCGAAAGAGCACCAGTTTATGGATACAATACGACCGGGATTATGTCAACGAACTCATTCCTCGTCTTGAAGCATTTTGGAAAACGCATATTTTTCCGAAACTGTTATCATCAGTAACACTTTAATGAAATAGTTGAGGTAAACAAAGCATGTACTTATGTATTTTTCAAATAAATATTATTTTTTTATTAGTGGACTTTGTAAGTTGATTAATGCAGCGGCGACTGTTACAGCATCATCGACAAGCTGAATTAACTTATTGTTTATGCAGGAATGAGGTCTTAAAGATTTAAATTCCCTAATTCGTCGAATATTTCGCTCTATGTGAATTCGCAGGCTCGCTATTCGTTTACTTTCAAGAACCTCTTCTTTGGAGGGTTTTCGAGTAATTGAAACACTTAGAGGGCGAACTAATCGACATTACTTGTCCATTAACAGGCGTTCAACGTGTTTAAATCCTCTATCAGCCATAACGGTCGCTCTAATATAGGTAATACTTTTAAATAACCACATTTTTTCTTCCGTAAGTGTTGTGTCTGATATTCTGCCCGAAAATCCCGGTGAAATATAATTAATTAGACCATCCGGAGTCGAGGAAATCAAGTATTTAATAGTATTACAATGTTTATATTCCGACCATGTGAGCGCTTGCTTAATCGACCCGCTTGGTTTTTCAATTTCGATTTCAAAGGCATCAATTATAGATTGTACTTTACTATAACGATACCTAAAGGCAATAGGTAAATTTTTTACTATGGTGGCAGCAGGAGACCGAAATATAAAAGATTTTAAGTGTTGCGCTATTTGTGGTAGATATTTTGAAAAAATTCGGCTTACTTGCGACTCACTTATTCCAAACTCATCACCAAGCTCCACAAACGTGTTATATAGCCTGATCTTCTTTAAAATTAATAGAATATCGTTTGTGGGAATATTGGCTTCTGCACTTAAAAGCTCTATCACAAAATAGCAGTTTTTAGGAACACCAATATAATATTGAGGATTTTGCTGAATTATTTTGATTGTTCTTGACAGCGAAATTTGGCGCAATTTTTCCATACTAATTTCATTATTTTCACTCTCACTGCTATAAACGCTTGATTCCGGTCGAAAACTTTCAGTGCTATTTTCAGAATACACTGATGATTCGCTCGATACATTAAATAGTCGTTGAACCGGCGATGGTTTTTGCAGCACTTTGCACGATGTTGCAGCGTTTTTTTGAGAAGGACTTGTCTGGACATTTTTACTACGAAAAGACGGCTTTAATTTTACTTGAACAGCCGTATCTACAAATGTACAGCCCGATCTACTTGGAAAAAAATATTCGATAAAAGGTTCCACTACGACTTCAATTCTCATATCGTCATCATGCTCAGTTGCTTTGGAACATGACGCTACTTCTCGCTGTTCTTCTGCAGGTTCGCCAGTCGGTTCTTCTCTTAATTCCATAACTAACTCCTGTCGTGCACGTTCTGTTTCAACACTTTGTGTCGGCGGAGAACAAGATGCTCTTCTACGGCTCTTCTGGCATGTAAAGCGATGAGGGACAATATCCTTTTTCATAAATTTTCTGCACTCAGGTCCCATTAGTTGAACTTTCAACCAATTTTCTATATCGTTTGGCAACTAAAACAATTAATTTGTGGTAAAGTAATGAATTTTAAGGTTAAGTATACCAATGATTAGGTACCTATTGTAATTAAAACGTAATGATTTCCTTACATCAAAATGATCTTCACAGCAGTATAAGGTAGAAGTCATCGTAACATCCCGTATGTCCCTTCTTGCTGCCCTGAATCACAATTCACGCCTTTTCTTGTCCTTCGGGACCGACACAAATATTTTATCTGGAGTTTTAATGCTTGTATTTCTACACTCTGGTACAAAACAAACGTGATATGGCTTTCGAGGCACTTCCGACATTTTAATAAATAGTTTTTCACTGTAACACTCCCATTAATTCGCTGTCATCTTCGGAAAACTCAGCTCAGCAGAACAAATAACACTATGAGTAATCCCAATAGCGGCGTATTACAATTTCTGTTAAACATAAGGCTATATAAATTATAATTAAATGCGCATTAGGGCAGTCTACTAGAAGTCAACTAGCAGTGAACTCTCAGTACACGCTCAGTCAACGAAGCTCGGTGAACCAGTCAGTGTAGTGTAGAGTAGTGTAACACATCGTAACTTGAACTTGCCGACGGAGTCTATCAAATCGAGTGCAGAGTGCTAGGATTCTACAGAAGCTCTACTTAAAAACGCTTGAGGAGATTAGACCCTGAGGAACGGGATCACGAACAGACATTTTGTCATTTATTATTCACTGTAAATATCTTACTAAATCTCATCAAACATTACTGCTATCTAAACATGCCGAAGTTAAGAAAAATATTATACTAATATGTAGTGGATGCGACACAACTGATTTGAAATGAACTGGAGGCAAAAAAATTGATCAGTAATGCCAATTGAAGCAGAAACTTATACTGCTGCACTTGGTAAACAAATGAAGGTCAACGACATGTTATGTAATAAATATCGACTTTCTATTTATAGAAAACAGGAAAACAACCTCAGATTCCGAAAGTGAACCTGATTTTTCTTCTGAATCATCGTCTAGTGGATCAGTATTCGAAGTAGGTAACGTTTAAAACGAATGAAACTGAGGAGTACGTTAAAATTCCGATTAAAAGAACGGTTGCCACTTTACTACTTGTAACAGTATCGGGATTTCTCGGATAATAAACTATGCATGTGAATGTGCTAATGGCAGAAGAACAGCTGGCTGCAAATGCAAGATACTTATCAAAAATTATTCGACCAGCTGAAATACTCAGTAAAATGTTCATGAGAAATGGAATCGTTCCCGTAGTAGACGAAAACAGTGACGAGGATTACAATTGTTTTTCCCTCGAATATATCGCACACCTACATCAAAACATTATCAACTCAAAAATAGTTATTTTCGTTATTAGGGCGTGAAGCGCTGTTTCTAACGAGCGTGAAGTTTGCCGCACGAGCGAAGCGAGTACGGCAATCACACTCGTTAGAATGGCGCGAAACAACCGAATAACGAATTCTATTTTTTGTCACTAAGTGTCAAATACGAGGTTGACGATTTCACGCACTGCGCAGGTTATTTCACGAACTGCGCAACTTTTCACGAATTGGTGTGTGAAAGATGATTTCACATACGTCGAGGACGCCCATGAAACCGAGTATTTGACACTGAGTGACAAAAATGAATTTTTTTTAGTCAACCGTTTATTCAGATTCTACAAATGAAGCTCCATAAATCAATAAAACAAATTTACCGATATCTTGATTAGTTTCCGAAAAATGGCGCTATAAGTCAGTTTTGTGCACATGACCGCTCCACGAGCACCGTTACATTTTTAGTTTCTGCCGTGACAACGAGAAGGGTGCATGTATATTGATAGTCCTAAACTGTGTTATTTCGAGTTGCAACGGTTTTGTTGATGTAATTCGTGAATTTGTTCAGCATCATTTGGAGTTACTACAGTGTTGGTGACTAAATCGTGATCGAACTGACGATTACGCACTGCTGGATTTCGAGTTGTACCAGTTTTGATTACACAGGTAAGTGAAAAGTTTGATTATTTTGACTTATTTCGGTTTTGATCAAACACTTTTGTCATTTCTAGTTACAACAGTTTTCTTGAGTCACTTTTTTAGTCTCATTATTTCTCGAGAAAACACATCACACATTTTTAATAAAATAGTATAATGCATTTTTACAGTTAATACACTTTTTTGATTACGTCTGAGCAAAAAAGAGGTCAATTCAATTTCTGAATGATTATTTTTGAGTTGATACACTTTTCATGGTTATTGAACGTTCCGCCTCACGGTGGACGAAATTTGATACAACGGTTCATATAAATCTCCTATTTTTCTGCCACGGCTTGTTGATGGAAAAGAAAAACCATTGATTCCTGCCGTGCTCGCATGACGCTGAAAACAAAAAATAGAATATTCACAAAGATATATGTCCTTCATAGGCAATCAAAGTGAGGTTAGAATGGTCAGATAGAAAATAACTTATCTGATGGCAATTCTTCTGAGATGCTGCCGTCTCCTTTCCTGCTCTGTATGCCCAGACATCCAGAGGAAAGTAGCACTGCATCCGTTCACTATCACGATTCACGATTATTTAAAAAAAATACAAACGATTTGCAAACTACACGGAGCGTCTGTCACATTCACCACTATCGCCAGGGCCGTCCCGAAAAAAGGGGACGTTTTCAGCCTCTCTCCAGGGCCGTACTCTTTTCCCGGGACGGCCCTGACGAATTTCTAAACATAAAAATAGCCGTAGCGCCTAAACTAAAATAGCTAGAAAAAAAGTCATGAAGCAAAGATTAGAATGTTATTATCTACAACTTTTATTAAGGTCATTTTGTCGAAAAAAAATAATAATAATAAAATAATAAAAAAGCCTTTTGGTTCGGTACTCTGGAGACTACCCTTAAACAGCCCTGAAAAAATCATCTTACCCTCGTCGATTTTTTGCGGCATAGGTAAAAATGGATAAGTGCCTTGGACTAAGTGATTAGGTACCTCAGTTTGGGCCAGATTGGGGTACCCAATGTAGGCCCAACTAAACGCTAATACTATATCGTATCACCTGATCCAAATTTCAGTCACTAAAAGTTCGGAATAGATTTCAATTTTATTTATTCTGTAATAGAAATGGCCAATTTATCATTATATGTATCTTACTCCACTCAATTTGAAAAATGCTGTAAAGATTATTAAAAACGCAATTACCAAAGAATGAAATATATTATATATTTATTACCAATGGCATCATAATAAAGTTAGTAAAGTTTTTGAGGCGATGCTATCAACATTAAAACATAAAAATTATACAATATTTCTTGCTAGGGTAGTGATTAGGTACCTTAGTTGGGGCCAGATTGGGGTATCCAACGTAGCCCCAACTAGTACCTTAGTTGGGGCCTGATTGGGCTGCCCAACGTAGCCCCAACTAAACGATAATACTACATCGTCTCACTTGACTCAAATTCCAGTCACTAAAAGTTCGGAATAAGTTCTAAATGTCCAGATTTATTTTTACTTCCGGTACATAAATAAAACAAATAATTGTATCTATTCGATTTATTATATTTTATTCAAATTGGGGCGCCCAATTGGGGCCTAATTGGCGCCCAATTACTGATTGGGCCAACTTGGGCAGATTTCCACACGGGCTCGTATCGTGAGACGCGAGCTCGTTCATAGTAAAGGAAGCATTGAAATAATAATAAATAATTAAATAATATCATTGAAAGACTGTTCCAAAAAATTAACAATTATCATATGCCGAATTACCATAAAAGTGGAAAAATTCCATTGTAGTGAATGTACAGTGTATATCATATATACAGGGTGACATTTTGAAAACTTGCCACCCCAATATCTCAGAAAGTTATAGAGATTTTCTAAAAAACAAAAATACGATTTCGGTAGTGGAGAGGGGGAACCAAAATGACATAATCGGAGACGCACCCCCTCCAACCCCCTTAGGGGTAGCCCCCCAACTTTGTAATCTTAAATAGCAACCCCCTATGTGTGATACAGCGTTGGAAAGCTCTTTAAAAATGCTTTACAACAATACCAAATTTTGGTACCTTTCGATGAGTAGTTTTTGCGCAAATCGAGAAAGAAACTGCTAGAAGTAAGTTGTCAATTTATTTATTAAAGGTCAATTACGTTACAATAAATTTTCGAAATGATTTCCATTGATTTTTCGGACTTTTTCAAATGTTGTTGAAATTTTGCGACATTCTTGCATAATTCTCTGTTTCAGTTGGTTAATGCTTGCTGGTTGAGTTTGAAAAACAACAGATTTCAGATGTCCCCATAAGAAGAAATCGCAGGGAGTAAGATCAGATAATGGAAATCACTTCGAAAATTTATTGTAACATAATTGACCTTTAATAAATAAATTGACAAAACTTACTTCTGGCAGCTTCTTTCTCGATTTGCGCGAAAACTACTCATCGAAAGGTACCAAAAGTTGGTGTTGTTGTAAAGCATTTTTAAAGAGCTTTCCAACGCTGTATCACACATGGGGGGTTGCTATTTAAGATTACAAAGTTTGGGGGGCTACCCCTAAGGGGGTTGGAGTGGGTACGTCTCTGATTATGTCATTTTGGTTCCCCCTCTCCACTGCCGAAACCGTATTTTTGTTTTTTAGAAAATCTCTGTAACTTTCTGAGATATTGGGGTGGCAAGTTTTCAAAATGTCACCCTGTATATATATACAGGGTGTCCGTAAAGTATGGAAACGGTTGAATATCTCGAAAAGTACGCTTCAGAACGGGAAACGAAAAAATACGTATCCGATATTTTTTTAGAAACTATCAAATGATACCAAAATTGATCCCACACCCCAACTGCTATGGGTGGGGCAGGGGGAAGCTTCAAAATCTTAAATAGGAACCCCCACTTTTGATTGCATATTCACATTCTACATTAAAAACTACATAACTTTTATTTGATTTTTTTCGATTCGTGGCAGATGGCGCTATAATAATCGACGAAATTCAATTTTTCGGTTTTTGCAATTGAGAGTCGATTTATTCGATTCTGCAATACAATTGCGATAGAAATTTACATTTTTTATTCTCATACTCGATATTTTTGTTAAAAATTTAATTTAGTTTTGCAAATTTGAAGTGCAGATGCGTTCTTAATGTAGAATGCGAATATGCAATCAAAAGTGGGGGTTCCTATTTAAGATTTTGAAGCTTCCCCATGCCCCACCCACAGGGGTTGGGGTGTGGGATCAGTCTTGGTATCATTTGATAGTTTAAAAAAAAATATCGGATACGTATTTTTTCGTTTCCCGTTCTGAAGCGTACTTTTCGAGATATTCAACCGTTTCCATACTTTACGGACACCTTGTACATTATAATGTAGGTAATGAGCCGTGTACATTTGTTAATATTTTTCAGTGAGGTACACTTCCGATGTAATTGGAAAAAATATATGTTATTAGGGACATTCCAATGAAAAAATGAGTAAAACATTATAGATCGCAATTAATTATAACCCAAAAAAATTGTTAAACAATTTCATACATTTTTTTCTCGTATTTTCCAAACAAAAATTTAAGATTTTTTTTTTTGGAATTGGCTCTTCAGAAAGACTAACATATTTTTTTCATGAAAATCGGTCGAGCCGTTCGGGAGAAAAAAATGTTTTTCGATTTTACTTCTCCCCCTCATAACTCCCCTCCTATAAGGATTGGGGGGCTAAAAATTTAGGAGATTTAGTTTCTCATAGATGCCTATCTGAGATGAGATAGAGAGCGATGTTTCCGATGTTTCCCATTTCAAATGGGAAACTCGGATACAAGCAACAGGCAACAGCTTTCTTTGATGTCATGCCGCCCGCAGTTTACGAGTAGCAATTAAATTGTCGCTAGTCGACGGGATACTCGTGTTGCCAACATGTTGCCAACATTTTGTATCCCGGTTTGTACCTACATTCGGATAGTGGCTATTGCCGAGCATCCGTCGGCGAGTTGCAAGTCGGCGGGATACATGTTGACAACACCGGATTATCGTGTTACCAACACCGGATTATCGTGTTGCCAACATATTCGTATCCCGGTATAGACTTACCTTTATAGAATAGCCGTCCCGGCGCCTATCACTCTCGCTAGACATTTAGCCGGTCAAATAGACTGAAATTTCTCTGGCAGTAAATTTTTATCGTGTATCCACTGCACACAATCTAGCTAGATTTATTTTTCTCAACCGAGATTCTAGACTAACTCTCGCTAGATTGTTCTCAATGCTGTGTCCACTTGAGTAAATCTAGCTGAAAACGAAAGAACACGTTCGCCAGTGCGCATTTGTATTTATAATTGTGATACTATTAAACGGTACAAACCGTTGTGTCTAATTCAAAAAGCGCATTTAGTTTACTCTCTCTTAACTCTGCCATCAGTCGCTGTTCCGTCTCGCGATAAACGGAATTCGACACAACGGTTCGTACTGTTTAATGGTATCACAGTCATAAATACAAATGCGCAATGGCGCACGTATTCTTTCAACGGATGCGTGGTCCATCCTTCCTATCGCATACTTTCTACAAAGAAGAATTTCGATGTTTCATATCTAACAATTTTCCTATACAAACGGTATTTAAATGTTATTTTTAAACGTGCTAACCAATGATCAATCAATCCTCATGCTTTTATTAATGAGGGTAAATACTGCTTCGTACACCGATACAGTGAGCGTGTAGTAGTAAGTGGCTAGTGGTAAGTGTAGTAGTAAGCTAGGGCTCGGTGAAAGGGGACCATCGAGTCGTGGCGGAGAGAGCCGATGCCTCCCGAGTTAGGCCAGACGAACGTTGGGACGCAGTTCAGTGAGGAGACGCAGGGTGACCGTTGCCTCTATATCTATATATAGAATAGATATAGATATAGAGGCAATGTTCAACGTTCGCCTGGCCTTAGCGTATTTAGCCACTCCAGCGACGTTTCACGAGCAGCCGGTCTCACCCCCGAAGCGCGGCATAAGATGTTTCACATCAAAAATTCAATTATTTATAATCACATTTGAAAACATGGATTAACAAGTTTAAGGATATATGTTAATATATTTATTTATATCAGGTATTTATAACAAGTATTTATAACAAGTATGACATTCTTATTAACGCAAATGAGAACACTGTTTATGAATTCGAAGAAGATGATATAGAAAATGATATTGATTTTGACTCTTTTTGAAACTTCTAAAAATGCTGTATTGAAAAAAAAATTCAATTATTTATAATCATATTTGAAGATATGGATTAACAAGTTTAAGGATATATGTTATATATTTATTTATATCAGGCATTTATAATTTTTGTATTATTTTTGAAATTTTCTATTAAACGTTAAAAATATCTGTGCCCAAATAAAAAACTGTATAATTCAACATTTCAAGAGTATTTTGATGACACCTGTAGAAGATAATTCTGAATTAAAGGTATTGCAAAACAGAAGAAAAAATTTACAATCACCCACAAAATAAAAGAATTTTCTTCCTTAATAAAATGGATGTTCATATACACAAACAAATTGCCTCCATTCCTTCAAAAACGTTTTTGTCACTCACTGTCAAATACTCGGTTTCATGGGCGTCCTCGACGCATGTGAAGTCATCTTTCACACACCAATTCGTGAAAAGTTGCGCAGTGCGTGAAATAACCTGCGCAGTGCGTGAAATCGTCAACCTCGTATTTGACACTTGTGACAAAAAATAGAATTCGTTATTCGGTTGTTTCGCGCCGCTTTAACGAGTGTGATTGCCGTACTCGCTTCGCTCGTGCGGCAAACTTCACACTCGTTAGAAGCAGCGCTTCACGCCCTAATAACGAAAATAACTATTATTCGTTGCTAGCACGCACTAGGACGTGTTTCAACTGAGAGAAATACTGTTTAGCTCCCACCTCTGTCGTCCTCATGGCGCAGTAGAGGTAAAGAGTAGATAGTTGGACATGATGTGATATGATCATTTAAAAAATTCTGAATTTACAACTCTTTTTAGAGCATATACCGACCCTTAGTCCCTACGATACACGTATGCCGATCGTTCTTCAATATATATTATTTTTTCTATGAAATATCGTTTCATATGCTCGACATACATGATACTATCATTGCAAGATGCGATTTTTTTTGCAATAAGTAATTAACTTCTCCAACAAGTTCCACGGGGACCTGTCAATTTTGCTTGGTCGTTTATCAGCATATGCATTATTACCGAAACCTCAAAGGGTATACATGATACTACCATTGCACTTTTTGGCAGCGTGCCGAAGGTCTATAGAGGTAAAGAGCAGGTAGTTGGACACCTACTCCTGGGTAGAGGCACTAGTCCAGTAAAAATAGCTCTGAACCTAACATTTTGAGTCTCCTGGCTGAATTTGAGATTGAAGTTACATGAAGGTGTTTTAAAACTACCCCCAAAATCCCAAGATTCACAACCCCTCGGAAGCCGAGAAAAACAATAAAAACCACCCCCGGACACCAGTGTTTTAAAATATTTCGCGAAGACTAAAGAAAATGAAAAAATGGTTTAAATAAAAGTTGTAGAGTAGGTGAAAATACGTAAAAAAGTTCTATGACTTTTTCATTTTTATGCAATATTCTAAGCGCTATGAGGGGATGAAGATGTTGGAATAATTCGAAGACTAAAAAATCGTAAGAAATTGAAAAATGCATATTTGTTACTTTCTTTTATATCAATTCACGTGGAAAGGTTGAATCTACATTCTGAGAATTTTTTTTTATTTTAAGCATTTTGTATTAACAGTATCGTTCTTCAAAATATTTACATTTCAAAATTTATAAAAGAACATTATTTTACAAAATTTTAAAACCACCATTCGATTCCTCGTAAAATCACCTTCAGAAAAGTTCTCGGTGACTTTTTCGAACAGGCTATATTTTTCGAGATACGTTTAATGAAAGTTTCGGGGGGAGAGAGAGAGATTGAGAGAGAGAGAGAGAGAGGGTGGGAGGGAGGGAGGGAGGGAGG